>OY977941.1:10184532-10711296 GCA_963854355.1 Epinotia brunnichana | reverse complement strand
TAACGAAAATGCAAATTTAAACGTTATGTGCTATACGATGACAAAAAAAATCAAATTATTCGGGATTGTTTGCATGGCGATAAAACAGATTTACCTGTTAGGAATAGAAAAATGTTCAAACTTAGGCTGTATCCCTTAGATTTAAAGAAAGAAAATATTTTTTATATGCAAAGAATTCAAGCAGATGATATGCTAACTTCACAGTGTTCACACGTGATCTGCTGATAGTTTATGAGGAGTTCTAGGCGTGTCTTTGATCTTCGTTGATAGCTCTAGTCATGAAGAGCACAGAACTCCAGAGTTCTAGGTTTTAGTGTCACATCAAATGCCTACAGAATTTTTTATAAAAATGCAAATTTTTACATGCTACTGCCGTACAAACATTTTTCAAATGCTAAGTTCACACGTGATCTGCTGATAGTTTATGAGAAGTTTTAGGCTTGTTTTAGCCTAAAACGATAGCTCTAGTCATGTAGAGCACAGAACTTTGGAGTTCTAGGTTTTAGTGTCACCTGTAATGCCTACAGAATTTTTTATAAAAATGCAAATTTTTACATGCAACTGCCGTACAAACATTTTTCAAATGCTAAGTTCACACGTGATCTGCTGATAGTTTATGAGAAGTTTTAGGCTTGTTTTTAGCCTAAAACGATAGCTCTAGTCATGTAGAGCACAGAACTCCAGAGTTCTAGGTTTTAGTGTCACATCAAATGCCTACAGAAATTTTAATAAAAATGCAAATTTTTACATGCTACTGCCGTACAAACATTTTTCAAATGCTAAGTTCACACGTGATCTGCTGATAGTAAATGAAAAGTTCTAGGCTTGTTTTGGCCATAAATGATGGCTCTAGTAATGTAGAGTACAGAACTGTAAAGTTCTAGGTTCTAGTAACACATCGAATGCCTACAGAAATTTTAACGAAAATGCAAATTTAAACGTTATGTGCTATACGATGACAAAAAAAATTAAATTATTCGGGATTGTTTGCATGGCGATAAAACAGATTTACCTGTTAGGAATAGAAAAATGTTCAAACTTAGGCTGTATCCCATAGATTTAAAGAAAGAAAATATTTTTTATATGCAAAGAATTCAAGCAGATGATATGCTAACTTCACAGTGTTCACACGTGATCTGCTGATAGTTTATGAGGAGTTCTAGGCGTGTCTTTGATCTTCGTTGATAGCTCTAGTCATGTAGAGCACAGAACTCCAGAGTTCTAGGTTTTAGTGTCACATCAAATGCCTACAGAATTTTTTATAAAAATGCAAATTTTTACATGCTACTGCCGTACAAACATTTTTCAAATGCTAAGTTCACACGTGATCTGCTGATAGTTTATGAGAAGTTTTAGGCTTGTTTTTAGCCTAAAACGATAGCTCTAGTCATGTAGAGCACAGAACTTTGGAGTTCTAGGTTTTAGTGTCACCTGTAATGCCTACAGAAATGTTAACGAAAATGCAAATTTAAACGTTATTCGCTATACGATGACAAAAAAAAATCAAATCATTCGGGATTTTTTGCATGGCGATAAAACAGATTTACCTGTTAGCAATAGAAAAATGTTCAAACTTAAGCTGTATCCCTTAGATTTAAAGAAAGAAAATATTTTTCATATGCAAAGAATTCAAGCAGATGATATGCTAACTTCACAGTGTTCACACGTGATCTGCTGATAGTTTATGAGGAGTTCTAGGCGTGTCTTTGATCTTCGTTGATAGCTCTAGTCATGTAGAGCACAGAACTCCAGAGTTCCAGGTTTTAGTGTCACATCAAATGCCTACAGAAATTTTAACAAAAATGCTAATTTTGCCTTGCTACTGGCTGTACAAACATTTTTCAAATGCTAAATTCACACGTGATCTGCTGATAGTAAATGAAAAGTTCTAGGCTTGTTTTTGGCCATAAATGATGGCTCTAGTAATGTAGAGTACAGAACTGTAAAGTTCTAGGTTCTAGTAACACATCGAATGCCTACAGAAATGTTAACGAAAATGCAAATTTAAACGTTATGTGCTATACGATGACAAAAAAAATCAAATCCTTCGGGATTTTTTGCATGGCGATAAAACAGATTTACCTGTTAGCAATAGAAAAATGTTCAAACTTAATCTGTATCCCTTAGATTTAAAGAAAGAAAATATTTTTCATATGCAAAGAATTCAAGCAGATGATATGCTAACTTCACAGTGTTCTAGGCTTGTTTTTAGCCTTAAACGATAGCTCTAGTCATGTAGAGCACAGAACTCTAGAGTTCTAGGTTTTAGTGTCACATCAAATGCCTACAGAAATTTTAATAAAAATGCAAATTTTTACATGCTACTGCCGTACAAACATTTTTCAAATGCTAAGTTCACACGTGATCTGCTGATAGTATATGAGAAGTTTTAGGCTTGTTTTTAGCCTAAAACGATAGCTCTAGTCATGTAGAGCACAGAACTTTGGAGTTCTAGGTTTTAGTGTCACCTCTAATGCCTACAGAAATGTTAACGAAAATGCAAATTTAAACGTTATGTGCTATACGATGACAAAAAAAATCAAATCATTCGGGATTTTTTGCATGGCGATAAAACAGATTTACATGTTAGCAATAGAAAAATGTTCAAACTTAAGCTGTATCCCTTAGATTTAAAGAAAGAAAATATTTTTCATATGCAAAGAATTCAAGCAGATGATATGCTAACTTCACAGTGTTCACACGTGATCTGCTGATAGTTTATGAGGAGTTCTAGGCGTGTCTTTGATCTTCGTTGATAGCTCTAGTCATGTAGAGCACAGAACTCCAGAGTTCCAGGTTTTAGTGTCACATCAAATGCCTACAGAAATTTTAACAAAAATGCTAATTTTGCCTTGCTACTGGCTGTACAAACATTTTTCAAATGCTAAATTCACACGTGATCTGCTGATAGTAAATGAAAAGTTCTAGGCTTGTTTTTGGCCATAAATGATGGCTCTAGTAATGTAGAGTACAGAACTGTAAAGTTCTAGGTTCTAGTAACACATCGAATGCCTACAGAAATGTTAACGAAAATGCAAATTTAAACGTTATGTGCTATACGATGACAAAAAAAATCAAATCCTTCGGGATTTTTTGCATGGCGATAAAACAGATTTACCTGTTAGCAATAGAAAAATGTTCAAACTTAATCTGTATCCCTTAGATTTAAAGAAAGAAAATATTTTTCATATGCAAAGAATTCAAGCAGATGATATGCTAACTTCACAGTGTTCTAGGCTTGTTTTTAGCCTAAAACGATAGCTCTAGTCATGTAGAGCACAGAACTTTGGAGTTCTAGGTTTTAGTGTCATATCTAATGCCTACAGAAATTTTTACAATAAATGCTAATTTTGCCTTGCTACTGGCTGTACAAACATTTTTCAAATGCTAAATTCACACGTGATCTGCTGATAGTTAATGAAAAGTTCTAGGCTTGTTTTTGGCCATAAATGATGGCTCTAGTAATGTAGAGTACAGAACTGTAAAGTTCTAGGTTCTAGTCACACATCGAATGCCTACAGAAATGTTACCGAAAATGCAAATTTAAACGTTATGTGCTATACGATGACAAAAAAAATCAAATCATTCGGGATTGTTTGCATGGCGATAAAACAGATTTACCTGTTAGGAAAAGAAACATGTTCAAATTTAGGCTGTATCCCTTAGATTTAAAGAAAGAAAATATTTTTCATATGCAAAGAATTCAAGCAGATGATATGCTAACTTCACAGTGTTCACACGTGATCTGCTGATAGTTTATGAGGAGTTCTAGGCGTGTCTTTGATCTTCGTTGATAGCTCTAGTCATGTAGAGCACAGAACTCCAGAGTTCTAGTTTTTAGTGTCACATCAAATGCCTACAGAATTTTTTATAAAAATGCAAATTTTTACATGCTACTGCCGTACAAACATTTTTCAAATGCTAACTTCACACGTGATCTGCTGATAGTTTATGAGGAGTTCTAGGCTTGTTTTTGACCTTAATTGATGGCTCTAGTAATGTAGAGTACAGAACTGTAAAGTTCTAGGTTCTAGTAACACATCGAATGCCTACAGAAATGTTAACGAAAATGCAAATTTAAACGTTATGTGCTATACGATGACAAAAAAAATCAAATCCTTCGGGATTTTTTGCATGGCGATAAAACAGATTTACCTGTTAGCAATAGAAAAATGTTCAAACTTAATCTGTATCCCTTAGATTTAAAGAAAGAAAATATTTTTCATATGCAAAGAATTCAAGCAGATGATATGCTAACTTCACAGTGTTCACACGTGATCTGCTGATAGTTTATGAGGAGTTCTAGGCGGGTCTTTGATCTTCGTTGATAGCTCTAGTCATGTAGAGCACAGAACTCTAGAGTTCTAGGTTTTAGTGTCACATCAAATGCCTACAGAAATTTTTATAAAAATGCAAATTTTTACATGCTACTGCCGTGCAAACATTTTTCAAATGCTAACTTCACACGTGATCTGCTGATAGTTTATGAGAAGTTCTAGGCTTGTTTTTAGCCTAAAACGATAGCTCTAGTCATGTAGAGCACAGAACTCTAGAGTTCTAGGTTTTAGTGTCACATCAAATGCCTACAGAAATTTTAATAAAAATGCAAATTTTTACATGCTACTGCCGTACAAACATTTTTCAAATGCTAAGTTCACACGTGATCTGCTGATAGTTTATGAGAAGTTCTAGGCTTGTTTTTGGCCTTAATTGATGGCTCTAGTAATGTAGAGTACAGAACTGTAAAGTTCTAGGTTCTAGTCACACATCAAATGCCTACAGAAATTTTAACGAAAATGCAAATTTAAACGTTATGTGCTATACGATGACAAAAAAAATCAAATCATTCGGGATTGTTTGCGTGGCGATAAAACAGATTTACCTGTTAGGAATAAAAAAATGTTCAAACTTAGGCTGTATCCCTTAGATTTGAAGAAAGAAAATATTTTTCATATGCAAAGAATTCAAGCAGATGATATGCTAACTTCACAGTGTTCACACGTGATCTGCTGATAGTTTATGAGGAGTTCTAGGCGTGTCTTTGATCTTTGTTGATAGCTCTAGTCATGTAGAGCACAGAACTCCAGAGTTCCAGGTTTTAGTGTCACATCAAATGCCTACAGAAATTCGTCGATATTATCCTATGCGGCGGACTAAATCAAATGCAAGCTGCTATCGATGACTGCGCATCTATTAGTAGGACTTGCAACAAATGTGCAAATCAGATGGTTGCATCAGCAGAGTATGGACCGCATTTAGTAATTGACACTGCCGTCATGACAGACCCCGGGTATCCGAGTCACAGCAACAAAAAAAAGCACACATTGGGCTCAATAACCAACAGAGTTAATGTAGGTGGCAGAACCTACTTGCTAGCGGGCGTAGTTGGCTACATAGCTTATTATGGTACAAATATGACGATCTAGTCAAGAAACGGGCCATAGTTAAAGGAGACACGGAAGTGTTTCCACACATAATCATTTATGTGATTCGAGGATGTAAATAGAAAATAAATCAATAAAAATTAAAAAAAAAAACATAAATATATAAAAAAAAACAAAAAATGAATATAAAAACGAAAAAACATGTATGCACCTTGCAAAAAACGTATAATATATACAAACAAAATAATATAAACTACATGTTACACCTGGCATCCATGTGCCTATCCAACTGGTATATTTAAAATTGGGCTATGGAGCTTTAATAACATTTTCATCAATATATGTATATATATCCTAGCTTTTGCCCGCGACTTCGTCCGCGTGAACTTTAGTATTAACTTCCATTTGTTATTTCATCCACTACCGTTAGGTAATAATTTCTAAGATAGCATTCAATGTCTGCAAAATATACATAATTTACCTGTGGGGCAAGAGTCACCTAATAACTCTTCTGCCGTTTTAAGGTGTCTGAGTAGGTAACAATCATCCAAAATTACAGACGTTTGCAATTATATTATGATTATGAGTAGAGAGTGAAAAACTATACCCAATTATGGTTTTTAATACTTGTGTGAATGTTGTTCTTGTAAATAAGAATCATGTACAATTTATTATTATTTATTATTATTTTTATTATTTATTCTTTTAAACCATTCAATTTAGTTCAGTTTACATGTATCACTTTGAGGGCTGAATCACGAAAGTGACTACTTCCTAACCAAGTAACCACACCCATGAAGCCCGGTTTTTTTATGAAACATGCACTTACTGAATTCGTACCGCTGCGCTCCCTCTTATTAGTCGTAAAAGCTATTGTTGTGAATATTTTGGTATATTGCCGCAAGCCCTCTATTTTTTTCTCACACAATTATCTACCTAATCGTTAGACCATTATTTCATGGAATGGCGTAAACATTCATATGGACTTGAGTCATTTTCGCTTTAAGATATTGAAACGTTGACTTGTCTTTTATACGTCAAGTTCTGCATATAAGTCGAATTGATACTTACTTTAAAATTTTCTGACTCTCCATACCAACTTTGAACCCCCTATTAACGCTATTCAGAGAAAAATTAAGGAGAAGTTTTTTTTTGTTGTAATAAGCATTTTTTCTACATCTACATTACTTTTTCTACTATCTAATCTCGAAAAAAAATGTTTCCCATACGAACCTTGCACCCCTTTTTAACGCCCTTAGGGGTGGAATTTATCAAAACGCTTAAAGTACTTTATTTTTATTCTAATAAGTAAGCTTTCTACAAAGTTTCAATCTCTAGCTAAAAAAATGTTTCCTCCATACAAATGTTGCACCCCCTTTTAGCCCCCTTAGGGGTGGAATTTTCTAAAATTCTTTCTACAAACTTTTAAGTTTCTATCTCAAAAAAGAGTTTCTCTTATACAAACTTTGCAACCCTTTTTAACCCCCTTAGGGGTGAAATTTTTCAAAACGCTGAAAGTAATTTAATAATATTCTAATAAGTAAGCTATCTACAAAGTTTTAAATCTCTTACTAAAAAAAACGTTGTCTCCATACAAATGTTGCACTCCCTTTTAACCCCCTTAAAGGTGGATTTTTTTAAAACACTGAAAGTACTTTTTTGCATTTCAATAAGTAATCAAGATCTACAAACGTTTAACCTTCTCTCTCAAAAAAGAATTTCCCCCATACAAACTTAGAAATACTTTTTAACCCCCTTAGGAGTAGATTTTTTTCAATACGCTGAAAGTATTTTATTTTTATTCTAATAAGTAAGCTAACTACAAAGTTTTTGGTCTCTTGCTAAAAAAAAACGTTGCTTCGATACAAATGTTGCAATCCCTTTTAACCCCCTTAGCGGTGGAATTTTCTAAAACGCTGTATTACTTTTTGTTTTTCAATAAGTAATCTTCCTACAAACTTTTAAGCTTCTATCTAAAAAAAGAATTTCACTCATACAAACTTTGCAACCCATTTTAACCCCCTTTGCAACACTTTTTTAAGGGGTGGAATTTTTCAAAACGCTGAATGTTCTTTGTTTTAATTTTATTAAGTAAGCTTTCTACAACGTTTTAAGTCTCTAGCAATAATAAAGAAAAATCCTCCTTACAAATGTTGCACTTCCTTTTAACCTCCTTAGGGGTGGAATTTTCCAAAACGCTGAAAGAACTTTATTTGTATTCTAATAAGTAATCTTTCTACAAAGTTTTAAGTCTCTCTGCTAAAAAAAAAGTTTCCTCTTATACAAAATTTGCATCCCTTTTTAACCCTTCATAGGGGCAGAAATTTCCATAACGCTGAAAATGCTTTTTTTTGTATTCTAATAAATAATCTTTCCACAAAGTTTGAAGTCTCTTGCTCAGAAAATAAAGTTTTCTCCATACAAACTTTGCACCCCTATTTAACCCCTTTATTAGAAATGTGTTTTCTGGCTGCAAAGAAGGTTTTGTAACGTTAATTAATGCATACACAGAATATTATGTGTATAATATTTATCAATTATATACCAAACATTTGTGTGTTCTTGTATTCTTAAGACTTGGCAATTATATGTATATGAAACTAAATAATCCCCAAATATCCGCCTTGCTACGCGGCATTTTCATAGCGTTCTCCTTGACTTTTCGCTTTTCAAATTCACACACGTCAAGTCAGATGAAGTAAAATTTGGTCACCTTCTATCCAATCTAAGGGATACAGCCTAAATTTGAACATGTTTCTTTTCCTAACAGGTAAATCTGTTTTATCGCCATGCAAACAATCCCGAATGATTTGATTTTTTTTGTCATCGTATAGCACATAACGTTTAAATTTGCATTTTCGGTAACATTTCTGTAGGCATTCGATGTGTGACTAGAACCTAGAACTTTACAGTTCTGTTTTCTACATTACTAGAGCCATCAATTAAGGCCAAAAACAAGCCTAGAACTTTTCATTAACTATCAGCAGATCACGTGTGAATTTAGCATTTGAAAAATGTTTGTACAGCCAGTAGCAAGGCAAAATTAGCATTTTTGTTAAAATTTCTGTAGGCATTAGATGTGACACTAAAACCTAGAACTCCAAAGTTCTGTGCCCTACATGACTAGAGCTATCAATAAAGACCAAACATAAGCCTAGAACTCCTAATATACTATCAGCAGATCATGTTTGAACACTGTGAAGTTAGCATATCATCTGCTTGAATTCTTTGCATATGAAAAATATTTTCTTTCTTTAAATCTAAGGGATACAGCTTAAAATTGAACATTTTTCTATTGCTAACAGGTAAATCTGTTTATTCGCCATGCAAAAAATCCCGAATGATTTGATTTTTTTTGTCATCGTATAGCACATAACGTTTAAATTTGCATTTTCGTTAACATTTCTGTAGGCATTAGAGGTGACACTAAAACCTAGAACTCCAAAGTTCTGTGCTCTAAATGACTAGAGCTATCGTTTAAGGCTAAAAGCAAGCCTAAAACTTCTCATAAACTATCAGCAGATCACGTGTGAACTTAGCATTTGAAAAATGTTTGTACGGCAGTAGCATGTAAAAATTTGCATTTTTATTAAAATTTCTGTAGGCATTTGATGTGACACTAAAACCTAGAACTCTGGAGTTCCTGTGCTCTACATGACTAGAGCTATCAACGAAGATCAAAGACACGCCTAGAACTCCTCATAAACTATCAGCAGATCACGTGTGAACACTGTGAAGTTAGCATATCATCTGCTTGAATTCTTTGCATATGAAAAATATTTTCTTTCTTCAAATCTAAGGGATACAGCCTAAATTTGAACATTTTTTTATTCCTAACAGGTAAATCTGTTTTATCGCCAGGCAAACAATCCCGAATGATTTGATTTTTTTTGTCATCGTATAGCACATAACGTTTAAATTTGCATTTTCGTTAAAATTTCTGTAGGCATTCGATGTGTGACTAGAACCTAGAACTTTACAGTTCTGTACTCTACATTACTAGAGCCATCAATTAAGGCCAAAAACAAGCCTAGAACTCCTCATAAACTATCAGCAGATCACGTGTGAACTTAGCATTTGAAAAATGTTTGTACGGCAGTAGCATGTAAAAATTTGCATTTTTATTAAAATTTCTGTAGGCATTTGATGTGACACTAAACCTAGAACTCTGGAGTTCTGTGCTCTACATGACTAGAGCTATCACCGAAGATCAAAGACACGCCTAGAACTCCCTCATAAACTATCAGCAGATCACGTGTGAACACTGTGAAGTTAGCATATCATCTGCTTGAATTCTTTGCATATGAAAAATATTTTCTTTCTTCAAATCTAAGGGATACAGCCTAAGTTTGAACATTTTCTATTCCTAACAGGTAAAACTGTTTTATCGCAACGCAAACAATCCCGAATGATTTGATTTTTTTTGTCATCGTATAGCACATATCGTTTAAATTTGCATTTTCGTTAACATTTCTGTAGGCATTCGATGTGTGACTAGAACCTAGAACTTTACAGTTCTGTACTCTAAATTACTAGAGCCATCAATTAAGGCCAAAAACAAGCCTAGAACTCCTCATAAACTATCAGCAGATCACGTGTGAACTTAGCATTTGAAAAATGTTTGTACGGCAGTAGCATGTAAAAATTTGCATTTTTATTAAAATTTCTGTAGGCATTTGATGTGACACTAAAACCTAGAACTCTAGAGTTCTGTGCTCTACATGACTAGAGCTATCAACGAAGATCAAAGACACGCCTAGAACTCCTCATAAACTATCAGCAGATCACGTGTGAACACTGTGAAGTTAGCATATCATCTGCTTGAATTCTTTGCATATGAAAAATATTTTCTTTCTTTAAATCTAAGGGATACAGCCTAAATTTGAACATGTTTCTTTTCCTAACAGGTAAATCTGTTTTATCGCCATGCAAACAATCCCGAATGATTCGATTTTTTTTGTCATCGTATAGCACATAACGTTTAAATTTGCATTTTCGGTAACATTTCTGTAGGCATTCGATGTGTGACTAGAACCTAGAACTTTACAGTTCTGTTTTCTACATTACTAGAACCATCAATTAAGGCCAAAAACAAGCCTAGAACTTCTCATAAACTATCAGCAGATCACGTGTGAAGTTAGCATTTGAAAAATGTTTGTACGGCATTAGCATGTCAAAATTTGCATTTTTATTAAAATTTATGTAGGCATTAGATGTGACAATAAAACCTAGAACTCTGGAGTTCTGTGCTCTACATGACTAGATCTATCAACGAAGATCAAAGACAAGCCTAGAACTCCTCGTAAACTATCAGCAGATCACGTGTGAACATTGTGAAGTTAGCATATCATCTGCTTGAAATCGTTGCATATGAAAAATATTTACGGTCTTTATAATAAAGTGCTAGGGCTATAATCTGAACACCTATATGTATTTAATATAGGTAAATCTTTTTAATTGCTCAGCAAACAAGCCAGAATCCTTTGTTATATATTTGTCATCGTATAGCACTATAATGTCAAAAATTGCATTTTTGTTAAATTTTCTTTAGGCATTAGTTGTAACACTAGAGCCTAGAACTCCAGAGTTCTAGGCTCTTTGTGACTAGATCTATCATTTAAGGCCAAAAACAAGCCTAGAACTCCTCATAAACTATCAGCATATCACGTGTGAACTTAGCATATCATTGAATAAAACTAAAGATTTTTTTAATTTTTTATGCTAGAACTATGTGTGAAAAGTATCAGGAACTGTAGGGTACTCTATGAAAAGGCAGAATATTAATTTTGAGTCCATTTGGAGGAAAATGATATGCTACGTGAAGTTAGCATATCAATTGTTTGAATTACATAGGATAATTTTTTTCGGTAAAAACCCCAGAACTATTGCTAAAATGTATCAGGAACTATAGAACTATGGTGCATGCGAATAGAACTTCAATAATTTCGTGATCTGCTAAAACTTGATATGCTAACTTCACAGACATTTAAAATGGTTGGTCGCATAAAAATAGTATTGTTTGAATTTGTCAAAAACTTCACTTTTATTTAAAATCAGGTACACCCAAACAAAATGGGTGTAGTCGTCAATAAACGTCACAAAATATTTATACCCTTCCTCAGTTGGTGGGTTAATGGGTCCACAAACGTCAGTGTGCACTAATTCCAATGGTCTAGTCGCCCTACGTCCAAGTCTGTTAAAAGGTTGTCTTGTCATTTTTCCTAGTAAACATGGCTCACATACAGACTCCTTAGTTGTGCATTTAGTCAGGTCATCAATGCCATCTACCATTTGATCTCGTGAAAGTAAAGTTAAATTTCTTATGCCAAGGTGACCAAAACGTCTGTGCCACAACTGCCTCACTTGATTATTGTGATCGGTACTTAAGTTACATTCGTTATATAATACTTCCATTTGGATCGTATACAATGATCCTTCACTATTACCAATCGTTGTCAACAGATCATATTTATAAACTCTGACTTTCCCTTTTAAAAATTCAACTCTATACCCATGACTTTCAATTTTAGAAACAGATAACAAGTTTTTTCTCAGTTCAGGCACATAATATACATTATTAATAGTACAATCGACATACCTGTTACCAATCATACATCTTGCCTGTATATTGCCGACTCCGACTGCAACCAAGCTAACTCCATTCTTGGCCGCTGCTATCAAGCTTGGGCTGCTTCAACTCAAGATACTCAGTAAACGCATTTTTATTATTTATCAGATGATCAGACGATCCTGAGTCCATATAAAATGTGATACAGTTCCATTCATCGCTTCCAGGTCCTTTACCTTTTCCAGTTCCTGCCAAAAAAAGTTCTCATTTTCAGAACTTGCAATATATGATTGCGAATAACTCTGGTCTTGATTTCCTCTCCAAGATCTTCCTCTAAAATTTTGTCCTCGTCCTCTACTAAATCCTGGACTTCTAAAGCCTGCCCTCTGAGGCGCTTGTATGCCTCGTCCATATCCTCGAGCTGGTGTGGAAAAACCTTGTCCTCTTCTTTCCTGGTATCTCATTCTGCATTCATATCGTTTGTGTCCCTCTTTTCCGCATGCATAGCATAGAAACGCATTTCTGTGATGCTCTGTTGTCGAAACCTTTTTCATGCGCTTTTCTTCTTCACCAAGCAGTCTATCTTTGACTATATCTAGTGTCAGGTCGGGGAGCGACTCTATTGCTGTCACTACCATTTCGTAGGAATCTGGCATGGACATCAACAGTACATTGACCTTTTCTTCTTCCGATAAAGCACTTCCTGCATCCCTTAATTGTCCGAATATTTTTGATAGTGACACAAAATGTTCCGCCAGCGACGTTGCCTCTTTATACTTCATGTCATTGAGCTGGCGTCTTAAGAACAGCTTACTGCGTGTTCCCTTTTTCATGAACTGATTCTCCAATCTTGACATCATTTTAAAAGCCGTGTCTTCATCTTGTATGTAGTCAATGTGACTATCCGCAACGGCACTTATTATGAGGCTTTGAGCTCGAGCCTCCAATTTTTTGTTTGCTTCAGTGGCCGCGAAGTCTTTGTTTTCTATCGCTCCTATGCATTCGTTTTCTTTTAGTATACTACTTAAACGAAATTTCCAAATAGCAAAATCATCTCCCGCAAATTGCTTTATTTTAATTGTTTCCGTCATAATCGTACGTCTTTTTTTTTTCTCATATATTCGCAAATACAAATCGTCGGCGTAACCACGCTCTGCTACCACTATTGATATCTGAATCAATTATTAAAACGCCTTCTATCATTTATCTTCTTTAATATCATCACAGCTAAAACTATTACATTGTACTTTTCTCTATTTTAAATAATCCTAACCGAAATCACATCTTTCACATTGACAACACGATATCTAACCACAGACAATATATATAGATGCGCTGACATTGAACCTCAACAATGCAGTTATACGAACTTCGAGTTTCGGTTTTCGTGGTAGCGTCCGCAGGCACTTTGGCAGAATGCGCAAAGAGCGCGTGCCATTGCCATTCAAAAAAAAAACTAATTCGTGTTAATTATATTGTTAAAATTAGTTGATACATTTTTTGAAATTACGCCATAATGCGACATTTGCGCATATAAGTTCTCATATCACAATCGAATATTTTTTTATGGTTTAACTTTTGGCATGTGTATCGTAAAGGTCTATCGTAGACTGGATTTAAATTATTTAAGTGAAAGGCAAAGCAATTCCGCCATTTTGACGAAAATTTGACATTTCTTATAGCTGACAGTTGGAGCAACGTTTGAATTCAATAAAAATAATTGAAAAATTAAATGAAGTCGTATATTTCGGAAAATTAATTAACTGTCGCAGTCGGATAAAAACTATCCTAAGTTGCAGCTAGAATAATAATGTACCTATATAAAATGTTTCATATTTTTCCGTTCATGGGATGCTGAGAACATTCGTACCACACAAGGCTTAGTTTCAAACTGGCTGATTCTTTTTTTAATTTAGAGATTTATTATAAGTGGAGATGGAGATAACTTCCTCTATATGTTCTTGTTGTTATTCTTTCCTTTAATTTGTTCTTCTATTTGACTGGCTGACTTATAGGCTGACTGAAAACAAATATATAAACTCTTTGCGCGTACTTGTTTTGACATGTTCAGGTTGAGTGCATGGAAGCGTGCGTTTTTATTTTAATCAAATACGTACAGTAAGATACACTGTCTGAAATGCAGGAGCATTTATATTATATCGTTGGTCTGAGATCTTCCCCTTGTTTGATTAGTTTGCTCTTTGAGCGAGGCCCCTTACCGTTTGAACGGAACTGTAAAATACGTGTTTTCAAATCACGTTGACGATACGTGATAGAACACTAGGAAATATTGTAACTATAATAATAAAGAAAGCACTGTTCCCGCCCCTCAGATATTCCAAAGCTTAGGGTTTTTTCTGCAATTTTGTGTGTATTTACCGCTTGGCTCCGCAGAACTGTAACATGAAGCCGATGGCCACTTTATACCATCGCACCTCTCGTCTTATTCGTTCATCCGCACACCTTGAAACCTAAATAAATAATAAATAAATAAAAAAATATTACGGACAATCTTACACAAATCATGGTCGTGCACGCCGGTTTCAGAGACTAACTATCAGACGGGCTGTGTATATTGTTTGTCACCTATGTGGTATAAAAACATCACAAAATAATGTACAGGAGGCTCCCATTTTTCTAAGCACTATTTATCGTGACCCATTATTTAAGTAGGACACATTATTAAGGTAGTATGCTAGACAAGGATACATTAGTTGTAACGAAAGTCTACATCAATCATGCAAGCGTAGGGTGGGTCGCCCTCGCGGTGTTTCACAGCAACATGAAGGCAATTTTGCGCCAATAATTAACCAGGGGTCAGTTGGCTAAGCTAGCTTCAGGTGTCGGTCATTCATCTCTTCAAGCTCTATTAACTTGCAATGTAGTACGAGGACGGTAAAGTTTTTTTAGCCACTTGCCGGTATTCAGTATAAGTTATGTACTATCGAACCAACTAAATCATGACCCACCATGGAACCTTGTGACAATTAACTAACGTATTAACGTCATATGATCGTGCGGATGTTCGTTAACTGTAACAAGGTTCTATGGTGGGTCATGATTAAGTTGGTTCGATAGTACACATCAGTTCTGTGACAATGTAATATTAAACCACCGAGCTGATCTGATGACGGATACAGACTTAAGTAGGTCATAGCAATTGATTTAAGCTTTCAATATTCTCACACATAATTTTTACTTGAGTTGAGTCGTCCCACATCTGTCCCATGTCGTGACACATCCTAAACGTCGGAAAACCCCAAAGAGGACAATAAATAAGTTAACATTAAAGTTACACGCGATTAAGTCCCGTTTAGTAAAGTAACTCCTTAATCACACAAAATAAACCGTCTCAACGAGAAGGTACCTACTAAAAACTTTATTTTAAAAACTTTAAAAGTGTTATTTTATTTATATTGAAAGAGAGTGTAGGGCGTTAGCAGTACGGAGCTGCATGCCTACCCGCAGGTTTTCCCGATGTACTACTGAAGTGAAGGTTACTTTATATAAGGCATATTGTCAATCCTTTTACTCGGGTAGCTTGTGGACCAGGTATACGCGGCGTGCTTATAATGCCCTACGCATACAGTATAACAACGCATTCAGGATGCTGATTAGGGTTGCCTAGGTGGTGTAGTGCGTCGGGTATGTTTGCGGATGCCCGAACAGACGGATTCCAAGCTATAATCCGCAAAAAGATCGCCTCACTGCTAGGTTGAGTCAGGCATAGCTCCAACAGCGCCCTGAATGCGGTTGCAGAAAGGTATGAATGACCCTATAATTAAGTTTTGGGTGGGGCAAATAAAAAGTGTGGCCCAATTTGAACTTTACTAACCTAGTTAATAAGCATTTACTAACAAGCTATGGATTTATGTCCGAAATAAATAATTTTATTATTTACTAGCTTTTGCCCGCGACTTCGTCCGCGCGGAACTTGTTTATATCGTAACTTTCTGCCCCCTTTTCACCCCCTTAGGTGATGAATTTCCAGATAAAAACTATCTTTAGTAAGGACTCTTTGGGGAGGCCCCGGAATTCAAAGTATCTCTATACCAAATTTCATCTCAATCGGTTCAGCGGTTTAAGCATGAAAAGGTAACAGACAGACAGAGTTACTTTCGCATTTGTAATATTAGTATGGATTGTATGAAGGAAAGGGTCATTATGGCTGAGTTGCATGATTTTATAGATTAGCTTACTCTGAACGCCTTTTTTTACAAAATAGACTCCGCCGCAAACTTGGTTTCTATGACCCGCCTCACCATAATAGATGCATGTAGGCTTTTTTCAGTATTATTTTGCATATTTTCATATCACACGGCCGTAAGGACCTTTTCTACTAAACCGTAGGACTAAATTAACTGACTTGTAATTTAAATATTTTATATTAAAAATAAAGATATGTCAACAAAATGTTACATCTAATAGTTTTAGAAAACATCTTCGAAACTACCGCCATAAGGTACCTTTATCCTTGGAACGTCACATAAATATATTTACCTATGTAATGTTCCTATTCCCTAGGACTCCCAACTACCGCTATATCGTAAATGGGTTCCATCCCATTTTTCACCCCCTTTTTCACCTCCTTAGAGGATAATTTTCGGGATAAAAACTATCCGTTGTCATTCTCTAGGACTCAAACTATCTCTTTACCAAATTTCATCTAAATGGGCTACAACCAAATTTTCACCCCCATTTCACCCCCTTAGGGGATGATTTGCGGAATAGAAACTATCGTCCTTTTCCAGGACTCAAGCTATTTTATCAAAATGTGTCACAAACAAATTTCCACCCCCAATTACACCCCTTAGGGGATGATTTTCGGGATAAAACTATTATATGTCCTCCCTTAACTATCGCTATACCGTAAATGGGTTCAATCCTAATTTTCATCCACCATTTCTCACCCCCTTAGGGGATGATTTCCTCCTTTCAAGTGTTACGGAATAAAAATTATTCTATGTTCTTTCCTTGGACTGAGATCCCTCTCTATACCAAAATTTCATCTAAATGGGTTCTATCAAAATCTTCTACCCTCATTTCACCACCTCAGGAATTTTTTTTTGGGGTTAAAAACTATGCATTGTCCTGCCCTAGGACTCCTTCTATCTCTTTACCAGATTTAATCTAAATGGGTGTTATCCAAATTTTCACCCCCTATTTTATCCCTGAGGGGAAGATTTTCGGGATTAAAACTATCCGTTGTCATACTCCGGGACTCAAACTATCTTAATACCAAATTTCATCTAAATGGGTTACATCTAAATTTTCATCCCAATAACACCCCCTTAGGGCGTAAACTATCCTATGTCCTTCCCCAAGACTCCAACTCGCTATACCGTAAATGGGTTTCATCCAAATTTTCATACCCTATTTCACCCCCTTAGGAGATCTGGACTAAAAATTATTTTAAGTCCTTCCCCAGGCCTCTTAACTATCTCCATACCAAATTTCATCTAAATCGGTTCAATCCAAATTTTCACCCCTCATTTCACCCCCTCAGGAGGTGATTTTTCAGGATAAAAACTATGCATTGTCCCTTCCCTGTGACTCCTCCTATCTCTATACCAAATTTTATCTAAAGGGATTTATGCACATTTTCATCCCCTTGGGTGATGGTTTTCGGGATTCAAACTATCCATTGTCATTCTCCGGGACTCAAACTATATCTATACCAAATTTGGTCTAAACGGAGTACATCCAAAATTTCACCCCCCATTTCACCTCCTTAGGGGAAGATTTCCGGACTAAAAACTATCCAATGTCATTCCCCAGAACTTAAACTACCTCTAAACTAAATTTTATCAAAATGGGTTACATCCAAATTTTCACCCCTCCATTTTTACCCCTTACAGGGAAGATTTTCGGGATAAAACCTATCCTTTAACCTTCCCCGGGACTCAAACTAATTTTATACCAAATTTCATCCAAATCGGTGCAGTGGTTTAAGTAGCTCCATACAAATTTCCAGCCCCCATTTCATCCCCTTAGGGGTTGATTTCCAGAATAAAAACTACCCAAAAACTACCCTAAGTCCTTCCCCAGGACTCAAACTATCTCTATACCAAATTTCATCTTAATCGGTTCAGCCGTTTTCACGTGATGCGCGGTCACATAAACAGACAAACAGATAAACAGACAATCAGACAAAAATTCTAAAAACTGTTGGAACGTGTTCTGTTATCAATTTTAAGTATCCCTAGCCAATTTTTTTCGAATATCTTCCATGTACAGACTTTCGACCCTCTTCAGCTTTATTATATGTATAGATTATACCGAGAAAGGATAAGGACACTGGCCCAATAAGACACTTTTAATCTTAATCCATAGCAATATGTAGAGGTGAACAATAGGCAACTATATTTAAGGTGGTTCGATTGCCATACAAAACGTTATTTGACATTCGTAGGCTAACGGCGTGATATTTTAAGAAACTTATGTAACAAACTTTCATAAATTGGCTTCCCATTTGGAGGAAAAGGGGAATTTGGCGCAAATGGGAAGCCAATTGATGAAAGTTTGTTACATAAGTTTCTAAAAATATCACGCCGTTAGCCTGCGAATGTCAAATAACGCTTTTGTATGACAATCGAACCTCCTTAATATTAATAATTAGATATTTAATGTGAATGTAGACGCCTAGCACTAATTAAATAATACAGCAGTAATTAGTAGTAAGTAGTGACACAAATATGTACCAAGAGCAACACGAACTGCCAACAAACTGTTATGCAGTTTGGCAGTGCATTTATTATATAACCATTTTATGTGTCCTTTCAAGAAAAAAAAAAAAAAAAAAATATTCGGCATGTCAAACATTGGGACTGTCTGAGTGCCCATGCACGCCTCTGTGCAGCGTCCATATAAAACAAATGCAATTTATCTGGACGCTCCACGCCCCACTCGTAACGAACCTTGCACTCAGGCCGTACCGTACACTAACTTTATTATATTTTGTGTGTAACAGGGGCGGCAAAATAGAGCGTGCGGGGTGTCCGGGGATCTGTGGCCCGCAGGCCGCGACCACAGCCACACTGTCTTTCTCAAGCTTCCGCACCTCCTTCACCTCCAATGTCAATTACTTGAAACGAAGGTATGTATCTTGTGGTAGCGACCACGGTGCCTGCCATTGACTATAATACTAGGTATTGCGCGCGACTGCTTCCACGTGGAACTCGTTTAATAAACTTCCGCCCCCTTTCACCCCTTTAGGGGATGATTTCCGGGATAAAAACTATCCTATGTCATTGACATTCAAACTATCTCCATAAGTACCAAATATCATCTTAATCGGTTCAGCAGTTTAAGCGTGAAAAGGTAACAGACAGACAGACAGACAGACAGACAAACAGAGTTACTTTCGCATTTATAATATTAATTATGGAAGTATGGATAGAGCAAACATCCCCATATCACAAGTTTGCACATGTAAACCTACTCTAGTGGGAGTACCTTTGCATAGTCTATGGCGGGCTTTTGTAAGACGTCCAAAAAGATGTTCAGGTGGGCAATAGATGCCGCGAATGAAAGCGAAATTATAAGGCGAAAATTTGTCGGTTTAGCCTAATGGGTGCGAAGCTGACTGACGGACGAATGGTACTGGGTTCAAATCCCGGTAATGGCAAATATTTATGTGACGAGCATGAATATTTGTTATTGAGTCGTGGATGTTTCGTGTGTAATTAAGTATTTATATGTATTAAATGGAGAAAAAGAGATGGCGGGACGATTTGGACGCGTTCTGCTTGGGTTGGCGAGAGCATGCCAGCAATAGGGCCGAGTGGAGGAAAATGGGGGAGGCCTTTGCCCAGAAGTGGGACACCCAAACAGGCTAAGAAAAAAAAAATGTATTAAATATATCGTTCGTCTGGTACCTTCACCTACCCTTACCAGGGCTTATTGAGCCTATCTAGTTCGGTTTTTGTAAGTTCGTCCCAAGGTACTATAGTAAGTGGAAATTATTCTTTCTAGGCCTACATTTATTATTAGGTATACATTTGTCTTAGTTGGAAGTAAGCTGGCCCCGTAGCATTGTTGGCCTTATCACGCGATAAGTGACAAGATAAGAACGTCGTCTCGTTCTATCGAACGGTGTCAGCCAGTGACGGATGCTCTATCTCGTCATTTATCGCGTGATAAGGCCATCCATGCTACGGGGCCAGACCCATGATTTGTTCTATAACTTCTATTTAAAGCATAAAATGTGTACTTATTCTTTAATGAAAGAACTATTTGAAAATAATCTCGATATATTGTTGTCATTGGAATGTGCTTTGGCTATAGATATTTTTTAACCATGCTAGAATGTACTGTTTTCGGTTTACCCAAAATGCTGCAATTTTACAGAATGGCACTTCTTTTGTTTT
This sequence comes from Epinotia brunnichana, assembly GCA_963854355.1. Taxonomy (NCBI): domain Eukaryota; kingdom Metazoa; phylum Arthropoda; class Insecta; order Lepidoptera; family Tortricidae; genus Epinotia; species Epinotia brunnichana. The sequence goes on along the minus strand of OY977941.1, from coordinate 10,690,975 downwards.
TATTTCTTACCATTGGTATGCCAACATTCATTTGATAGGTGTTGTTCTCTCGATGTTTAGCAAAAATTATACAAAATTTGTAATGGCTCGACGTGTTGAGTTCCGTTTCGTCACACAGTCAGCTTAATTTATAAAACGTGGCATGCTGCAGATGCGGAAAAAGTGCTAGATAGGGTAAACCTATATATTGTCCGCACCCCTTCAATGATTGTCACTGCACTTAACCTTATGACAAAAGTAATAGTGATGAGTTTCCTATAAAAACTGGGTGCCAATGACTGGCCCTTTTAGTGCCGATCAATAAATGTTTTACCCTAAATGATTAAAATAATGAAATAGTTGTACTTGATTTGAATTTACGTGTTTTAAACGCACCTTTACCAATTAAACCTCGATGCGTACAGTGCATTTTTCAAAAGAAAATACTTGGTCGGAAAATATAAAATCACCTTTGAGAAGTCCGAATTCATCAGGTACATTCGGGGTTTAAAAAAGACGTTTAAAACAGCGTAAAAAGGCCAAACCGCTTTTCCGCGCTTCCACCCCACTCGACCCCTCCCACCACCCCGCCACCCCTCAACTCCCCCACCCACTGCCACATGTGCGCCACCACTCATCAGCTCAAATTTTATTTACCCACGCGCTGGTCACACGAACGTTGTTATTTGTTTACTGTAATTACCTCCGTGGTACAGATTTACCATAGCACAGGTGATTATATCACGGCATTTAGATAGTCATTGTCGCTCCATAATAACACGAATGTGTAGTTAGTTCTGATAACCACGCAAGGCTGGTCATACACAGACTGAGAAACTAGAATATTATTCCTCTGGTTCCTAAAAGTAGAACTGATCAATTAGTCGCACATAAAAACTTGATGGTCGCTATATTGTTTTTAGTTACGGAAAGACGTAACGGATGAGATGTTTTATCCCATTTATTGAGTCGAGATGTATACACGTACTTACTTCAGTGTTTTTTTTACTGGTACGGCGACACCCATTAATGATAAAAATAGTAGGTAAAAATATTGGATGCTAAATAGGCCGGTGTTTCTCTACCGAAGATAATAAAAACCACTTTAGAGCACTCTATACGAATACTTCAATTCAATGTAGTGCTCCTGTCGTTAATTTTTGGCTTCAAAATGTTTATTACGTCAGGAACAGAGTAAATTACAACCCAAATCTGTGTATCACTTGAACAAGTAACAACGCAGCGTCCTTCCGTGCATGGTCATTCGATGTTGTTCGGTGTCATGAGACGTGGCTACATGGTGTCGGTTTCCCCCTGCGGTGGCCGGTAGCTCAGCGGAGGCGTTGCGCAGATTCAGCTCGGGGGACCTGCAGTCTGAGTGCGATGAGGGCGAGGTGGACCCCTACACGGGCCGCCCAGCCACCACCAGTCAGCCCAAGCCGCAGAACCAGAGGCCAACCTCACAGGGTAAGTCACTACGCACTCTTCCTTATGAATCTGCTTCTATTTTCTTAAAGTCTCTCGTCAATATTCGTTTTTGGTGTCACATTTATTGCGGCAGCGGCAGCGGCAGTGGTGCGCTAAACGTGGGAGCAAGAGATCGGAGCGTGGGCTCCCGTTCCCGTGTATGGCGCATAGCATCGCTGCCGCTGGAACTCGTGGACGAGCCTATACTGTTATGCGCGCTCTACACTCGCCCCGCGAATCGCGGTGCGATATTTGGTCGCGAACGCGAAGCTGGAAACCTATCCACACTACGTGTTTCGCGGTTGACGTGGGCGTTCGCGGCGCGAGGTAGAGCAAGAGCGAGTGTGATAGTGACAGTCAGTCGAGGGACGAGGAGTAATTCTATAAAATTCACCAAAACTTAACGAACAAGATGTTACTAAAATACTACCACTAGAGCAGAAAAGAAATTAACAGGGGATTTTATTTCGGAAGTTCATATTGCTATGACTTTACAACGGACAATTTAATATTTTCGTTCTCCAAATTCAAATAAGATTATGACTTGTATGTAAAAATATAGGGTTCGAAAGGTAAGCGCCTTATTGGAAGTTATAAATCTTTGCAACAATGTGTAGTTAAATGTATGAACTAAATTTCGTTATTGAGGTTGATAGTTAGATTATCCTATAGCTATCGAAGTAAGTGATGAATAATTTAACGAAACGACAGGTGAAATGAAAACGTAAAGCGAAAAACAGTGGCTCTCATCCTCTACTAAATAAATGAAAATCATAAAATGTCAACACTGCAATCGAAATTTGGGAAGCTCGCTTTTCAGTAAACCTGAATCGACAGGTTCATGAAACGTGAAAATGGATTCCCACGAAACTGTAACGTTTAATTCATAAAGTGCACAAAGGAATCGTCCCTTGGGTAATTCCCGGCAACGTCAATTCTTTCGTTCGTTTGACAAGGTTAGGAAAAGTGAATATTCAAAGGATTTTGTAATTTTGAATCACACTGTCCCAAATGTCAATATCTTATAACTAATGAAGTAAATATATCTGTTCTATTCATTGTGTGTATTTGAAAAATAAATTTCCTGAAAGTCAATTCAAAAAATAGGAAACACAAATATTGACTTGGGCGGATTGTCTAGCAAGGAGATATATAGAACTTCGAAATTACTTTTGACTGTATTAATACAGCCTTTTTTAAAGCTTAGGTACCTACTTCCCTCTCCTTATCCTTGGGCTGACTTAGTTTATGAAACAACATTTGGTTGCTGAGCGTTTGTTTAGGGCTAGTTTACCCACAAACAGACAATATGTTACGGAGTTTGGGGTTTATTTTAACGTCAGAACATTCGTAGTTCGGGTAATTGGAAGTTTTCATTAGGTGTGTTCTATTATTAGTTACATTTTTTACGAGTGAAAATGACCTTAGTTCCACATTATTCTACGTAGATTAGGTAAGTAACCTATTAAAGCCTATTAAGTTTACTTAGGTACCTATACTGTTCTATTGACTGTTAATTAGTGAGTTTAATCAAATTGCTCAGGCAGTTCCACGCAGTGCAAATTGAAACTGTAGTAATTCGCCGCCTGGCATGTTATGTGAGCAAAAGCGTTTAAATTCACAAATTCAGGATCTCGAATAAAGCAACACGGGACGAAAATTAAACTTTCCGCGCTGAATTCAGTGTGCCTGCAATTGAACATTTTGTAAGTTTGATTGGATTATACTTGGGAAAACTTTATTGACGTTACTTGTACATAGGTACCCCTTTTATTGACTCTGTGAGCTCTAGAACTGGCCAGCGAGATTTTAATATAAAAAAATACTTTTTACACACAAATATCAAGGTGTGTGAAAGATAAGACAATTGAATTTTAACGGCATTTTAACTAAATTCCGTTTGGTGGACGTTGCAGTATGTACGGTCAACCAATTTGATTCTTAGGCTACCGTAGAACCCTGTCATTTTAACTGCTACATAGCAACGCAATAATCCTAGTGACCCGTATTGACATAGTATTTACAACGGCAAGGTTCTACGGTGGCCTAGGAATCAAATTGGTTGACTGTACGTACCTATGTATTGTTCTGTAAAATATATATATTTTATGAGCATTTGCATCTTTTGATTATGCAGACGAGTTTGCTTCCAAACCTGTTCCATTTCTTTATATTTTCACTGAAGCCATAATTATTACGGCTATTGATGCATGATGGCGTGAAAGAAAAAGGCGAAGTGTGAAGAAAGAATACTGGTAAAATTGAAAAAATAAGCGACTTTCTTTTAAACTTTTCGATGCTTTGTGCAATGCAATAATTTATCACGTTGTTTCATGATTTTTTTTTGCACCTAAAAACTCTTTCGGTTAGAACAAAGTGTATAACAGCGGTTTTTGTGAATCATAACTAAGTTAGGTATCTTAATTTTGAGTTTGTTAAAGTACTGTAAAATGGGGTGAGTTGGGTCAAAATAGACATTCAAACCTCGATAAAAAAATATTTTTTATATGTGGCACGTTGATAAAGAATGTTCCTGTCATATGGATTTTAGTTATTTAATGATTATTAAGTTTAGCTATTCCGAGGGCTATATCGGTTACCTTGGTTCTGCTGCGGATAGCCTCATTTCTGATGCGATCGCGCAGAGAAACTCCCAGCATAGCCCTCTCCATTGCCCTTTGAGTGAGCCTTCTTATGAGGCCTATAGTAAGCGACCACGGCACCGACCAGTGGCAGTGGGCGGGGCACATTGCACATAGACCCGATGGCCGTTGGGGCGGAAAGGTTCTCGAGTGGCGACCACGTACCGGAAGGCGCGGCGTGGGTAGACAAGGTGGACTGATGACCTGGTAAAGGTCGCGGGAGTCCGCTGGATGCGGGTGGCGCAGGACCGGCCATTGTGGCACTCTTTGGGGGAGGCCTATGTCCAGCAGTGGATGTCTTTCGGCTGATATGATGAATGATTATTTGTCGTTTAAACTCATGATTGTAACGATAAACACAAAAATTGTGAGAAATCCCACCTCACCCCTTAGTGGAGTCAGAGGGGATAGCAATGGGGTGAGCTGGGAAAATGTATGGGGAAAAACTTTCGGATTTTGAATTTCTGATTACGTTCCGTCACACTCTCCGCTCATATGTATCGCTCCTCTTCCGCACGATCGCTCCCCACAACCCTGGTTCCACTCCAGGCCACATATCTTTCAGTTCTCACTTCTAAAGACTCCACTTTATTTAAATGTTATAATTTGGCTACTCCGTGTTGCCGCAAGATAAGAAAATATGACTAAAAGTAAATTAGAATGACTTTTAGGGCAACCTAAGCCAGAAAATCAAAGTAGCAACTGAAAATATTCGCGTCCCATCTGCCCCCTCAATCCCTACTCACCCCATTTTAGGTGCTTCTAAATAGGTAGGTACCTATTTAGAAGGACCTACATTACATTACAAGCATTTAGTCGTGTAAATATATCAATGCAATTATCACAAGCACACAGAAAAAAAGGAATCGACATAATGACTTCCATTAGGTACACAGTCGTCGATAAAGAAATGAATAAAATTTCGCCTTTTTTACAATAGAATAAGGTGAAATTGTATACACATATCGTTGATGTCGACTGTACATTAGTACGCAATATATTGCGTACCAGTAAAACTGGTACCGATGTAGCTAAAGATATTACTAACAAATAATGGATCTCGTTAGATTTCTGAGTTATTAAATGAATTGAATTAAAGTTGTTTACACGCATTTCTAACTAATCTTCACTCTTAGCAACCGGCGGGAGCATCAGCAGCACGGGCAGCGGCAGTGGCAGCGGCAGCGTCAGCGCCGGGCCTTCTGGCCCGCCGCCTGCGCCCAGCTCCGGCGGCGACCTGTCGCTCAACTTGCGCGGGGGCTCGCGCGGCACCTCCGCCCCCTCGTCGCCCGCCAAGTCGCGCGAGTCGCTGCTGCAGCGAGTGCAATCGCTCACAGGCGCTGCGAGGGACCAGGGTGCTAACTTGTTAGGTGAGATATGTAACATCATCATGAACTTCTTTCTTTTATGGAAACTTGTATCGATGATAAGGTTTACCTACTCATGTTCTGAATACTGCATTCGGAAAGTCGTTACGTATGTGTCTATCTACCTAATTTTGTGTACTTGTACTATTTCCTTACATATTTTCTGTTAAATGACATAGTTTGGCTCTTAATGAGATTTCTCCGCGGTGTTTACTAGGAAAACGGAACTTAAGTAAGACGCACCTGATAATTAATTAAGTAGGTAGGTACTTTATTAATATTACGACGGTTGTTTGCGTTTTCAGAGGAGAAAACACGTAACTTTTTGAACGAGCGTTAGGACAATTCAACTGTAATTTTCCAATAATAATGTGACAGTTAAATCTACCTGACGCACGTACAATGCGACTCGACCGGAGGGGCAATCACGTAACGTTCCGAACGCGCGTCGGTACAATTTTACTGACAATTTTCCATATAAAAGTGACATTTAGACCTACCCGACGTTCGTACAATGCGTTACGTGATCGACCTGCAGCAATACAAACAAATGATTGATGGAACACCACTAAAAATAAGACTACATACCTAATATAGATTTAACACCTACTATACTACACTACGTCCTACTACTATACTACTTCCTAAGTAGCTTCACTAATTTATTCATGTGAATAAACTACCTATTTACCCAAACATACAGCTGTTAATTACCGGTTAAGGAATAGTTGATTGTTTAGAATGAATCTTAAATTCGAATGTCCTTGTTGTATGGTGACCAAGAAGGCTGCCACGGCCAAGCCATCCCTTTTCACAATTATTGTATATACCTTACTTACTAAATGAATCCAACTTTAGTTTCAGTCAGCTCCGCTTTAATTTAATCAAAGTTGCATTACTAATAATCCATTTCTAAACACCTCTGTAAAGGAGTTAAAGCAGTTGACCATAACTATATCGTAATCCAGAGTAATAATGAACGATCGTACCCTTTGGCCCCGAGGTACAGTAAGGCAATAAGTGGTCAACCACTTTTCGACTCTATTACTAGCGTGTTAAGGTTCAAAAGTGGCCACTTTCTTGGCTTACTGTACGAACAGCAACACGCTACGCTGACCATAAGTGAAAAATTAAAATGAATGAAAATGTTTTATTTCATAGATTGCTAGGTTACATTGAAAATAAGGTTGGGTCTTCCTAGTAGGTAAAAAAATACCTGTGTCAGGAAGACCCGCTCCTCCATAAAAAAGCAGTTAATGTTAATTTCTTATATGTAGGTAAATATTTATAACATAAAATAAAAACAAAGACGAATTAGGTATCACAGGCATAGTGTCGTGACCCTAAAGTTGAGTGTGTGTGTGTGTGCGTGTGTGTGTGTGTGTGTGCGCGCCTGTGTGTGCGCGTGTTAGTGTGTGCGTGCGTGTGTGTTAGTGTCTGCGTGCGTGTGTGTTGTTTGATAAAGTAGGTATATATTATATATAACATTTTCCATTTTGTTATGTTTTACTAACTATAGAATTAAATTTAGATTAATACAAGATTAAGTAACAGTTCAGTATCTTCATAACTTAGCATCTTTAACCATTCCGTTAGAGACCTCTTACAATTATATTTCTTTTGTTGATAGATATTAATTTTAACATTTATTTTATTACTAGCTGTTGCCCGCGACTTCGTCCGCGTAGAACTTTTTATCGTCTTAGAAAATGATTTCTCTACACTACTACTACTACTAATACAAAATTTGAACCCTCTTTTAGGGATAATTAAAAAAAAAGTTGATGTTCATTTTCTAGTTTGTGAACAAACAGTCTAAAACCAAAGTTAAAAATGTCATACTTTAAAAATGCCTTGAAATACTCAAACTTTGAACAAATTTTAACACTCTTAGGGGATGAATTTGGAAAAACTCTGAAATCAGTTTTGTAGTCTTTTAACGTAGGTACAGAATAAGACCGAAGTTAAAAATCTCTTACTCACACTTTAAAATTTTATTGCTCGCCATTTAAAATTTGAACCCCCTTTTAAACCCCCTTAGATGTTGAATTTTTCTAATCGCTGAAAGAACTTTTTTCGTAAACTTTTAAGCTCAAAAAAAGTGTTGCCCATACAAAGCTTTCTTAACCCCCTTAGGGGTGGAATTTTCTAAAATTCTGAAAGTACTTTATTATTAATTTTAATAAGTAACATTTTGAATAGTTTTAAGTCTAGTAAAAAAAAAAGTTTTTCCCACACAACACAGGCTACCCTTCTTAAGGATCTTAAGGATCCCCTTAGGGATGGAGTTTTCTAAAACGCTGAAAGTTCTTTTTTAGTATTCTAATAAGTAATCTTTTTGCAAAGTTTTAAGTCTAACTCAAAAAAAAGTGTTGCCCATGCAAAGCTTGCTCTCCTTTTTAACCCTATTAGGGGTGGAATTTTCTAAAACGATTTGTGTTCTTTTTTTGTATTTTAATAAGTAATCTTTCTACAAAGTTTCAAGTCTCTAACTCAAAAACATAAACTTTCCCTGATAAAAACTTTGCACCCCTTTTTATCCCCCTTAGGGATAGATTTTTTCAAAACGCTGAAAGTCTTTTTTTTTGTATTTTTATAAGTAATCTTTCTACAAAGTTTTAAGTGTCTAGCTCAGAAAAAGTGTTCCCCATACAAACCTTGCACCCTTTTTTAACCCCCTTAGGAAATGATTTTTGTAAAACGCCGAATGTAGTATTTTTCATGTTCTAATAAGTAATTTTTCGTCAAAATTTTAAGTCTCTATTAAAAAAAAATATGTTTTTCCCATACAAACTTTGCACCCTATTTTACCCCCTTAGGGGTGAAATTTTCCGAAACGCTGAAAGTACTTTCTTTGTATTTAAATAATCTTTCTACAAAGTTTTAGGACTCTAGCTAAAAAAAATAGTTTCCCACATACAAACTTTGCACCCCTTTTTAGCCCCCTATTTTTAGGGGTAGAATTTTCTAAAACGCTGAAAGTACTTAATTTGTATTCTGATGACTAATCTTTCTACAAAGTTTTAAGTCTCTATTTAAAAAAAATATTGTTTCCCCCATACAAAATTTGCACCCCTATTTTACCCCCTTAGGGGTAGATTTTTTTAAAACACTGAATCTAGGTACTTTATTTGTATTCTAATGAATAATTTCTCTACAAAGTTTTAAGTCTCTATTTAAAAAAAAGTAGTTTTTCCCATACAAACTTTGCACTCTATTTTACCCCTTTAGGGGTAGAATTTTCTAAAACCCTGAAAGTTCTTTATTTGTATTCTAATGACTGATCTTTCTACAAAGTTTTAAGTCTCTATTTAAAAAAAAATGTTTCCCCCATACAAACCTTGCACCCCTATTTTACCCCCGTAGGGGTGGAATTTTCCAAAACGCTGAAAGTGTTTCATTTGTATTCTAATAACTAATTTTTCTACAAAGTTTAAGTCTATAGCTCAAAAAAAAAAGGTTCTCCCATACAAACTTTGCACCCCCATTTTACCCCATTAGGGGTAGAATTTTCAAAAATCCCTTTTTATCCCTAGCCCACGTTATAAAAGCAACATACTGTGCAAAAATCAACTCTCTAAGATTAGTAGTTAGTTATTATGTATAAATAGATAGAAGATAATGAAACTCCCATTCAAATATCTCAAAAAATTATGAAGCTACATCCGTTTTAATGTCGCTTGTTAGAGTGAGAAAACGATGAGGGACTGTGACGTCAATATACTCGAGCGTCATAGTAAAAAACAATCGTTTCATATGAAGGTGCGTTTTGCGGAAAAGGGACAGAACATACCCCCTCTTAAAACTTTGGACTCTTATAACTTTATCATTACCTATATAACCTCTTGCTTTGTTTTTTTCTCCATTTGACTATATTTATTTTAAATTCTTTTTCGAGAAAATACATTATGATTATTTACCATATTTTCGATTCCTGAGCTATAACCACGAACTTCGGAATTCGAAAATATTCGGGTATCTCTATCTCTATCGCACTAACCATACTCGAGTGACAGGGATGCAAATATATAAACATTGAGTATCGGTTTTCGTGGTAGCGCCGCAGGTACTTTGGCTGAATGCGCCGAGCGCGTGCCATTGTCATTCAAAAAAAACAAATTCGTGTTAATTATATTGTTCAAATTTGTTGATTTCATTTATTGAAATTACGACATAAAACGACATTTGCGCATATAAGTTCTCATATCAGAATCGAATATTTTTTTATGGTTTATATTTTAGCATTTGTCTCGTAAAGGTCTATCGTAGACGGGATTTAAATTATTAATAAGTGAAAGGCAAAGCAATTCCGCCATTTTGACGAAAATTTGACGGTTCTTATAGCTGACAGTTGGAGCAGCGTTTGATTTCAATAAAAATAAATGAAAAATTAAATGAAGTCGTATATTTCGGAAAATTAATTAACTGTCGCAGTCGGATAAAAACTATCCTAAGTTGCAGCTAGAATAATAATGTACCTATATAAAATGTTTCATATTTTTCCGTTCATGGGATGCTGAGAACATTCGAACCGCGCAAAGCTAAGTTTCAAACTGGCTGATTCTTTTTTTAATTTAGAGATTTATTATAAGTGGAGATAAAGGTATGCTGCACGTGTTTTATACTGCCTTTTAGCAAACAAAGATCTATATGTTGTAAGTGGGGCAACGGTGTTTTTACGTCTTCTAGTTAGAAGCGTTGGATTAAATTTTAGTGTTTTATGTAACTTTAATGTTGTATGGAGGATATACAGTTTTCGCATTGATAATTGGTCACTAATTTTATACAGTTCATTTGTGGGAAATCTGTATGGCCTCAAGTACATTACCTTTAACAGACACCGTTGCCCTCTTTCAACCTCCAAGAATTTGGATTTAGTTGCTCCACCCCAGACGGTGATACAGTAGGTCATGATGGATTCCGCTAACGATACATATAGTTGGTTAAGTAGTGTCTTGTTTGCAATAATATACATAAGTATACCTTATGTTGTTGCAATAAGGTCCACGAATAGTTAATTAACTGTATTGTCGATGGTACACATGGGTGTATTAAATGGGGTAATCATTTCTCATTAAGAGCATGAAAATTTACTTGTAAATCAAAAGAAGGTGTGGTTTATTGTAAAGGTACCTTCATCGTTGACTAAAATTGATGCAAGCAAAAATCTACCTTCTACTTTTGGGTTTGCAGCATACGTGAATTGAATTTACTTCCCCGTTGCCGGAATTCGGCAATGTTGCCGTGATCCGGCAAGTATGAATATGATTTTTTCTTGATGTGCATCGCAGAACACTACAGAAAAGTGTATGAACATTTTGAACATTTTCCATGCTGGGTGACAAAAATATTAAGACCAGTTTAAAAAAAAAACGCAGCAACAGGCGGCTTTCAGTAAAACGGCTGGCAACGTTGGCGGATTAGTGGACGGCTGTTGCCAAACAATCGGACGCACCGTCCCTATTTCTACATTTTTCAACGTACATACATATTCCGGTACTCAAAGCAAATGTACACTGGTGTGTGAAATAGGAATGGAATTTACTATTCATGAATTTTAAATTGGTTCCGGGCGGAATAACATGTGTAACAGAGTTCAGAATTCAAATTGTTAGGATAACTTTATGATTGTATTTTTGTCAATGTCTGAGCATTTTGATGTGTTTTTAACCCCCAACGCTAACAGGAGGTGGTATGAAATTAACATGTGTTTGCGCAGAACATAATTATTTAACGTTTTGTGTTTGTTTGTGGCACCGCCAACTTTACTTTCATTTAGTTACTTAACCCCCGTTTTCCCTAGACAAATTCCTGGTAGTGAACGTGTTAACACATTCAGCGTTAATCATGACACTCAATGTGTTAGAGAGCTGTGGGTGAGTTTCGCTACATAATACAGAGATTAAGCTGCTACGGACAACGGCGTAGCACTACGCGCGTAGCTTAGCAATGAAAGAGTTAAACGTTGATTTAGTTTGTTTGGTGACTTGATTCAATGTTATAAGTATATTCGAGTTTATTTTTCGTTTATTACCCTGAGAACTTTACGGTTTCGCTCTATGAAAACACAACAATATATAGGCATATTTTTACACCAAAAAATGGGTTGGGTAATTTGACTAAATATTCATTAATAATCCACCTAAATTTAATACCGATACGGTAAAAATTATAAAAAAATATTTTCATAAATTCCGTAAAAATCAGGAGAACATGGTTTAAACTTTCTTTATCTATCCAAATATCATAAACCCTCCATGATGCGTTCAAGAACCGCACGTTATGACCACCATAAAAATAGACAGTTTTGTTAGAACAAATTTCTTATCTGTGAAAATGTTATTATTGCTAAATAGTAACATCGATTTCGATAATATTATTTCATTCAAATTACGAACGTCTCTGAAAAACAAAGAAATTTGATTTAACCTATATTCTAATATCAGTCGAGATGACGTTTAGTTCGAAATGAATTGTCAATTTGCATACAAATTTGACAAATGTCGCACGTAAGTAAGATATCGAACGATATGATAGTTGGATTAGTTGGATCCGAATCTAGTTTGTCTCTGAATTAAAAAAAAAACTATGACAGCTGCCAGAAAACAACGCCGCGATGCCGGTCATAAATAGCGGCTCCTGAATGCATCATGGAGGCTTATGATATGTGGATAGATAAAGTAGTGTATGTAACTGTACATAATTACATTAATTAGGCATTAAAACACTCGTGTGATGTTATTATGAAACTCTCCTTCGGCTCGTTTCATAAACCCACACTCGTGTTTAATGCCCTTCATTATGTACAGTCACATAAACTACTATTACTTTATAATTGACTACGTCTATATACGCTCTTTGGGATACGTGCATAATCCACTTATTTTTGTTAATGGATAAACCTTTCTATAGGCCAGATGAAATTCAATATTATCTCAAGGTCGTATGTGCATTTTTGGATTCAGGTAGTAAGTCTCCAAATTTGTGTACTCAAATATGTTTTCATTATAAAAATACTGATAGCATTTTTGCTTGCGGGTTAATATTTTTTCATAACTTCCGGTCCATAGAATTATTGATTTCAATAGTAAAAGTTGTTTAAAATAACATATAAAAGCCGTATACAAATAATTAGCCTGATATTGAATTATTTCCAAAAAAACCGAAATTTCCTTGGGGTATTTTAACGGTCTCCGTAGCCCAGTTGGTAGTGACTCTGCCTACGAAGCTGGAGGTCCCGGGTTCGAATGTCGGTCAGGGCATTTATTTGTGTGTTTATCACGAATATTTGTTTCTGAGTTATAATGTTACATATGTATATAAGTATCTATATGTATTTATCTATTATATATATCGTCGCCTAGTACCCACAACACAAGCCTTATTGAGCTTTTACCGTGGGCCTAGGTTGATTTGTGTAAGATTGTCCCGTAATATTTATTTATTATTTAATTATTTATTATATTTTCTGTATCAATTTTTTCGGCACTTGGTTGCCATATCCTTAATAAATGATGCACATAGTCGTCGTCATTTTCATATTGTTTTTGTTTGCGTACAGGCAGCGTGACTTCGGTGGCGTCAGTGGGCCGCGGCTACAACCGGGACCGATGCGTAACCCTGCTGGTCGTTGACGACCAGAACACCGACTGGTCCAAGTACTTCCGCGGCAAGCGGCTACCCGGCGAGTGGGACATCCGAGTCGAGCAAGCCGAGTTCAGGGTAACAATTCACATTACAGCAACAAACATTCATTGACAACTATTTCGTAGCGCTACGCTCGTAGCCGATAATATGCGAAAATATTACAAATTGTCGGCTGAGTCGATGGTACACTAAGTTTATAATAAAATAAAATAAAATAAAAACCTTTATTTCAGACCTCTGGTCCATAGTATGTTAGTAACAAATTTAGACTTAATAACTATGTTAGTACTTACATGAAAAGCAATCAAAAATAACAAAAAAAAAAAAATACACGTAAAATAGAAAATTAAATTAAATGAGGTGTAGATGCGAACCAACACGGCAAAGGCGTCCGGTGATCGTTCGCAGTCCCATCCTATTTGACCCTACCGATGGCCACTTCGACCCAGTATTTAAATATGGGGCAGTCCATTCTCTCCGACAATACCCTGAGGAGGCCATTACCGCTGCCACGCACTCGCCTGAGTAGTGATCCAACACGCTTGCGTCTTATTGCGAAAAAATCATCAGTTCGCGCTTCGGCAAACATGTTGGACGCACTACAGTGCTTCGGCATCCGCAACAGCATCCTCAAAATATTGTTGTATTGGACTCTTATGGCGTTGTATGTCCTCTGCGTAAAACTTACCCACAGACTGCAGGTGTAGAACGTCTGACAGTAGGCTTTGAAAAGCGTCAATTTGACTTGTTCATTACACCTTGCAAATCTGCGGGCAAGCATGTTGCCACGCACCGCCATCGCCCTTCTCTCCATCTCCAGATCCAGGTCGTCCTTTAGGTCTTCTGTAAGGATATGCCCCAAGTATTTAAACCTATCAACTCTCTTCATGGGCACGCCGCACAGCATGATCGTAGGTATTGTTCTAGGGTTATATTTGCTGGCTTTGAAGAGGACGAACTCGCTCTTGCTAGTGTTAAACCTAAGACCATGCTCCTTAGCATACCTCTCACATATATAAAAAGTTTAGTGTTAGTAAATTAAGTAAGTAATTTAGTAAGTAGGTAAACACAACAATGTTTGACTTTTGGAACGGAGCGCACATTCGCCGACAAACTGTCCTCAGTTTGGCGAAGCAGGAAGGGATGTACTTGCCATTGTTGTTTTTTTTGAGAATAAATAAATAAATAAAAATAAAAAAGAGAGAGACGGATAGCGCGAGAAAAATCGAGATCCACCGTCTTATGATAGCCGTGCAGGTAACAACTTTAATTAAGAAGTTAAGTAATACCTAATTACTGTTGTTAACAGATGCTCTAAATGATGGTTTCTGACTTGAGCTTTATTTACGAAGGTTAGTTAGTACTTAAATGGTACTTAAATTATTTAGAGCATCTGAGATGTTAAAAAGGTTTCAAGCCAAATTTGAGATGCTTCAGTGCATGTGTTATAAATATGGATCTAAATGTAATACCTACTTTACTTAGCGCGGTAAGGGTAGTTAATGTTAAGTTAAGACAATACTTTTCCACATGGATCCAAATCATTCACTGGAGGTAAACATCAAACTTATCATCTTTAAAAATTGTGCCATTCTTTATTTTATGAGAATTCATTGAACGAGCGAGCGAAGCAAACGAAGTTCTTGAGCCGAAAATAGTTCGTATGTCCGGCTGTCCGATATCCCGCTGTCCGACTGTTCTCCTCTACAGAGGGGTAATCACGTAACGTTCCGAACGCGCGTTAGGACAATTTTACTGTCATTTTTCCTAATAAAAAGTGACATTTAGATCTACCTGACGCGCGTACAATGCGTTACGTGATCGACCTGCAGGTCGCATTTCTCCACCGATTCTCCTGAAATTTTGTGAGTGGCAGGTCGATCACGTAACGCATTGTACGCGCGTCAGGTAGGTCTAAATGTCACTTTTTATATGTAAGATTGACAGTTAAATTGTTCCGACGCGCGTTCGGAACGTTACGTGATTACCCCTCAGGTTCGATAATTATATAGGTAGAATTCTTCGTCAAAGACATTTTTTTTTTCAAAAATAAAGTTTTTGACGAAAACAGACTCGCGAGTTCTACAGCTCAAAAGAGCCACTAGTATTATGTATATAATGACTTCATTACCCTTTCAACAACATCAATAGTGTTGGTAAATACATGCTTTCTACGAACAACGAACGAAATATTATTCGAAGTATAACATCAGATGCAAAGGTA
Organism: Epinotia brunnichana; assembly: GCA_963854355.1. Taxonomy (NCBI): domain Eukaryota; kingdom Metazoa; phylum Arthropoda; class Insecta; order Lepidoptera; family Tortricidae; genus Epinotia; species Epinotia brunnichana. The sequence continues at coordinate 10,675,649 of OY977941.1, read as the reverse complement.
TTCCACTACAGCGTGGATATTATCTACATAACCATAACTAAAACACGATCAAACTATTTGAGCAACAATTCGTGTGAAACTAAACCCATACCTAATGGAAAAGTATTCGTCACACAAAATTATAGAGGAGGTTTAATGCGACATCACTTTCCATCGTCCCGACAAAATGGAATCAATTATTTATTCAGATTAACTCACAACGTGTAGAGTGAACTATCAATGTATTCTGCCTCGGTTTCATGAGAGTTACATTCGTGTTTGCCTTTGTCCCGGTGGAACTTGACACCGCAATTCATCGCATACATTCTATTTTTGCATGCATTTTGAGTTGAGTTAAATTGATAAAATTTACTTTACAATGAACAGCGTGCTTTGTTGGTCTATCTACATATTTATATATATATATTCAGCAGGTTTATGATATGCTTTCTAGCATTATACATCAATATTAAAACTAACGTTGGAATTACATTTAATGGTATGATTGAGGATGGCCATTCGTTTAATGTAAATCAAATTCCGTCAACTCGCAAGTCACGACCGATAACCATCTCACGTTGAAGTTATTAGGGAAATTTACGAGCTACGGGCCTATTCGGACCAATTAATGGTGCTATACATGTAATTGTCAACATTGTAAATTATGTATATTGTGATAGGTAGGGTAAGGTATTCTAACTTACATACCTAAGTACCTACCTACCCAAAGGTTGTCTATATAAATAAAGGTTGTCTAGGTATAGTTACGTAGAAAGATAAAACATATTAAATCCCCTTCGAAGCCTTAACATATTTCTAGATCAGACAGAATAAAATCGTACTATTTTCGATATGACATGCAAACCCTTGTTCCGCAGGAGCTGTCGGTGACAGCTAATTCCGATGGGTCCAACGTGTCAATGTCTGTGTATCGCGGGGGCACCAAAGTTACGCGATGCTTCAAGTAAGTTTTACATGCCTCCCGCTTCGTCGATCGCTGAAGCGTATGTATTAACTGGTTAAAGCTTTTTCGATCGAAATTGTTAACTCACATAAGTTCTTCGTCATCTTCTCATCTTAGTTTTATCCCAGTTGGATCTTGAAAGACTTCAATGTTAGCTGTTTCGGCGGAGGCGCCTATTATCTGACCCAGAGAGGAATCTCAGCTTTATTGAGATTTGGTTTTTTTTCGTGTATCTAAATAGTCAACTTGCCTATTAGCCTGAGAAAATTACGGTTTTTTTGGAAATAATTCAATATCAGGCTAATTATTTGTATACGGCTTTTATATGTTATTTTAAACAACTTTTACTATGGACATCAATAATTCTATGGACCGGAAGTTAGGAAAAAAAATTAACACGCAAGCAAAAATGCTATCAGTATTTTTATAATGAAAACATGTTTGAGTACACAAATTTGGAGACTTACTACCGGAATCCAAAGATATATGCATCAGGAAATAACGGCATTTTAATTAAATATTTTACGACCTTGAGATAATATTGAATTTCATCTGGCCTATAGAAAGGTTTATTCATTAACAAAAATAAGTGGATTATGCGCGTATCCCAAAGAACGTATATAGACGTAGTCAATTATAAAGTAAAGAAAGTTTATACCATTTTCGCCTGATTTGTACGGAATTTATGAAAATTACTTTTCATTATTTTTTACCGTATCGGTATTAAATTGGGTACCTTAAGTTTTTTTAAGTGGTCCATATTATATTTTTTGTAGTAAGTAAACGGTTAATGGAGTTCATTGCTGTTGCTAGTTTTTTTTTATTCGTTTCTGTTTTTTACAAATATTTTTTTGAATATCTCATTTGACAGATGAACACAGTTGGTGATATGAATAGAAGTCGTGCCTGGGTCTACGATATGACTACCGATTTAAAAAAAAAAACGTCAAAACCGTTGACGTCTGACAGTTAATATTGCGAGTAATGCGAGTATTGCGACTTTGTTTGTACGCTCTGTGTTCTTTAATTTCTACTGTTCTCGACGATTTTATCAACGACTTCTGCCTGCTGCTGGATTTTGTAGTACCCGCATCTCACGACGACCACCATATATCTACTTTACATTCGGAATTGGACGCCTTCACGACGACTTGCGCACGTATTTTTGGACATCGATTCTGCTTTTCTTGACGATCTTTGCACTGCCCTAAGGACTACTTGCCCCCATCGACGACTATTATCACTTGCAAATAAGGATAAAATGGCTAATATAAATGACCAAGATGCTTCCTATCCATTAGTTCACGATCCAAAGTATTACGGGGACGAAATGAGATGCTTTGTCCCATCGTGCAAAAAATATAGAAGGGATAATCCCCAGCTAAGTTATTTGCGTATACCGCAGTCTCTTAAAGAGGTATGGTGTGAAGCATTGGAAAGAACGTGCCCAAAGATGCCATTGTATGTCTGCGGAGAACACATAAACATAAGTAAAAGTTTAAGTTATGTTATGTATGACTAACTTCACCTGTATAATTGGGTTTTCTAAGTCTTTTATCAAGTTACATAAACTTGACTACACCCATACATATATCAAATACTTACCTATATGTTTAAAATGTATTAGAGTAGATATATAGGGCATACTCCCAGTAGGTACTGGTTTTGTTTCATTCATTTCATATCACTAAAATGGCACTGGAACCAGGATTTCGTGCTAACTCAGTACCTACTGGGTGTAAGTCCCAAGTGTACCATTGCAAACTGGAATTGTTGAGCCACTTGCCATTATTCATAAATTAGCTGTGTAATAAATATTGGTATGTAAGTGACAAAACATTGGGTGACATCGGTCATACATGACATTACATGGCTAAATTACTATTCATAGTAAGTGGTCAATCTTGATTCATGACTGTACATACAAACTTGTCTGTAATTGTTTTTTGTATAATATTCCAAGATTTTTCAAGATCTATTACCATTTCATTTGCAGGTTGATGAAGATTGCTACAAAGTTAAAAGTGGAATGCTGAGATTAAAAAGCACAGCAAATTTGACATTAATAAAGACATATTATGATGATGTAAGCATTAACTTTATTTTAGGAGCATTTCACTTGTAAAATGATTTTCTTTTCTTGTATGTATCAGCTAGGTATAAGTAGCCTCTATCGGTCCAACATACAAGAGAAAATTGACAAGATAATTGCAAATGGAATTTGAATACATTTTCATAAGTAACAGAATAGATTTTATTTTGTTTTAAAATTGAACAACACAAAACAGATGCTCTAGGTACTCTAATACGATTTAAAATGGTATAAATTCCATTAAAGAGTGGATGCCATTTAAAAGGCCTCTGGGACACTAGAGGATAGATATCTTTTCAATTATAGATGAATTTGTTCTTTTGTTACCCTATTATTATATATTCATTACCCATGTTAATTCTCTAAATTTATTTATGAATAGATATTTCAAATGCTTATTTGATTTTTAGACTGGAATGGAAATTGATGGTTCAGAAGAAACAATAGAAATGGTACCTATAGCTTCTGCAGAGGATGTTCACGGATATCCTTCTCATAAGGTTAGTTTTTCATGTATCCATTGTTCAACATTGTATCAACTCTGTCTGTTTGAAACACAGTTCTACAGTGGCATTCAAGTTGTAGTCCTAGTTTTATAATGAATGACCTCAAGTTATAAACGATCAAAAAATAGAGTCAGTTATTATTTATTTGAACAGTCATGTTTATAAAGACATACTAATGGTAGCACTTTTTCATATAGTCCAGGCACTTGTCCCACCGCCGGCGAGTAGAGAGTACTCCCATAGTAATTCTTACTCGCGCGAGTAAAAGCGAGTAAGAATTACTATGAGAGTACTCACCGGTGGTGGGACAAGTGCCTTAAGTGCTTGTCTTTGTGTAGTGTGTGCTGTCTATAACTACATTTAAAAAGTGAAGTGCTATTAGTATTTAGGAGGATATTAGGGTCCGAGTAGGTTATTTTTGAACAGGTCAGTAGTTATATGTATGGCATATTTTAGTATAATTGATTGAATATTAAAATTAACTGGATTATTATTTTCAGCGTGAGACTGCTAGTCAATGCCAAATTGATAAAAGGCATAAGGCGGTTTCTGCAAAACCAGATGTGCAGGCCTTTGGCTGTACCGCAAATATAAAAGAAGCATCTGGAACTGGTAAACTTCTACCGAGCCAGCTCCAACAGTTGTCTTCCACAACCACTAGTGGTGCCTCAACCCCAACAATGTATGTAGTTTCCAGCCCGTCTACTACTACTTCAAGCAATAAAGAAAATGTAAAAAAAGATTTAACTGGACGCGAATACATGTTAAAGATGATAAAAGAAAAACCAAAGAAGTACATAGGAATCCCAAAACAATTTTATTGGTTGGTGGAATACTTGGCAGAAAAGTGTGCACTACGAGAGTTACACATCATTGTCTGCCTTTTTAAGATAAGATGTAATGATGACATAGAAAGAATATGCGATCATTTTAACATCAGTGAAGTAACTGTGATCGAAATATTCAAAGTGTGCATGCCTCAGCTGGCAACATTTTTACAAAGTTTTATTCACCTGCCAGAAGCGACAATAATAAAAAAAACACTGCCTCCAGCATTTAAAGCCAGGTATGCAGATGTACAATGCATAATAGACTGCTTCGAGATACAAATCGAGAAGCTTTCAGATGCCGTGCCACAGTCTGGAACATACTCACAATATAAATCATGCAACTCGGCAAAATATTTGATAGCATGTTGCCCAAATGGGTTGATTTGTTTCATTTCGAAAGGATATGGAGGAAGAACATCAGACAAGGCCATTACGGAAAGTTGTGGTTTTGCTGATATTCTTCCTCCAGGGGCTGTGGTTTTGGCTGATCGGGGCTTTAAAGGGATTGAAACATATTTAAGGGTAAGAAATGTGAAGCTCCTTCGTCCACCAAGTGTCACATCAAAAGAAACTCCCACGAAAAAAGAAGTTTTGCTCGGAAAAGTAATAGCTAGTCTCCGCATACATGTTGAGCGTCTAATACGACGAGTCAGGAAATTTCAATTTTTGAAACCTCACTCTGTAGTGAACCACAGTCACATTAGATATTTAAATGATAGTGTTATCATTGCTTGTGCTTTAGTGAATTTGCAGGATAATTTAATAAAACTAGATTGATAGATTGTTTTGTTTTATTGTAATTATTTCCTTAAAACTACGTACCTATTTACAAATAAAGTGAGAAAAGCTTTCCCATGTCAGTCTTTATGCCATACATTTAAGATAATATTTCCGCCTGGCCTATGAGCAAGAGATTTCACTCGTATAGTCTGGCGAAAAAGAGTAGAAATTAAAAGGGGCGCCACTTTCTACGTCAAACTGTCTTACATATGGCAACTATTGAGAAAGTTTCTATGAAAAATGGAATGGAATCTAAAATACGGAACTGTTTTATTTTGTAACTTAAACTAGTTGACCTGACGGCCGCGGACGTCGTACCGTCACAGAAAATGTCATTCACTATATATATAAATTCGTTAATATATTATATATATACTAACGAATCGACAACGTATGTCCACAACATTCGGATTATCATGTATTTACATTTTAGGCTTTAAATAAATATAGACTGAATGACATTTTCTATGTCCGCGTCCGTCGGGTCAGCTAGTTTAAGTTAAAAATCGGTTCCAGGGTTTAGATAAAAATAAATAAAAAGTAATCCCAAAAATTGCATAACGCCTAAGTATTAAATTAAGCCTTAGCGTTTTTCAATATTTTGGGATAAATATTGTTTTTCCAAAATATTTCTGACTTCTTCAACAAATTGTTTGCATAAACAGAGTCAAATTTGAGCCAGAGGATCTGAACTTTTTTATTTCTTTCAAATTCCGGATCAGCAACACAAAATGCACATTTTTTTATTCCGCTTGATAACATTTGTACTTGGCACTGAGCTTTAAACTTTTCTTGAATTTTATTATTCACTATATATGATTTGACAGCTTTTAAACTGCTTGGACATTTAATCTCAATTATGAAATCATTTGTCATGCCATCTGGTGACGCTCCACATATTAAATTTATAAGGTTGAAGCCACATTCTTTAATCTCACAGTTAAAGTCACTCTCTAATTTGGCCACCACTGATTTTTCTAGTAATTTTCCGCGTTTCATTGCCTTAGTCTCATACATTTTGTAGCCTCCGAGGATTTGCTCCACAAGTGAACCATCTGGAGTATCACAATGGCATGCCTCATGAATTTTGGATGCTGTGATTCGGCCTTGGCGGATACTATGCCACAACTTTGACTCTGCTTGTTTTTTAGTGGCCTGCTCTATGTCACTAATAACATTTCGATTTAGCCTAGCTGACATGTGTATCTTGAAATTCTCAAAATCATGGTTATCACTTTTTGCAGTAAAATCTAAAATCATATTGAATATACAAAATTTAGTCAATCCAGGATCATATTCTGGTAGGACAGACAATATAAGGGAATTTCCCATTTTTCGCTTCTTACATTCTTCAAGGAATTCTTTTAAATTGTCTGGATTTTTTGGGCCTAAAGTTTGCCCTTTTTTAGTGGCTTTACAATATTTTCTATAAGTAAAGGCTGAGTACCCTCAATTGCCAATCGCGGCTTGTTCCAGTAGCACTGCACTGATGTTGGTGATGGTTCTGTGAACTTTTTTTCTAACCAATACAGGACCACTAATGTGTGTTTACACCCACCTTGAAACAAAAATATAAATGTTATTAGTTTAGACTAGTCTTACAAGATTAACCTTATATAGTGTGACATATTCATATTACACTACATGATAAGATTAAAGACTGGACCAAATAGGAGATTTTTTTGCATACTTGTACAATACAAGAAACCTGATTTAGGATATCATAACATTTTCTTTAAAAAATATATTTATGTAAGCATAATAATAATCAATTTAATTTAATGTATACTTAAACTTATCTTGTTACCTATATTGTCACTTCAAATGGGAGAAGCGGTTCCTGCTAACACAAGTATTATCATTAGAGATAGTACAGTCGGTGGCATTTTGGGCATGGTATTATGAGTAGGTATGAGTATGGGATGCATTTTAATCTCAATGTTTACTCCATCCCTCTCTAACGTCTTACCGTGTGATGAAAAGCCCGATGCCTAGACATATCTATTTGCCACTAATCTGTACAAAGAAAGAATAAATTACCAGTTTATATACCTGATAATTAAGACAACATTTAATTTAAATTACCTGCTTGTGCGGGACATCCATCACATTCCGTATCTAAAATAGTGCTTTCATTTTCATTGACATGCACTGTCACTAAATAATATTTTTTTGTGATTTTGTGTTCAGGAACGACTTTCGCTCTTACAATGCATTTGGTGTCATTCCTTTTCAACTCCACATAACCAACTGCACTTTGGACATAACCACTTCTAGAAGCCCTAGAAATAAGAAAAACAATCCTGGTTTATTGATGTTACTTATATAAATATAGACAAGACATGTTAATGTCAATCTTAAAGTTTAAGCAACTTACATCAGTGTTTTCACACCCCTAATCTCTGCAATGTTGTGCTTGTCGCTAGTCCTTAAATATTCCATAATAACCGCCATGTCCATATCCGGCAAGTTTCCGGAGTCTGCTTTCACAAAGTCCTTTGATGAGCTCATTTTATTTGCTAAACTAGCTTGGAGAAAGTCCTTAGGTCAGTGCAAGGTGCAAAGATCGTCAAAAAAAGCAGAATCGTTGTCCAATAATAAGTGAGCAAGTCGTCGTGAAGGAGTCCAATTCCGAATGTAAAGTGGATATATGGTGGTCGTCGTGAGATGCGGGTACTACAAAATCCAGCAGCAGGCAGAAGTCGTAAATAAAACTCGAGAACAGTAGAAATCAAGGAACACAGCGTACAAACCATGTACAAACAAACAAAGTCAGTTAGTTATAAGTGAAGTGGCAGCCTCAGGGGCCTTTGCCAAAACAAACAAAGTCGCAATACTCGCAATATTAACTGTCAGACGTCAACGGTTTTGACGTTTTTTTTTTTTAAATCGGAAGTCATATCGTAGACCCAGGCAAGACCTCTATTCATATCACCAACTGTGTTCATCTGTCAAATGAGATATTCAAAAAAATATTTGTAAAAAACAGAAACGAATAAAAAAAAACTAGCTACAGCTATGAACTCCATTAACCGTTTACTTACTACAAAAAATATAATATGGACCACTTAAAAAAACTTAAGGTACCCAATTTAGGTGGATTATTAATGAAAATTTAGTCAAATTACCCAACCTATTTTTTGGTGTAAAAATATGGCTGATATCAATATATTGTTGTGTTTTCATAGAGCGAAACCGTAAAGTTCTCAGGGTATATTAGTTGTTCTGAAGCATTATTGCTGTCGCAGATAAAGTAGGTACCTAGATTAACAGCTTGTCGTGTCTTTCAAAATTACTCATAGCGACTAGTATAACCGAACCCTTAGATAATGACCTTTTTCAGGCCGGCAGTTGAAAAATTACAATCGATTGTCAATATTATTTGTTGAAATTAGGCTAGATATTATATGGTCGATATAATGTCTCGTCGAAAATGGTCGTCTTTGTACTCCGTTGAATTTATCATTTTATTACTCTTATACATGCGAATTAAACTGTATTTGGCAAAGGCCCATGAGGCTGCCACTTCTTAATAATAATAATAATACCTCGTCCTGGAAAATTATTAAATAACATTAATCGTTTTGGGAGGTTACGTTTTTTAGCCTGTAGATAATTCTTAGCCTCACTGATGAATGTGAATCTGTTTGTTTTTTATTCATAACTTCAAGTGATAGAATAGGAAGTTAAGGGATACCTCCCTTACTACTAACGTAAGTATTATCACAATAAAACTAGACGTAAAGAGAACTGCTAAAGTTTTCCTTAGGAAGTCGGAAACGCATTTATAACATAGATATTCCTTATATTTACATAAAAAATTAAGTGACGTACTCGAAGAGAGTGTTATGCTCAGCAGTGGGCGATTCATCATCATCATCATCATCATATCAGCCGAAAGACGTCCACTGCTGGACATAGGCCTCCCCCAAAGAGTGCCAAAGTGACCGGTCCTGCGTCACCCGCATCCAGCGCACTCGCGCGACCTTTACTAGGTCATCAGTCCACCTTGTGGGGGGTCTACCCATGCCGCACTTTCCGGTACGTGGTCGCCGTCGCCACTCGAGAACCTGACTGAACCTGAACCTGAGTGGGCGATCACGAACTGATACTGACGATGATGATGATATTTACGTATTTGTGACAGGCCCGAGTTCGTGCTGGTGAGACAGAACGTGCGGGACGCCGGCATCGACAACCGCGCGCTGCTGCTCGGCCTCAAGTTCGGAGGCGTGCCCTCCATCAACAGCCTCAACTCCATCTACCACTTCCAGGCGAGTAGTAGTTGTACCTACATACCTATATAATTCATAAGTTTATTCAAATGTTTACTTTTATTGTATGTCTTTATTTTCATAACTTTAACGTCGTTTTTTATTGTTGATTGGATCCTATCGATGTTCGAAAAAAAAAATTTGTATTCTAATAGATAAAAAAGTAAAAATAATACGTATTCGAAATATTCATATGGACGGAACATCAGTTGCTTTTTGCTTTTAAATAAAAACTGCAAAGCGCACGTGGTTCTCTATGAAAACCACTTCCAATACGTTTGTTATTCCGTGGGAAAGCGTAAGGGAAAAACACTTTATTTGAAAACATTCTAAATCTAAAATAGGTAGCCTAAAACAATAGGGAACATTACGCAAAACTCTTCGTAGGTGGCGACACTAGCAGCGTTGACATTGTATCTCGTTCCCACTTGCGGTATTGTCTATGAAAGCATCCTTGTCACTCATTTGACAATCAATTGTGCATGTGTGTGTGAATCCCTATATTCCTATAGTGGTTTACTATTAGTGGTAGTGCTGCTTCTGGCGGCAGAACATTGCAGTAATGTTCCCTATTTATCTATAAACAACTGAAAACCGTCCCGAACCAGCCTGTAATTAGCCTTATGATTTCCGACACAGTTTATATTGTTATGGAATAAATTGAATTGCTTGGAATTGAATTGAATTGAATTGATCCATTACATACTGTTTAACGCTGATACACACATACACCGTCGGTCTAAATCTAAATACTCATTCTGGGAGCTATTAAGTCAATCGTTTTGGGAGGTTACGTTTTTTAGCCTGTAGATAATTCTTAGCCTCACGGATGAATGTGAATCTGTTTGTTTTTTATTCATAACTTCAAGTGAAAGAATAGGAAGTTAAGGGAGGTACTTACTAACGTAAGTATTATCACAATAAAACTAGACGTAAAGAGAACTGCTAAAGTTTTCCTTAGGGAGCCGGAAACGCATTTATAACATAGATATTCCTTAAATTTCTGTACAGGAAAGGAATTCCTTGCTTTGTTTAGATTTGGAATTCGTTTGATGGTAGCATTGGTAGCTTTAGTCTGAACTTTTATATCGTATTCGTGCACACAATTAGTCCTAATCGATGATTTGAAGGATTTGCGCTAATTTAATTTGTTTTGTGTGTTCGAAATCATTTGAGTTATTGATAGATTGCGTGGTTGAGAGAAACTGAATTAGACTGATTCCAAATAACCTGCAACATATCTACCACTTTTTTACGACGATGGCGACGATAAGCGATGGTGATGGCAAGAATATGGCTCGCGTGATGGAAAAGAAATACCAATCCAAACTTGAAACTGCTAAGATGCACTTTGCTGACCCATCAAGATACTCCCCAAGTTGGAATGTGGGATTGGTACTTTTTGATGGTTTTGTTGTGGTTCTGACTGTTAAATAATGAATAAGAAACGATCGAATGTGGTTTGTAGTTTTAGAATAGCGAATTGAGTTGACGGACGACGCAGTGTGAAAGAGCTGGAAGAGTAAACATGTTCTAGGTAAGTCGGTGTACCTAAACTAAAAGATTTTTATTAGTATCTAAGTAAGTAGACGTTTCCTTTATTTATTCCGCAGCTTTTATAGTATTAGCATAAAATATTTGCACTTACGCAAATAGCCCGACACATACATTTTGTATTAGCAATGAAGAAAAATAAATGAAGTTTGTATTGTCACCAGGACCGTCCATGGGTGTTCGGGCACCTGCTGCAATTGCAGCGCCGTCTGGGCCGCGAGAACTTCCCGCTCATCGAGCAGACCTACTACCACAACCACACCGATATGGTAAGTCCGCTTTTGTACATAACAGCGCCCTATACTGATGGAGATGCTCAGATTCCTCCAATTGTGTTGGAAGTCCGACCTGACCATACATGGTAAAAAGGTCTTTTGTATGCCGAGGAAAGTCAATCACCATTAAGTATGGAGCCACAAAACCAAAATACCGTCCTTGCTTCACATCTCAGAGACACAACTACCTAGCTTATTTGGTAGTTCTAGGCTGAATTTGATTTAAATAATAAGATGCTACCTACATCTTTAAAACTGTCCGTGCCTATGTGTGGCTGTAGCGTTAGGAGAGCATCAATTGGTTTTGGTTTTCACCATACAAATTTGTATATTAAAATGTAAATAGCAATTTGTACTTTTACTTATGAAATAAATTTATGATTTAATTTTGTTCGAAACTATAGTCACTCAAATGATCGGCGTCAAAAGTATCACACCTTTTCCTAAAATTCGTTTCAAGCGTTTATTACTCCTAAGATACTTACTGTACCCTGTCGATATTAGTATCATTTGAAAGTTAAAGCCTAGGGGGTTTTTTTACGTTTCAAATGATACTAATATCGACAGGGTACAGTAAGTATCTTAGGAGTAATAATCGCTTGAAACGAGTTTTAGGAAAGGTGCGATACTTTTGACGCCGAGTGTAATCATAATACAGGCATGAGCATTTTAAGGAAAATAAGGCGTATGTAGAAATAAATTCTGGCTGAACATATTATTTATGTTTTAATTAAGGTAATCAGATTACGAATATGCCTACTGTTAAATATCATACCATGCTTACGGGGTGTCGTTGCTATTAAAAACGTTTCAGGCATTACAAACAAAAAAAAGGCGAAAAGGTTTTTCTGAAAATTCTTTATTTAAAACCTAACAATATCACTATGATTTGTTAATTTACAATCATTAGCTTAAAAATAAATAATATCTTTAAAAGTAATCTTACACCTACACTAATTCACGTTTTGAAATACAAAACAACTGAGGCGTTCACTCAAAGAGAAAGAATTTGATGGATTAAAGGAATTTATAGAGTACTTAAGCTTCCTTCCTCAATTTGCATGGAGTAATCTCTCTGCACCAATACTTAGGTATTTCGTGATTTGAGATAACAATATTTATTCGATTGTATAGAATCTAAGCGACTACTTTGGGACTTAGTAGAAACTAGGTAGTGACTTATTCCCACAAGTATTAGTAGGGTATAAATTGAACTAATTTAATCCCTTCGACAATTCAACGTTTAAGTTGACAGCATGCGGGCTCAGTGTATGTAGTTAGTAGTACACATAGGTAGGTACACAGTAAGTATAGTTTCATCTCTCTCGTTAAAATAGCTGCTTGTAGGTATAAAAATATTAGTAGGTAATTAAATAATCTTATCTTACAGTAGGCAACAATATAGCAGTGTAACATTTGTTTTCCATGACTTGTATTAACGGTAGGTTAACATTACTCAATCCCTGAATCAAGTCATGGTGCCGTTGAAATGTTGCTTCTGAAGGCATCTCGTAAGAGCTGGGGCCCTGGAACGCAAAGAAAAACAATATATTGATTGACGATCAGTCTGGTAGTCTGGAAATATCATAATTTACGACCCGGCCGCGAAATGAAGCGACATGAATGATGGAACGTGTCTTTGAGGGTTTAGGCGAGGATTATTATTAACACAGTAGTTATATGACCCGCAAACACGCGCATGACATTTATTTTCTTTGGATACACATACAATTTTTAAACATAAGAAATGTTCGGTTTTTAAAGGAGCGTGACACTTGGTAAAAATCCGTGTGGAATATTTCGTGACGTGATAAAATCAGCATTACTTATTCATGGAGATATATTATGCAGCGTCGTCGGACACGGAGAAAGTAAAGCTTGCTGATTTATGCCGTCCAAGGGAATATTTGTGTGCCTACAGTACATTAGTCCTTTTCAACTTTTCATACTTTATACTAACTTAAGTTTGACCGAAAGTGGACATGTAAAAGAACGAAGGTTCAACACTTCAAGTTGTTACAAATCGTCCATTCAATGAATAGATGTTGAGGCTCAAAACCTACCTACAATAAAACCTTTTTCTGAAGCATTTCTTAAGAGGAACTCTCGAGGTATATAAGCCATTCCGAAGCCCCGAGCATTATATCGTAATGCGGAGAGGTTTGAATGTCTGGTCGGGCTTTTATACTCCAAAAGCCAATGAAATGGTTATTTGCAATGTAGAGCGGCTAAGAAGTTATTTGGCGCGTGTGTACGAAACAACGACAAGTCAAGGAAGTAATTACAAAAAGATAGTGCAAAGTCATAAGTAGTTGAAACCATGTTTTTGGAAACGAGGTATTTCTCTATTTTCATCTGTCGGGGGTACAATTTGTTTGTGTCTAAAACAATCTGAGTGAACCAAACTACCTGAAGAACGAAGACGTCAAAACTCAAAAGTCTTTATTAAAAGGGAATAAAACTTTTGACGTCCTCGCTACTACTTTTGATGCTGACTGTACTAGGTACGTATCTGTTTTATGTGTGTACAACATACTGTGTTGTGTTAAATAGAGTCTGATCCTTTGTATACACATGTCACACTGCAGTAATCCAGAACCGTAATTGGACTTGTAGGCAGGACTTTGGCCCGGTGTTGTGGTGTCCTAGCGCACTTGCCCGTACCGAAGTGGAAAAATATAGTTAAGTACGAGTAGTTATGTATTTTTACAAGCTTTCTACTGCAAATTCCAATGTAAATGTGTAGGTACCTAACTAATCTAACTATGTACCTATGTAACTATGTTTGTTCGTGTGGAATCTTACAACTCAATTTTGAAGCATATATATTCAACCGATTGAGCTGAAATTTTGGGTCAAGGTATAGTTTGGATGACAATTCAATATTATGGTACCACCGAGCTGATCTGATGATGGAGACAGAAGGTGGCCATAGGAATTCAGTACTTAACCGACGTAACCTCGGTGAGTTTGTGCTCTTTAGAATCGTCTCAATGAGATGACGGTATACAGAAAAGTACAGCTGGCAATAAAAGCTTGTACCCAAAATATTTTTTTTGACAGAAACTTATTTAGTTACCTAGTCCAATGGCACTGTCGCTGCCGGTCGTGCAGGCAGATGCCGTGTCGCTCGTAGCACTCATCGTGGCGCGTGAAGCAGCTGTTGGGCGACCCCGACCGCCCAAAAGCCTTCACCTGGAACAACACACCAACATTCAATCACGCCGGTATACACAAAAAGGGGTAGCCAGACTGCAAGGAACTGAAACATCTTGTTACATAGCTTTTGAGCCCCTTAAGATTGATGCTATATTATTAAACTAAACCTGTTACCTACGCCTTCTACATTGGCGTCGTATATACAACTATCTGAATTGTGAAATAGCGTTTTCGTATGAAATTTTTAATTGACCACTCACGTAACTATACTTGCAATTAGATTTTTTTTTTTTTAAATAAGGTCAAAATAATATTTGAGTCCGTCTGTTTTGCTTTATTTTATATTCTTATTTTTATAAGTGCTTCAAAAGGCCCGTTAACATACATACAAATCCGTCAAGAAATACCGCAAAAATTAATAACAGTCCGACATTGAATATCATACTTTTCCAGTGCATCCTCATAAACCAATAGGAGTAGGAAGAGAAAGACGATGGCATTCCACTGAAGATCAAAAGTGAGCGGTAGCTTAAAGAAAACTCTGCTGTAGGATCCCGTTTCCTTACAGTTTTCCCAATCTAATAATGTTTTCTTGTCCGACTAAATTCTTATCTCTCTCGACTGGCCCGCCGGTCTCCTGTCAGACCTATTTTATTCAAATGAAGAAAACTGTATCAGACGCTTCCCGTCGTTCTGCTTTTGTGCATATAAATTCTCATTTCTTTCTTCGGAAATTATAGCGTACAAACTGAAATCAAATTTTCTTTGTAGACTTTGCAGTTATCGTGAATCGAACGGAAAATATGAGAAGACTTTAATTTGGAAAATTTGATTACTTATTTCTCATCTACTTGAACTTAACGCTCTACTTTAATCAGCGGTCGGCAACCTTTTAGCAGGTAAGGGCCACATAGTAGGTAACAAAATTGACGCGGGCCGCACTTGTTAATAATTTGTGACTATCAGGCAAAAGGTGTCCGTACATAAATATAAAACAGCCAGAGAGGCTCGCGGGCCGCCTGTTGTCGACCGCTGCTCTACATCATATCAATATTGTATTATAGTCTACTTGCTCACTTGCTGGCTGTACATACGTACTCATACAGACGTACATATATCTGACCATTGTAAATAAATAAATACCAATATACATATGTATATAATAATAGGGACGTACTTTTTTTTATTTACTCTCTAGTATACCAAATAAAGAATGCCCTATACTGTATTTTTTGGAAGGTGGAAACTAACGCTAAAAGCTCTAACGCAAGTTCGAAAGCGCAATTACCGTGCAGGTAAAAGCCAGTACAACCAGTAAAAGCCACCCATTGCAACAATTAACTAACATATAAAATGGACCTCAACCTACCCATTAACTTGGCCCTCCCGTAAATTAAAGTGTGACGTAGAGCTTATTTATAATCCATTTAAATGTACTCGCGTTGCGTGGGGTAGCTTTGCGGCTGAAAGCTTCTAGTACACAACATCACACTTAACTTGAGAGAGAGTTGCTATAGGTTCTATGAGGGGTCAGTAAGGTCATTTAAGTGTGTCGTTGATGACACAAATACTGTCGTCATCGGACAACGTATTTTCAGCTTAACAGTGTAGGTCAAGAATAGGACTACGGTGCCCCCCGACTGGGACTAGGGTGCCAGTTGCTAGGTACTAGCTAACAGCATGGTGTTTATGTCAGACATAAACCATTCGTCCCTCACGCACTTACATTCGTGCTAGTATATCCTATGACTACATATTTATGGCGGGTCGCGGCGCTTCACTAAACTCAAGGAAGATAGCGAAGTCCGTATCCCGTCAGAAAGAGCCAGAAGTAAAGACACGAGGAAAGCTCGGAGTTCATTTTGAGATCACGGAACCCGCACGAGAGCAAAAATGGCGGCCGCCGTGGTGTTTTTTCACTTCAAAAAAAGGAGGAAGTTCTCAATTCGGTTGTATTTTATTTTTATTTTTTTATGCCGATTCGTAATATTTTTTTTGTTTGGGAGTATAATAATATGCTTCCAGGTTGGTCCCATTCCTTTCAAAAATCCAGTTGGATGATGGGATCCATGAGGAATTGAGGGAACTCTTTTCCATTAGATTAGGGACGCGTGTAGTGATTTTGGTATTTTCTATTATAACTCGTGTATTTTACCCTCGGAAACCATACATTTGGTGATGTGGAAGTTATGATGAAGACCACAGATGGCTTGAGGAACTTCTCAATGATGTACTTCATACTATAAAAGTACGTCACAGATTCTGAAATGATTCCGTTGAAATAGCAAACAATGAAGTGCCAAAGGTAATTCTGTGATCCTTGAGGAATCGACGGAAGTCCTCAAATATTATCGGCGGACATACAGCGATTTGGTTTTTTTCTCTAATAATCAACGCATTTGCTCTTGGAAATCAGTTCCAGTGTTAAAAAAATAAAAATTGAAATGTTCATGTGGCTTGGCGGAGTACTGAATTGAAGTCGGTTAAAACTTTGAAGTTAATTATTAATGAATAGAAATACCACGTAACTCATTATCAGCTGGCTGGGTAGTGGTCCAAACGATTTATGCCCGGAAAAGTGCAGCTATGACTCACCTTACAAGTGCATCCCTGTTTGTACAGCTGACGGAATCCTTTCCGTTGCCGCGGTGTCACCTCGCGCCACTTGTTCACGTAGTTGCACAGATTGACGTGCGCTTGCAGATGTACCACGTGTCCTAGAATTGAGAATAATACTATTGAATCCTTTCTCAGTTTTCGGCGTTTTGTTTGTGAAGGGGCTTCTCATTATCGGTAGCACTGTAACCATATGCATCTTGATTTTCTGGCCCTCTAGCCCCCGTCAACCCGTAATTCTCGATACGTTAGAGTCGATTTTTTTAAATTATAATGTTGTATACTTCGGTTACTACTATTTAAGAGTCATACACATCTTCTTTTTCTTTTATGTGTCTGATAGTGACTTCAAGGATACCCATAATTTTAATACAGGCAAGAATAACGGTCCCGAAGGACTGGATTGTGCGAATATACTTTTAAAGTTATTTTTATTATTAAGCCTCAGTATCCTTAACTGTCTGGAACAGAAGGGACTTTTTAGTGTTCCATACTCAAAGAGTAAAACGGGACCCTATTACTAAGACTCCGCTGTCCGTCTGTCTGTCTATCTGGCCGCTATAACAACAAATACTAAAAACCAGAATAGATTGGTAAATATTTTTTTGTATATATATTTTTTCTTTTATTTTTCTTTTACAATCTTACACAAATCGGCTTAGTCCAAAACTAAGCAAAGCTTGTACTATGGGTACTAGACGACGATAAACATACTTATAAATAAATACATAGAAAACATCCATGACTCAGGAACAAATATTTGTGCTCATCACACAAATAAATGCCCACATGTTACGGAGATGAGAATGTTAAGATGGATGTGTGGTATGACGAAAATGGACAGAATAAGAAATGAGTATATTAGAGAAAGCCTAAAAGTAGCACCTATCATCGACAAATTGAGATCCCATTGCCTTGCGTGGTATGGGCGTATTATGCGGAGGGATGACAGTCATGTGGCCAAAAGAGTGTTAGGTATGAACGTGGAGGGATGGAAGAAACGAGGTAGGCCAAGGAAAAGGTGGATGGACTGTGTGAGAGAGGATATGAAGAGGAAGGAAGTAAGTGATGAGATGACGAGTGACAGGGAGGTATGGAAGAAAAGGACATGCTGCGCCGACCCCAAATAAATGGGATAAGGGCAAGAAAATGATGACACAAATAAATGCCCTAACCAGGATTCAAACCCGGGACCTCCGGCTTCGTAGGCAGGGTCACTACCAACTAGGCTACAGGAGGCTCCCATACAACAAACGTGATTTTTTTGCCGTTTTTATAGATAATGGTACGGATCCCTTCGTGCGCGAGTCCGACTCGCACTTGGCCGGTTTTTTGTTTATCGGCTGACCCTAATATCTCTCGGTAATACCGGTGTTGTAAGACAAGAGCTAAATATGGTTACTGCGAGATAAAATTACGGACGACTATAAAACATACAATAACAAACATATTGTAAACCTGCTAATATACGGCTACTGTAATGACCAACATACAAGGCAGTATCTATGTCAAGGTGCGTTATTATGCAAGTTCTACGTGTTAACTGAACAACATTGGAGTAATCTTTTAAAGTTCTCTTACTGCTAATAGTCTGCAAAAAGTACATATATGCAAGAATCTTCGCTAAAGCCTGAAAGTTAAGCATTTAAACTTTCTGAAACTTTATCTTGTAAGTATTCTGTTCACATAAACTGTGATATTGTGTTTAACAGGGGTGTACTCTTAACTCATATACTTTCTTCTTTCAGTAATAATACCTAAATAACGCCTATCCAAGTTTTGTAAGCGCCTTATAATTTATTAGACACTCGCGACTAACTTTTTTATTACCTAGGTACCTAAAGATTGTATACTATGAACAAATGTGTTTAACTTTATAACATTTATGAGTAAAATATTACCAAACTGCGATTATAATCGGATTACAGTCACCTCCAATCGTATTCTTATTGTTTGATAATACATACCCGTCTAATATCCTACATGATATTTTAGAAAATTGATAAACCGTAACACTTGACGCTTTAATGAGTTTTTCCGTTATATAATAACATATTTGGATTACAATTCTTCGATTGCAGGCTATATCCCTAAGTAGGTATCCTTACCTGTTATGACATAGGTTTCTCTAGGCTTTAGCGTGATGCCGCACAACCCGTCTTGTATAGGTGTCAGTATTCGCCCGGACTTCAGCGCAACTTGGGCCTTTTGCGTCGCCTATAAAAACATCAATCAATGATCAGTTAACCATTTATGCCAGTATCAGTAAACTCATTCAATCATCGACTGGCCACCGAAGGAGCTAAAGTGCAAATGAAACTTACTTTAAACACGTTTCGAATCTTCATTTTGTATGTGTCGTAAAAGGAGTTCCCTTTGAACATCTTTTGTACTCTGCCGACGATCACTGGAAATAAAGACGCCATTTTATCGATCACATCAAACTTTCAAAAGTTCTACAATATTTTATTCACGTTCCAAGGTTACTTTATACTTCACCTTTAGTTCGCTTTTTTGATAATGCAGGCAACCATAACTTATTTTTCATCGTGTAAAAACGGTAATAAAGTTCACACGACTGCTCAAAAAAAGTAGGTACCTACAATTTTTAATTTTTTTTTAATTTCTGAGAATAAAAGTATTACTAGATGTAGTTTGAGAATACGCACCGAAGTCGCTATTGCAGTAGTCTGTCTGCGGATGGTCCAGCATGCAGGTGCAGCCGGCCGCGGAGCGCCAACTCGACACCGCCAGCGCCAGGAACACCCACCGCGTCAGCATGGCTCGGCTCGGCCTGGGGACAAACGGAATCCGATCTTAAGGAT
Source organism: Epinotia brunnichana (assembly GCA_963854355.1). Taxonomy (NCBI): domain Eukaryota; kingdom Metazoa; phylum Arthropoda; class Insecta; order Lepidoptera; family Tortricidae; genus Epinotia; species Epinotia brunnichana. The sequence continues at coordinate 10,655,795 of OY977941.1, read as the reverse complement.
TTGTCGAGGGTTTGCAGCGGCGGTAGAGAGCGGCGGAGCGAAGAGCGAGCGTTGATAGATTGAACCCAATGAAATGTATTTACTGCCGCTCGTCGCCCCGCTGCCCGAGCGAACATACTGCTGCTCAAAATACGCTGACGCAACGGAAACGCAGCAAAATATACCAAGAAGACGTGAAGCATACGACACTGCGTTGCGCACCGCACCGGTGTGGTTGCTTTTTAATCTTTGGTTGGGATTACGAACCGTAATCCCAACCATAGATATGGTCCGTAGAGATTTGTTTGTATTTCAAACAAGCATGAATTTAAGGTAGTGTGTATACATTTATGAAATACTACCTGCCTACAGCACAAACTATGCGCACGGAGAATAAGTTTCTGTCAAAAATTTAATTTTTGGTACCAGCTTTTATGGCTGACTGTACTTTTATGCATACCATCATCAACTACTCATTGAGATTACGACTCTAACGAGCCCAAACTCTATGGGGTTGTGTCGTTTTATTGCGGAGTTCCTATGGCCACCTTCCAGCTCCTGCATCAGATCAGCTCCAAGTCATCATAATATTGCATTGTCATGCGATATAATACACTAGCTTTTGCCTGCGACTTCGTCAGCGTAGAATTCGTTTCTATCGTAGCTCAATACAAACTTTCACCCTTCATTTCCCTTTTAGGGGTAGATTTCCGATATAAAAAGTATCCTATGTCCTTCCCCGAGACTCAAACAATTTTTATCATCATTATCATCATCATTATATCAGCCGAAAGACATTCACTGCTGGACATAGGCCTCTCCCAAAGAGTTCCAAAGTGACCAATCCTGCGCCACCCGCATCCAGCGGACTCCCGCGACCTTTACATGTACTAACTACCTCTATACAAAATTGTATCTAAATGGGTTGTATAGTAGCTCCATACAAATATTCACCCCCTATGTCACCCCCTTAAGAGATGATTTCCATGATAAAAATTATCATATGTACTTTTTCGGAACTCAAACTATCTGTAAACCAAATGTCATCTAAATGGGTAACTCAAATCCAAATTTTCACCCCTTAGGGGAGGATTTTCGGGATAAAACTATCCTATGTCTTTCCCCAGGACTTCCAACTATCGCTATACCGTAAATGGGTTCCATCCAAATTTTCACCCACATTTCACCCCCTTAGGGGATGATGAAACTATCTCTTAACCAGATTCTCTAAATGAGGTCCATCCAAATCTTCACCCTCATTTCATCCTCTCAGGCGATGATTTTCGTTACAAAAACTATGCGATTTCCTTTTCCGGAACTTCAACTATCTCAATACCGAATTTCACCCCCTCAGGAGATGATTTTTCAGGATAAAAACTATGATTTGTCCTTCCCTGGGACTCCCATTATCTCTAGACCACATTTAAGTTAAATGGATTTTATCCAAATTTTCACCCTCTATTTCATCTCTTTAGGGGATGATTATCGGGATTGAAAATATTCGTTGTCATTCTCCGGGACTCAAGTTAACTCTAAACCAAATGTTATCTAAATGGGTCACTCAAATCCAAATTTTCACCCCTTAGGGGAGGATTAGGACTATCGCTATACCGTAAAAGGGTTCAATCCAAATTTTCATCTACAATTTCTTACCCTCTTAGGGGATGATTTCCTCCTTTCATGTGTTCCAGAATAAAAATTATTCTATGTCCTTTCCTAGGACTCTACCTCTCTCTATACCAAGTTTTATCTAAATAAGTTATATCCAAATCTTCAACTCTCATTTCACCAACTCAGGAAATGATTTTTCGGGATAAAAACTATGCCTTCCCTGGGACTCCTTCTATCTCTTTACCAAATTTCATCTAAATGGGTCTTATCTAAATTTTCACACCCTATTTCATCCCTGAGGGGATGATTTTCGGGATTAAAACTATCCGTTATCATACTCCGGGACTCAAACTATCTTTATACCAAATTTCATCTAAATATCTAAATTTTCACCCCAATTTTACGCCATTAGGGGATGATTTCTGGAATTTTAAACTATCATATGTCCTTTCCCCTGGGAAAGTCTCAAACTATCTTTCAATCAAATTTCATCAAAATGGGTCACAAACAAATTTTCACCCCCAATTACACCCCGTTAGGGCATCCCTAAAGGGGTGTAATTGGGGGTGTAATTTTCGGAAGACTCCAACTCGCTATACCGTAATTGGGTTCTATCCAAATTTTCACCCCTCATTTCACCCCCTCAGGAGATGATTTTTCAGGATAAAAACTATGCATTGTCCTTACCTGGGACTCCTTCTATCTCTTTACCAAATTTTAACTAAATGGGATTTATCCACATTTTCATCCCTATTTCATCCCCTTGGGGGATGGATTTTCGAGATTCAAACTATCCATTGTCATTATCCGGGATTCAAACTATGTATATCTATACCAAATTTGATCTAAACCGAGTCCACCAAAATTTTACCCCCCATTTCACCCCCTTAGGGGAATATTTCCGGAATAAAAACTATCCGATGTCCTTTCCCAGAAACTAAACTACCTCTAAACCAAATTTTATCAAAATGGGTTACTTCCAAATTTTCACCCCTCCATTTTACCCCATAAAGGGAAGATTTCCGGGATAAAACCTATACTTTGACCTTTCCCGGGACTTAAAATATTTATATACCAAATTTCATCCAAATCGGTGCAGCGGTTTAAGTAGCCCTTATGGGTTGATTTCCGAGATAAAAACTACCCCAGGACCTTCTCCAGGACTCAAACTATCTCTATACTAAATTTCATCTTAATTGGTTTAGCCGTTTTCACGTGATGCGCGGTCACATAAACATACAAACAGATAAACAGATAAACAGACAAAAATTCTAAAAACTGTTGGAACGTGTTCTGTTATCGATTCTAAGAATCCCTAGCCAATTTTTTTTCGAATATCTTCTATGTACTGACTTTCGACCTTAGAATAATAACGCATAGAAGGATAGTTTCATACGGCCGACGCGCCAAGCGTGAGGCATAAAATGGATTCATGTAGTTGTGATCAACTCGTATTCACACGCGCCAATACGCACACAAACGCACCAATTTTGTTCCACCGATCGGCGTACTGGGCCATTTATGGCCGAGTTTTAGTGGCCTCACCGTTGCGCGTGAACTGCGTTTCTAGGCGTTATTATTCTAAGCTTTCGACCCTCTTCAGCTTTATTATATGTATAGATAGATAGATAGATGTATAGATATGCTTGCAAAATTTCAGCTCAATTGGATAGCGGGAACTGACTGAAAAATGGATTGCAAATTTTGACGGACAACTTACATATCTACCTACTTACATAAATATTTAGATACATACGAACAGTGCAAGCTTGTAAAAAGAGTCGTCAAGCAGGTAAATATGTAAAGTTGAATTATCACAAATAATTGAACGTGATATATTAAATACATATAATCTCTTGTCAGAACACTATACTTGTAAAGTAACTAATGTACCTATATTACAAATGGTAATTGTCGGATTATCATACATTACTAAGACATAATTGAGCGTTTCACGCTACATGTAGGTAATCAAATTAGGTGCGCTTCACTCGTCACTCAGTGCAAGTGTCACCGATTCAAAGGCGTAAAGGGCAGCCAGTGATCCAAGTCGCAACGAGCGTTTGTAAATCCCGGAAATTGGACGAATGAGCAATTCGAGGATTGACGGAGCACAATATGACAAAACGAGCGCTGCCGCTGGTGCCGAAAATACAACACTAATAGCCGTCTGTTTGTTCTGAAAGCCATGTCGCAACAACGCGGCTCGGATTCCACAAAGCCAAGCCACCAATTTGCGACCATTCCATATTTAAAAAGTCAAAAAGACCGCACGTAATTTTGAAGCTCTTATTAGCCTAATTGAAGACCTTAATTCTATAATTTGGGTCTAATTTTGTCATTAAGGGATGGCAAACTCTGCTCTAATCTTTGCTTTGAGATAAATAAGACATGTTAAATTAATGCTACTTCTACCGAAAGAGAATACATACTAACTAACTTTAAGTTAATTTCTTATAACCGATCACTTTGTATTTCGATGGCATAAGAAAGCAAATAGTTGTCCCTTAATATAATACGAAGCTACGTACATTGGGTACACTTTGCATTAATTATGTCGGTTTGACCGAAGCCATCAATTTACACTATAAAGGGGAGACAACTCGCTGGCTACGGATATTTAATTTATTGGCCGAACTACCTTCGGGGCACCATGAGATGATGTTAGTGACCTAGTTTGTTGGCTAACATTGTTAAGTTCGCGTACGTACTAGTACTTGCATTGTGGATTGTAAATATGCGGACAAGGCTATAACTTTTATAACTTGGCTTTTATTCTTCCTTTTCCTTTTTAATGAGATGATCACGTCATAACTCAGGCTGCATACTTTGTTGAAAGGTTTAAAGTAAAAATAATCGTTGAGCGATATCTTTTCGTTGCGGTAAGCGTATCGTATGTACATACATTACTATGAAGCATTTTAGACCACGAAGTAAATACTTAAGTGCTTTTAACATTTAATTTTCATGTTCATTTAGTTTTATTCCCTTGAGCAACGACCCGTCTTCTTAGTTCAGTATTTTCCGAGCGGCTTATGTGTGATGCCTCAAGGATTTACATAATTGGTGTCAACAGCCTTTAGAATATGAGGGAAACACAAAATAATATTTACAGGAAAATAGTGGGCAGTGTATTTAAGGCAGACATATACAGTGCGTAAATCTAATACGGGCTAATGTCTTTAGGGGACGGGTAGGGCAAGCCTTCTCCATACAAATGTTGTGCAAGTTTTTCTTCATTTGAGCTTGTGCTATAAATATAAGTTTTAGTCAGACATTTTTAGTACACTTATTTCTTTGTTATTTGTGCGTTAATCCAATATGAACAAGCAATAAAAACGAATATTCTGTAGTGCCAAAACCGACGAAAAAAACTTGCACAATAGTTGTATGGAGAATGCCTTGCCCTACCTGTCGCCTTAACGGTGGTTAGTATAGGACATAAGAAATGTAATTAGATAACTTTTACATAGAGTTCCAATTAAAATGTTATCCATACAAAATAATGCGGCCCGCAATGTAATGCAAACACACTCGCGTTAAACGCTCGTTACTTATTCTGGTAACGCAACCATGTTTACAGTACATACAGTACAATTATGGGGTCACAGTTAAGTGTAACTTAAAAAAATACGTTTCTAACAAAAATTTTATTTTTGGTACAAGCTTTTATTGCCGACTGTACTTTTCTGCATACCATCATCAACTACTCATTGAGACGATTCTAACGAGCCCAAACTCGATGGGGTTGTGTCGTTTTATTGCGGAGTTCCTATGGCCACCTTCCAGCTCCAGCATCAGATCAGCTCCATGTCATCATAATATTGCATTGTCATGCGATATACATATACATGCAAAATTTCAGCTCAATCGGATTACGGGAAGTGACTGAAAAATGGATTGCAAATTTTGACGGACAACTTACATACTTACATACCTACATATTTACATACATACGAACAGTGCAAGTTAATATTAAGCTTGTATAACATCTTACTTAATGATTACACTAAAGAGTTCTATGCCTGGTTTAATTTATAGCCGTATTAGATTTATATGTTTAACAGACTCCATAATTTTCAGGTACAGTCAAGTGCAAAAATATGCAATCCTTTCATTATTTTTCCTTTCATTTCTTAATCCGCTGACATAAGAGCGATGGGACATATTTACGAGTAAGTTGTTAGCACCCATATTTTTACACTTGACTGTACCTAGTCCTTATTTTTGCGCACGTGTAACAAATACGTTTGAGACATGTGACTTACTTAAAGTTATCTTTATTTTAGTGAATAGGTCCACCCTCTTAATTGATCCCGTAATTTTGAATGTAATGCAAATAGGCAAAACATTTGAGGGAAATTGCTTTATGTTATGAATTAATTTTTCTGGGTCCGAAAATAAAGATAGCAAAAACATTCTAAGAAACACTAGCAAACAAGTATTAAAGTAGGCAGTAAGCTCGATTCTCCATACAAACGTAGTTACGCTCTCATTTTAAAACGACTAGCTAGTTTGCTCTGAAACTTTGTTCTTAGAATAAGTTAAGTACCATCTGGGGTCTGTAATTAGTTAATGTAGCTTCAGATACCATAGTAAAAAAATACAGCAAATTTAAGTTTTTCATACAAAACTTGTTTTTGCTGTATTTCGTTTGTTTTAAAAGCTGGAGTCATAATATAAACTAATTACAGACCTAGATATACCTCATGTCATTGTATATGCAAAGTTTCGTCACAATCCAACACGTATACTTTTAAAATGAGAACAAAACTCCTTTTGTATGGGAAGGCAAAATTCGGCCGCGCTTACTGCGGACTCTTAATTGCCTCTACGTTGTTTTCATCCATCAACATTTGGTTTCAAAGCGAAATAATAAATGTTATTCATATTGTATTAAACCAAATAGTGAATAGATTCACTATTTCAAAGTGTTTTAATCGGCTTTACCTGAATAATCTCATGAGTCATTCATCTGCACACGGCGTCGTGCGGCGTCGTTGGGTAAACACAAAAGTGCTAATCCAACGTCTAAAGTTCACTAAACATGTTCGCTCTTTTATAATTTGATTAACGACGACGATCAGTCTTTCACTCCGCGTTATTCATAACTAACGGATAAATACTTAACTATCTTAAATAACAAAGCACCTTCGATGTGTATCGAACTGACGATCGCATTGTAAAGGGTTAAGGCATCTATAGAGTGCTTCATAGGTCAATGATTTTCAATTGTAATTAAGAAAGTCTTTCTCTCGATAATGGTGTGGCCAGGAGAACAATGAGCCAGCCATTAGAGCGGGGCGCGTGGGTCGACTCGTCGGTGCAGTACGGAAATGCACTGACTGAGAGCTGCACTCTAGCGTCGATCAACGTCAAAATAAACTCGTTTCTTGGCGAAAATTTGAATTTAACCATGAGGAACTAGTTCAGGCTCCTGTTTAAATGCAACGTATTTTTTCATTGCTTTTCTTTCAGTCTTTTTCTCCAAATACGATTTTTTTGTTTACATTATGTTGTGTGTAATGTAAGGAAAGATACGTTTTTGTACTCGAATACTCCAACGTCACTCTTTTCATAGTTGTAGTCCATGTTACTGTCGAAACAATCGAAATAACTACTTTTCGATACGCTCCAGACAACTAAAATAAATTCGACCAATCACGTGGCTGCTTTACTGAACTGTAATGAATTGGACCAATAGAATCGCTTTGATGTCGTACGCTCGTTGATGTCTTTTAAGATATCAACAAGCGTACGAGCAATGAGCTGCACTTCGTTTCAACAGTATCGAGTTTGTTTAATTAGTTCAGTTGACTCGTAGAAAATTAATTTTAATGAACTCGTACAAAAAGTATTGTTCACAATAGTGTTATAATCAAGCTTTTTAATCTCGTACCTTACTTAGGCCACTCAGCAAGCTTCGTGGCCTAAACACGGTACTCGACTAAAAAGCTCTCTATTATAACACGACTGTGAAAAATACTATTACACTTTTGCACTTTATTCCTTTGCTATAAAGCGAAACTTATCTACGTGAGCAGACGTTAAAGAACAACCGATTAGTAAAGTGCGTACGCTTCGAATCTCGATAACGAATTTATTACATTCGTGTAAATTCAGTCAAATAAAAAAAACACGTCTGATTAAATTGAGAACATTTTGTCAGTCGTGTTTTTGTACTCTACTCATGAACCTAGAACTTGACGGTTTTTTTAGTACTTTAAACTTTATTTTATAACGCGTGCACTTAACGAATTGATAAGTGTTTTGAAAGTTAATTTAGTTTACTAATTACTTTTAGCAGTGCCCTTTAAAAGTACTACCTGGTTAAAAACTAAGATCGGTAAGTATCTCGAACGTCGTTGAAGCTCATATATACTTACATGCTCTTTTATGGGTGAGCTAGGTCGTAATATATATCTCGACATGATCTCGACCAATAAAATAAGGAGCTGAGGGGTATTTTATTGGTCGATTTGCACTAAAGAGTAATTATGTGAAATCAGCGTGAAGTTAGTGCTAATAAAATGCTTAATTAAACATGCTCTACAATAACTCTACCCCTGTTTATTGATATGACGGCTTTACTTGCTATTTTTGGAACAGGTACTGTGCAGGACGGCATAGAATAAACCCGCTATAAACATAAAATTGTCAGTCGCGACCTAACTTGTAATAATCTAGCTTATAAACCTTCTTATAACATAGGCATTGCGCTACTATTGCCTTATGTAATTGGCACCTGAAATAAAGAGTAATAGGCCCCACATTTCATTCCTACATAGTAAAAAAAGGGTAATATACCGCTGGTTTCCTAAATAACGAGTGGATAACACTAAGTTTCCACTAAGAAATATAGACAGACTAAAGGAAACCTAGAGATCCTACTCGCGCGCCAGTCAGGCAACGACTGATGGGCGAGCGAGGGGGGAAACCCGGTATTTATACCTCAGGTGGGGAACGAGGTACGTATATACGGGCGGACACGGATTTCAGATGCATTTTTACGCCGAACGAGCGGGATCTCGTGCAATAATGTATTATAAATAGCATAGAAATAGGTATAAGCACTGTAAATAATGTATTAGAGTAAGATTGAACTATAATAAATGAACATGTCATTTCGCGCCAAAATTTCCCGCGCAAATCGCTTTCCCGCCAAATATACGGGGCGAAGGGGCGTCCGGCCGAGGTAACTTAATAGTATAAATTGGGCGGCCAGGCCCCATGAAATTTAGTACCTACAGTAGCAGCGAAGTGACATTACTTGAAAAAGTAAACAAGCCTTTCAATTCAGAACCCCGACCCGACCAAGTTCCTGCTAAGCCGTAACGACCAACGCCGAAGGTGCAGGATTTCCCTTCAAATTCTACTCAGCCCAGAGCCAGTCATAGGTGCGTCTCGCACATGCTGGTCCATCGAAAACCGGATTCTACATAGAGGATGCCCCTTACAAGATCGAAAGCAGGAAAACGCACGTTCGGTCAACTTATCGCAGCGAACATCAGAGAAGCCATGCTGGAAGAAGCAACCACGTCCACGTCGGGAACTGCTACTACTCAAGAAGGTTCGAGGCCCTCGCAGGAGACTTCGCGAACAAGCACTCCTGCGACGCCGGCGCCTCGGCCAGACCTGCAGCCAAGGTCACCCATAGGGCAGCAACCTCATGATGCCGCGCAGTGGAGAACACTGCCTCATGAAACCCCACAGTCAACGCTGCCACCCATAGTGCCGTCAAGAACTACGTGTCAAGACGGCTCGAGGCCCTCGCAGGAAACCCCACAGACAAGCACTCCTGCGACGCCGGCGCCTCGTCCAGACCCACAGCCGAGGTCACCCATAGGGCAGCATCATGATGCCGCGCAGTCACAAACACTGCCTCATGAAACCCCACAGTCAACGCTGCCACCCATAGTCCCGCTGCTGCAGGAGAGCCTACACCCTGCAGCAACACTGCGGCAGGAAACCCCACAGTCAAGCCAGCATCCTGCCGCACGGCCGCCGTCAAAATCGGTGAAAACAACGTCGAGTCATCGCGTCCGCCGTCTCGCACAAGCGCGAGAAGAAGCCCTCCGAATCAAATTGGAGCTCGCGCAAGCGCGCATAGCCGCCATAGAAGCCGAAGACAGCGACGATGACACCGGCACAATATCTACAGTCCAACAAGAACGCCGCATAGATGAATGGCTCGAGACCAGCCAGAGACATGTCCTCGCCATCTCCAATGCACCTTACATCGAAGAACCCGAGCCTGCAACCCCACAGTACGCCGAGCAGGCTCGGGAGAGGAGCCCCGCCGAGGGCGCGGGACAGGGCGCCGCTGCCGTGCGCCCCGCCGTCCCCGCCCCTCCCCCCGCCGGGGGAACGAGGAGCCCCGCCGAGGGTGCGGGACAGGGCGCCGCTGCCGTGCGCCCCGCCGTCCCCGCCCCTCCCCCCGCCGGGGGAACGAGGAGCCCCGCCGAGGGCGCGGGACAGGGCGCCGCTGCCGTGCGCCCCGCCGTCCCCGCCCCTCCCCCCGCCGGGGGAACGAGGAGCCCCGCCAAGGGCGCGGGACAGGGCGCCGCTGCCGTGCGCCCCGCCGTCCCCGCCCCTCCCCCCGCCGGGGGAACCCACGCTCCCGTTTTCGCGCCAACGCCGCCGCGCCCACGCGAAACAGACGCATATCCGCCGCCGTTAATGTATTCACAAGCGAATGCGCAAGAAGATAGCGCCATAGTAATGAAGAATCAACAAAGTGTGAACCTGAGTGAGCTCGCCTCTGCCATCGCCATCGCCGCGCGTGCCGGCCCGAGAGAGTCATCACGCTATCACGCCGAGTTGCCGCCATTCAGCGGCTCGCATCAAGAATGGCTATCATTCAAAGCCGCCTGCAACAACACCGGTCACCCAATAGATAAATGCACTAAGTTTATCGAAAAAGCCGTTGAAGACCGGTGGAAACTAGCCAAAGATCAACGGCTATGTTTCCGATGCCTGCGCTACAAGAACAGGATGCACTCATGCAAGCGCACGAAGTGCGAGCGAGACGGCTGCGAATATTTCCACCACAACTTGCTACATTATCAACGAATCGAAGAAAGAAACGAGGCCGTCACATCGACACGCGCCTCCCGAGAAGCGAGAGCTTATCTAAAAATTATCCCGGTCACAGTCTCTGGACCGGCGGGAGCCGTCGAGACCTACGCCCTCCTCGACGACGGCTCCACGATAACACTTGTACAAGAAGAGCTCGCGAACGACTTAGGCCTGGACGGCCCGACAGTGCCGCTACAAATAGAAGCTATAACGAAAGAAAAAATCGACGCATCGAGATCACGCCGTGTTACGCTCAGCATCCGCGGCACCGACCAACCTTATAGGGTCGGTGCGCATACCATAGACGATCTGAGCCTATCACCACAGTCCGTTAAGAAGGAGGATCTCCGCGAGTGCGCACACTTATGCGACATAGAAGATAGCCTGCGGTACGAGTCAGCGAGACCTAGAGTGTTAATCGGACAAGATAACTGGCATTTACTCGTCAGTAATGAAACACGCCGCGGCCAGCGGCATCAGCCAGCGGCATCCCTAACGCCGCTAGGCTGGGTGCTACACGGTGCACACACACGCATCACAGGCAAACAAGTACATGCGACGCATCGCTTGACCACTATTGAAGAAGCCGAGAAAAATGAAGATTTGAATTTACAACTCAGTGAATATTTCGCGCTCGAAAACCTACTTATCGAGCCGAAGTTACCCCAGTCAAGCCCGGAAGAGCGGGCGCGTATCATGCTAGCCCAGTCAATAACGACTACAGCCGACGGCCATTATGAAGCACCGCTATTATGGAAACAACCCGACAGCCGCTTGCCTGACAACTACGAAAATACACTGAGAAGACTTCATAACATAGAAAAGAAACTCGACAAAAGCAAAGAGCTTAAAAGCAAATATAGTGAAGAAATGGACGCCCTTGTCTCGAAGGGCTACGCCGAGCCTGCGCCGCCCACCAAGTCATCAAGAGTGTGGTACCTCCCCCATTTCCCGGTGCTGAATCCTAGCAAGCCCGGGAAAGTCCGAATTGTCCACGACGCCGCCGCGCCTACAAGGGGCGTGTCGCTCAATGACCGCCTACTGACAGGCCCGGCCCTCCTACAGTCGCTGCCAGGCGTCCTTATGCGCTTCCGGCAACACCCAGTCGCCGTGGGAGCGGATATTAAAGAAATGTTCATGCAAGTGAAAGTCAAATCTGAAGACAGAGACGCCCTGCGCTATCTATGGCGGGGCGACCGGCGGGGCGACGACGCGCCGCAAGAATATCGCATGACTTCACTCATTTTTGGCGCTACTTGTTCACCGTCAATAGCAATATATGTGAAGAACGTCAACGCCCAGAAATACGAAGAAACGCATCCAGAGGCCGTCAAAGCGATAATAAGACATCACTACGTCGATGACTACCTACACAGCTTCAAAACGGAAGAAGACGCGATTCGAGTGTCAAGTGATGTACGCGATATACATAGAGAGGCCCATTACGAACTACGCCAATGGACCTCTAACTCCACGCGGGTCCTCCGAGCCCTCACTTCGGAGGACGCCACGTCCGCGCCCGTCGAACTGAATAAAAGCGAAATGAAAAATGAACGAATCCTGGGACAAATATGGAAACCCGCGAGCGACGAACTCGCCTTCAACTTGGACCTCAGCCGCCTACCTCCCGGAGCCCTGGACGACATTGAGCCTACCAAAAGGCAAATATTGAAAATAACAATGTCGATCTTCGACCCTCTCGGGCTAGCGGCGCCGGTAACCATCATAGCAAAGAAAATCCTACAAGAGGTGTGGCGGCGCGGAACTGGCTGGGATGACAAGCTGGATGCAGACTTAGCGCGCCAATGGACGGAGTGGACGCTGCACCTAAGGGCATTGCGAGACCTCGCGATTCCGCGCGCCTACCCCTACTACGGCGACGCCCTCGAAACCGACGCCGCGCAACGCGGTATCAGCTGGCGCTTCATACCGGCGGGAGCCCCATTTATGGGCGGGGCATGGGAGAGGATGGTACGAGCCGTCAAGAGAGCCCTACACGCCGTGCTCAACGAGCGCCGCCCCAGCGAGGAGACCCTGACTACTCTGCTCGCCGAGGCCGAATATACAGTGAACAGCCGCCCCCTCACTCACGTGGCGGTTGATCCTGACGAGCCAGAAGCGATCACGCCGAACCACTTCCTCCTCGGTGGCTCAGCCCGGGCCCCCAACCCCGGGACATTCGACGACACCGCACTCATCGGCCGCGCGACTTGGCGGACGAGCCAACGCCTGGCCGAGCACTTCTGGGCCCGCTGGCTCCGGGAGTACCTGCCCTCACTCCAGTACCGGCGGGAGCCCTACGGTCATGGGCGGCCTATCAACGTCGGCGACATCGTGCTAGTGGCCGACGGGAATCTGCCTCGCAACACATGGCCACGAGGCCGGGTTACAGCTATATACCCGGGCCCCGACGGCGTGACACGAGCAGTGGACGTGACCACCAAGGGCGGAGTCTTCAGAAGACCGACCAAGAAGCTGGTGATCCTGCCGACGGAGCCTGAGAACCTGCACGCAAAAGAAGATCCAACGTTCACCCGAACGATGGTCGGCGGGAGAGATGTGCAGGACGGCATAGAATAAACCCGCTATAAACATAAAATTGTCAGTCGCGACCTAACTTGTAATAATCTAGCTTATAAACCTTCTTATAACATAGGCATTGCGCTACTATTGCCTTATGTAATTGGCACCTGAAATAAAGAGTAATAGGCCCCACATTTCATTCCTACATAGTAAAAAAAGGGTAATATACCGCTGGTTTCCTAAATAACGAGTGGATAACACTAAGTTTCCACTAAGAAATATAGACAGACTAAAGGAAACCTAGAGATCCTACTCGCGCGCCAGTCAGGCAACGACTGATGGGCGAGCGAGGGGGGAAACCCGGTATTTATACCTCAGGTGGGGAACGAGGTACGTATATACGGGCGGACACGGATTTCAGATGCATTTTTACGCCGAACGAGCGGGATCTCGTGCAATAATGTATTATAAATAGCATAGAAATAGGTATAAGCACTGTAAATAATGTATTAGAGTAAGATTGAACTATAATAAATGAACATGTCATTTCGCGCCAAAATTTCCCGCGCAAATCGCTTTCCCGCCAAATATACGGGGCGAAGGGGCGTCCGGCCGAGGTAACTTAATAGTATAAATTGGGCGGCCAGGCCCCATGAAATTTAGTACCTACAGTAGCAGCGAAGTGACATTACTTGAAAAAGTAAACAAGCCTTTCAATTCAGAACCCCGACCCGACCAAGTTCCTGCTAAGCCGTAACGACCAACGCCGAAGGTGCAGGATTTCCCTTCAAATTCTACTCAGCCCAGAGCCAGTCATAGGTGCGTCTCGCACAGGTACGTACACTAAAAATATTTATAGGTTGTAAACTGCGTCAAATGCGTAAACCATATCAATTTAATACTAGAGGCTCTGTAAGTGTCTTCAAAGAAAATATTTTTTAATTTCGATAAAGTGACTACAAAAATCTATATATCTTCTTCTATACATATAATAAAGCTGAAGTGGGTCGAAAGTCTGTACATGGAAGATATTCCAAAAAAAATTGGCTAGGGATACTTAGAATCGATAACAGAACACGTTCCAACAGTTTTTAGAATTTTTGTCTGTTTATCTGTTTGTCTATTTATGTGACCGCGCATCACGTGAAAACGGCTGAACCGATTAAGATGAAATTTGGCATAGAGATAGTTTGTGTCCTGGGGAAGGACTAAAGGTAGTTTTTATCCTGGAAATCAAATCCTAAGGGGATGAAATGGGGGGTGGAGCTACTTAAACCGCTGCACCGATTTAGATGAAATTTGGTATGTGATTAGTTTGAGTCCCGGAAAAGGTAAAAGAATAGGTTTCATCCCGAAAATCTTCACTTTAGGGGGTAAAATGGGGGGGTGAAAAATTGGATGTAACCCATTTTGATTAAATTTGGTTAAGAGGTAGTTTAAGTTCTGGGGAAGGACATTGGATAGTTTTTATTCCGGAAATATTTCCCTGAGGGGGTGAAATGGTCGGTGAAATTTTGGATGGACTCCGTTTAGATCAAATTTGGTATAAATATAGTTTGAGTCCCGGAGGATGACAATGGATAGTTTGAATCCCGAAAATCATCCCCCAAGGGGATGAAATAGGGATGAAAATGTGGATAAATCCCATTTAGTTCAAATTTGGTATAGAGATAGAAGGAGTCCCAGGGAAGGACAATGCATAGTTTTTATCCTAAATCATCTCCTGAGGGGGTCAAATGAGGGGTGAACATTTGGATAGAACCGATTTAGATGAAATTTGGTATGGAGATAGTTCAGAGTCCTGGGGAAGGACTTAACATAATTTAAGTCCAGAAATCATCTCCTAAGGGGGTGAAATGGGGTATGAAAATTTGGATGGAACCCATTTACGGTATAGCGAGTTGGAGTCTTGGGGAAGGACATAGGATAGTTTACTCCTGAAAATCATCCCATAAGGGGGTGTAATTGGGGGTGAAAATTTGTTTGTGACCCATTTTGATGAAATTTGGTTGAAAGATAGTTTGAGTTCCGGAATATGACAACGGATAGTTTTAATCTCAAAAATCATCCTCTCAGGGATAAAATAGGGGGTGAAAATTTGGATAAAACCCATTTAGATGAAATTTGGTAAATAGATAGAAGGAGTCCTAGGGAAGGACAATGCATAGTTTTTATCCCGAAAAATCATTTCCTGAGGTGGTGAAATGAGGGTTGAAGATTTGGATAGAACCCATTTAGATGAAATTTGGTATAGAGAGAGGTAGTGTCCTAGGAAAGAACATAGATTTTTTTTTATTCCGGAACACATAAAAGGAGGAAATCATCCCCTAAGGGGGTGAGAAATGGTGGATGAACATTTGGATTGAACCCATTTACGGTATAGCGATAGATAAGGAAGGACATAGGATAGTTTTATCCCGAAAATCATCCCCTAAGGGGGTGTAATTGGAGGTGGAAATTTGTTTGTGACACATTTTGATAAAATTTGGTTGAACGATAGTTTGAGTCCTGGAAAAGGACATATAATAGTTTCTATTCCAGATATCATCCCCTAAGGGGGTCAATTGGGGGTGAAAATTTTGATGGAACCCATTTACGGTATAGCGGTAGTTGGGAGTCCTGGGGAATGGGAACATTAACATTACATAAGTAAATTGACGTTCCAAGGGTAAAGGTACCTTATGGCGGCCTTAAATTTGAAGATGTTTTCTAAAACGGGGTAAAAAAGACGTTTGATTATGGCTATTTTGAAAACTATTAGATGTAACATATAAAATGTTTAAATTACAAGTCAGTTAATTTAATCCTACGGTTTAGTAGAAAAGGTCCTTACGGCCGTGTGATATGAAAATATGCAAAATAATACTGAAAAAAGCCTACATGCATCGATACCCTTTCCTTCATACAATCCATACTAATATTACAAATGCGAAAGTAACTCTGTCTGTCTGTTACCTTTTCATGCTTAAACCGCTGAACCGATTGAGATGAAATTTGGTATAGAGATACTTTGAATTCCGGGGCCTTCCCAAAGAGTCCTTACTAAAGATAGTTTTTATCTGGAAATTCATCACCTAAGGGGGTGAAAAGGGGGGAGAAAGTTACTATATAAACGAGTTCCGCGCGGACGAAGTCGCGGGCAAAAGCTAGTATTATATAATTACCGAACCTGCTTCCAAAATTTCAAGAGAATCGGTTGAGAAATGCTAAAACCTGTAGAAAAAAATAGCCGGACAGGGGGACATCGGACACCGGACTACGGACAAACGATTTTCGGCCCAAGCTGAAGCTTAGAACTTCGTTCGCTTCGCTCGCTCGTTCGATTATGCACGTATTCTATAATATTTGAATACAATAATATTATCATGTCTCATGAATTGGCATTTCATATAATGTTTTCTATAAATTCAAATTGAAATGTGTTACCGAGTACGAAAATTAAATGTCTTATCAATACCAATAACGACAATAACCCTTCTGTTCATCGGTAATTTATTTTACTGACTTGGCAGAGAGGACGCATGTCTTGAGGTAAGCGTGCTCTCTGGCGTTCTCAACTAGTTAACAATGGTTGACTTTTTGTTCATCGTATTAGTGGAGGCAGCGTGAGCATAAACGTGTACGTGATCTTATGTTACAAATAAGGATATTTCAAACTCACTGTCAGTCAGGTAGAAACCACAGAGCACTCCTCACCGCATCGTTCGTTCGAGTACTTCTCTGCAAGACTGACGTGCCTTTTGTATCTTCGGTTCCATGGAATATTTATGGAATGTTCCGGTGCATTCGCGATCAAAAATCACAATGAAGCTTTATCGGTGCATTCCGTGATCGCCGCGATGCAGCAACAATGCATCGTTTGTCAGGGTTCGGAGGAACTTGAGGTGAATGTTGACATTATGTGTTTAGTGCTGACGTCTAGCTGGGTGCGGTGACGCGCGTCAAGCGCTTATTGGATAATGATGGATTATACTTACGACAGCTCTGCTTGCCCTCAGCCACTTATTAGGCTCTGCATATTCCGACTTCAAGCATTAGTTTATTTTACTTATGACATCACCTCACGTCCGCAACAACGTGTGCTAAGAAGGGACTTCTTGCCAACTAAACTTTGATTTAAATTCTTAAAAGGATCGTTTTTACTGTCGACAGCCGCGACTGCGGCTAACATAATTGGAACACGTTCCGAAACTTCAAATGACTTTAACTCAGTATGAACCCGATATGACTAACTGTATTCCACACTGACAGTTAAGCTGCGAACGCTTTTATTCCCCCGGAAGCTGTTGAACCTTATCTCTATGATCCATAAAATTCTGATACGGTCATAAACGAACACGTATGGCAAGAAAAATATGGTAAAAGCATTTAACAGCTTTTTTAAAGCACTAAGAGAACTCGTATTACGATACGATTCCCTTTAAAACCGTCATTTAATTGGATTAACTCCGTTAATGGAAGATATTTGCGTGATAACGATTATTTGTCCACGGCGCGGTGCCACCATATTTGCTTTAGTTGTAGTTATATTAAAACACAGAGTCTATCGGCTATCGATTAAGATGGGCATCTAGGCAAACCATTTTGTTATGTAGATGTTCATGACTAGTTGCGTAAACAGTGCACACAACACACTGAGCCATCAATCGCCCCGCGTTATTGATCTCTAACGCTAACGATCCCCGACTTCGTCACCGTCACAAAAACAGACACAATATAAATCCATCCACCAATCCCTTACCTGTCTCGTGACACCTCGATTATTATGGTAAACATATCAATCAATCACCCCACTTAAATTCATCTATCACCTCGCAGCATTGAAACATCGAGTCGAAATACAAATAATGACATAGGTTAGGCACGTCAGCCGTAATTTGCTAAAAATAAGAGCCTTACTCGCGATATAAAAAGGAGCCTTAGTCTTACCGAGGTTTTGCCTTCCACGTGAAGTATCTAATTATCGCGTGGGTTCTTCAGAACAAAAACTCGCCTGATGACATTATTTAGCCAATCACATTGAAGACTCATTCGGATTATTATTCTTCGTTCCTTAT
Organism: Epinotia brunnichana; assembly: GCA_963854355.1. NCBI lineage: Eukaryota > Metazoa > Arthropoda > Insecta > Lepidoptera > Tortricidae > Epinotia > Epinotia brunnichana. The sequence continues at coordinate 10,637,547 of OY977941.1, read as the reverse complement.
TAATGGGTCATTGTCAGATTTAGGTTCGTCTCTACATTGCCAAAGTTAATGGCTGTAAAGCCTCATTTTGGTTGAACTCTTAATCCGCATTTAAACGAAGTCGCCTGTTCTATAATTCTATGCGATAAAAACATACATACATACATACATACAATCACGCCTTTATCCCTAAAAGGGGTAGGCAGAGCACACGAAACTTGTGTTCCAGTGCCACTTTTAGCATAAATGTGGGTATAAGAGATCGACAAAATGTGATGTCGCAGTGATAGGTTGCTAGCCCATCGCCCACAACACACTTCAACCCTGTTCCCATAGTCGACTCTTACGACACCCACGGGAAGTACCTAAGGGGGTGGTGCTATTCTAACCCGACACCACACGGGATAAAAACATATTATATATAAATAGACCCTAATACATGTAGACTACTTAATAAAAGAAATTACCTTATTATGTTTCAGTGCGGTACAGTCAAGTGCAAAAATATGGGTGCATACAACTTACTCATAAATATGTCCCACCGTTCAGTACATATTTATGAGAGGATTAAATCGATACATATTTTTGGACTTGACTGTACCTATACTTGAGCTAGACTATAGGAAAAACTTTTTTATCCGACTGCACGACAACAAAACCAGGGACATTTAACCAATTGTATTGATAAAAAATGGTATATACCTATTGTATGTTGATAAGGAACTAGCTGAATTGAACGTAAGATAGAAATGTGTATTATACACCTACTACACCTTTTGAAAATAGTAGCGAATTTACTAACAATACTACATCTATTTATCCTAATTCATTTACTAACATAGATTATGATGTGATGGATGAGTGAAATTTCAATTCAACAAGCATATTCAATTTTACGACGACAGCGATAACTATCTATTTATCTGAATAGGTATCACGTTTAAAACCAATTTCGTTTTAGATTGAAATATTCTCTGAATGAAAGATTTAATATAGATAAATTTTAACGTTGACATTGTTGACATCATCATCAACATTGAAGAATCAAATCAATTTATGTTTCAGAGAAACGATCGACGATCGTAAAAAGCCCAGTTCTCATGAACTATTTAGTTAGTATGCTGGTAGATTGCTTGTTTGTTCAAGTGGGAATCCCGGACTTAGTCAAATTAAACCATTATTATTATATATTACTCGATTTCTCAAGGGCACCGCTGTGCCTCCATACTTATAGGAGCATTTTTTTCATCCTAACAGAAACAGGGAATTTTTATAGTAACGTAGGTAACTTTTTTATTACCGATATAACAAGGATAACATTGTACTTAGCCAATAGATAAGTACTACATTGGTGTATTCGGATTATTATTATGCTATTTTTGTACACGTAGGGAAGTGGGTTTAAAATGTAATCAGAATGCAAAAAGTCAAAAAGCGGTAAAAAAGGCGAGTGTTCGAGTCTGAGTGCGTACGCTGACAGGCGCCGGCGCCGGTGGCGTCACGTTTATCCCCGAGATGAACGATACACGCAAAAATGCATCCTAAATCAGGATTCCTGATGAAACGTTGATGACAATAAAATTATGCGGTAAATCTCGGGAACGCAGTCGATGATAAACACCCGCCGACAGCTTAAATGCCAGCGAAATGGTGAGAAAGTGAAATAAAATAATAGTACATACATTACTGCAGAGGCCGTGAAGTAACGAAGGCCGGGTACAACGAGTCCAGCAATCCCTGTTCCGGCCGAGGATTGTATAGTCCTTTTCTCCAACGATGTGAGGAAATAATAAAATAAAAATAAATACAAGGTAATCAATGATAACAATTGTGTAATTTGCCGCCTTTTAAATTTTTTATGCATGCCATTTGAACAAGCCGTTCGAGCACCATGTTTAACCGCACATAAGTAGTACCATAGATTTTGTTTTTTTTACGTCGCAAATATGCTTAGTGGTGGTTGGCAGTAGGTATGTAATTTTTCCTTTGTCAGTTTAATATTAGTAAGCAAATTTAAAAAGTTAGATTAGCGGACAATAATGGTTTTAGTTAGGGTTTTCATACAAACCCAAGGTCAAGAAGTAATGTAAGGAGCCTTAAACAAGAAACTTCATGTCTTCATTTCGTGACATTAACGCATACATTTCCGAGCATGTTTGAGAAAAAATTATTTAATAACAGGAGAGGCTATCATCGCTGTTTATGGTGTGTGAAATAAACAGACAGAAATCATTATTGAAAGCTGATCAATAAATTGTAAAGGGGCCCTTTTGACCTATTTGCAGCATAAGTATTTTGAATTTTGTATGTTTTTTTAGCATTATAAACGACAACTCATGTGTTTTCATTGTTTTCAATCGATACTAATATTATGCGGAAATAATTCTGCCTGCCAGTACTTTTCACTCTTAGTACAGTCCAGTGCAAAAGTTATGTATCAATTTAATTCTCTTATTATATACCGATACCTTAACCCACTGACATAAGAGCGAGGGACATATTTATAAGTAAGTTGTATTGTTGCACCTATATTTTTACACTTAACTGTACACCGATTGGTATGTAGATAGTTTGAGATACGGGAAACCAAGCCATTATATCAAACCAAGGTATCCCGAACTTGACACATACATTGCCAAATACTGAGTAATCGATGTCACCAGCCAACTCAAGACAAGTAACACAGAGGTAACAGTTTATTGACCCATTACATAACAAAATAACGTCATATTTGCATCGAACTCACACGAGCCCTTACTTAGCAAACATCTCATTCGGCGCTGAGAAATGAAAGCCTTAAGGCTGACAATATGTGAATTATGAAACTTGAGGCTCGCATCTTGCATGAGGTAGGTATAAAAGTTGGGCTGAAAGTGAACAACGATATTTATATTTATGCGTTAGCACTTAAATTTTGTAATCATAAATTCAGCTGGTCGATCACGTAACGCATTATACGCGCGTCACCGCGTCAGGTAGATTTAAATGTCACTTTTTCTATGGAAAAATGACAGTTAAATTGTAGCGTACGGAACGTTACGTGTTTACCCCCCAGGTAGACAAATTAGGTACCTACTTCTGCTTGTCTTCACTTGAGGCTTACTTTTGCTTTGTTTTGGCCAAAATGTATGGCTTCGACCTATTTATTCGTATAAGATGATACATCTATTTATCTATATCCTTAGATCGTGATACATCTATTTATATAAACGGTTTAAATGGTGATTGTACATTTGTTTTAAATAGTTTTAATTCAAGAAAGTGCTTCTCAGTCGACTACAAAGTAACAAATTCACCGAAGAATAAATTATTGCTTCTCTTCAATGCAATAAACTATAAAAGTCTACATCTCATCGTCTTGTGTGTACATAGGTACGTCTACGTCTACATTGTATATGCAGTCTTGTATTTGCAACAGCCAGCTAAAGTTCGCACCAACTGAAACTCGAAACGAAGTTACTTCTTAAGGGGCTCCAAGCGCTAATTGACTAGTTTTGAGTTGATATTCCTCCGTCATAACAATAGATATATTTATGGCACAAACGTTAATCGGTTATTTAATATTTTATCTACTTTTGCACGAGTTTTTTAGAAAAAAATGTATATATTTTTTTTATGATTTTTATGGTCCAAAAAAGCTCTGTTTTTGATATTAGTATGTTGTTTATGCACTTTTATATATGAAATTTACATGTAACTGTTCCTTATTGACGTTTCTAACAACCCACGAGTATTTTTTTATTTTTAACTCATTTTCACAACAGTTACGTCCAAAAAACTGGTTTTTTGACCTAAAATTGCTAAAGTTTGGTGCCATATATCTCGAAAACGGTGAGTTTTGAAGTAAATATGGGACACTATTTCGGTAAACCTCGTTGTTGTTAATATGGTAAGCCACAAAAAACACGAAAAAACGGACAGTAACAGATTGAAGGTCATTGGGAGCTGTAAGCCCCTTAATTCACGAAGTCGCCAGCTGCTACGCAGGTATACTTCTCTTATAAATCTTGTAAATTAAAACATTCTTGTTCACAATTTAGTTTATCTCTGGCCCAGGGCAGGCAATTTCCTTTCTTCATTAACACCTACACTGTAAACAAAATCTCGAGTTGTTGGTACACACTGTACTAGCTTTTCAGAAGTAAAATGTCATAAACGAGTGATTTGACCTCAGATCATAGAAAGATGATTTGACTGATTATCTCTTTTTTACCTACCCAATCGTACCTATCTACTGTCTTCACTTGTATCGTCCATATTTATCGTCCTCGATTTCAAAAAAAAAAAAATATAGGCGTCAAATATGTGCGATCTAAGACATTCTTTGTTTTACCGCCCTAGTTGAGTAATGTACCTACCGACTATTTCACATATGGGCATGATATTATGTCGCTTATATCCTATTCACTAGAGCTGTCGCTATTTGCTCTGTAACTTCGATTAGATGGTTCCCCTCAGTTTGTTCAACAATAAGTGGCCGGTTGTTACGTTCATAGGCTATTGTCCATAACACATTTACAAATTAACTACCGGTTGACATTCCTTACATCATAGCGGTTATTGGTTTTATTTATTGCAGATATTATTTTAATGGTCTTAATGAATTGTCGTAAGAACACGAGTTGTTTGGTTCAGTACATATAGATAGTATACATATGACGGTTGTGGCAAAACTCGTGCTTTTGGTATACTCTCTTGTGTACACCAATTCAATTATGTTGGATAAGAACAGTACCATAACATACCTCGCGCGCTTGTCGTAAATTCGAAAACATATTTGAACTTGCGAACGCTTTGACATTATTTTTATTATTTATTTTTATTTATTAAAAACAAAAAGTTACATATATACGTTGATACATTGCTCCACAAAACTAAATTTTTCAGTTTGACTGTGGAGTCAAAAATTTCAGTCTCAATTCTCTTCAGCATTAACATATGTTGAAGTGTCTTAAATATTGAGATCTATCTCATGAATGCCCCAGTAGAAACGTGAAAGGAGATTTCTACATGGCATCCATGAGGTATTTTTTTAATCGATACTTAAATCTAGCTTTTTTAGGTTCATGAACAATGTCCGCGGGCAGGGTGTTCAGTATATATGGTATGCGTTTCTTTAGTGTCCTATCACCATAGTAATTGAACACTCTAGGTACTTCATATTTGCCCGCGGTCATTGTCCTTGTGTTATGTTTGTGTTTAACAAGGTGTAAATCTTTAAGGTCATCATGGTTATTTACTGCTAACAAGTATTTCAGTTTAGAGCTTACCGGTAAGATTTTACATATTTTGAACAGTTTTTGGTAGTCTTTTTTACAGTTATCTTTTGTCTTCTTATTCACAAGTAATTTCAGGAATCGGATTTGTAACATTTCTAATTTTTCGATATTGGTTTTGAAAGTTCCATAGCTATCAAGGGCATAGCAAAGGATGGATTCTACTATTGACTTATATAAACATTTTAAGGTGCTGGTAGGAATTCTGTAACTTAAATGATAAAATTTACCTAAGAGTATTCTTAATTTGCAACAAATAAAATCAATGTGTGGTGACCAAGAGAAGTTTTCATCAATTTTTAATCCAAGATATGTAACGGAACTCACTTTTTCTATTGCCTTGCATGTACAGTTGAGTGGGATAATATTGTTGTGGAGGCAGGTGAAGCTGTGAGTAAAGATGGGTGGGGGTGTATCCTTATGAATCAGATATACTTGCATGTCCGCATGGAACGTTTTAGTCTGATTTAAAGAAACCCCAATTATGTATAAAAATTAAGAATGTGCATGTAAAAACTAGTTTAAATAATATTCGTTTAATGCTTACCACGTTTGACAGCCGTATTTATTCGTATTAGTTTTCCTTCTTGTTTGCGTGTCGCTACATTATCAAGCTCATTATAACAAGGTCAAATTTTGTTTGAATATCTAATTTAATATCATGAAGATTATGCATATCGTATTCCTGCCAACTATGGAAATGTGTATAACCAGTACGATTCCGAGTAAACGATTTTCGATTGGTTATTTCGACTAACTCCTATATTATTCTGAAGTGAGGTTAGAAAAACTACCTTATTTTATTCTGCACGAGGTTGTAATAACATAAAAGGGGATGGTTATTTAAGAAATAGTGATATTAACAGTTAATTTCAATGTGTAATGACAGTTGTCATGCCATGTAGTCGTCAGGGAACCGTGATTAACGAGACCACTATAATTAACGGCAGTGGTGTTGTTCCCGGTTATAGCTATATTATCGTGTATCATTTATCATAGCAAATCACAGTTTGATTTGATCCTATTTTATTTTTAAACAAATGTGCTATAAATAGACGTATTTGTACTTAACTATTTGCTCATGTATATTTACTATACTACTATATATATTATTATATATATATTTATATATACTACTAGGTAGATAATATTACATTAAATATCGATAGAAATTATATTTATGGAATTTGTAACCGAATTGTTGTGAGAGTTGTACTCGTATATGCCATTAACGTTTCTGGTGGCTTTACATTGATTCTTCAGTTTTTATCTCAGTCACATGGATGATGCTTATATGTAATTATGTATTCATCTTATACCAATAGGTACTGCCTTAAGGCAACGCTAAGACTATACATTCACTTTCTGATTTAATTCAATTTAATTCTTTATTTGTTTCGGACTAGGTAATGTCCATAAGTTGTTAGTATACAATCACGAATTATGACTAAGGTTAGTATTACAAATTAATTTAATCCTATAATCCTAATGGAGTTAGATGCTCCATCCCCTAGCATAGCATTTAAACCGTGAATGGTGTAAATAAGGGCTTATATTATTATGAGGGAAGCATATTCTATTATACATTTTAGTATTCACATAATACTGGCAGGTTCGGCTAAATAATGTAAACAAGTGCCGAATTTAACAATGTTGACCGTCCAATCATGTTTCCGAAACTTGGCAGCCAAATTCTCCTTATAACGTTGATGCAACTTTGGAAATATCGATTGCACTGCCGCAACTTCACATTTCTGTTTACCGGTGGGTTTAAATTTAAACTTCGTCACACAAGACATAAAGCGGAGTTTACAATAGCACAAATAGGTGAGATTAGAGTTTGTGGAAGTAAATAGTGGATGTTATGAGTGTTGGTCCGGGTCCAAATCACGTAGCGTTGCGAGCCGCAGAGCGAGCCCGAGGAATGAAATGCAAGTTGCAATGAGTTGCGAACATTCCACACAATGCTATTTTACGAAGGTCGGGGCTGTTATGAGATTTATGGCGACGGCTTCCGACACCTGTCGTAACTTTCGTATGTGTAAATAAAAAATGCACCTTGCCGCGAGTAACAGGTTATGTTCCATCACCACAACAATGTTTATTTATTGGTATATGCAGAACCTGCTCATATAAGAAAAATCTTATTTTTTGTCATGCCTCATTCATAGATTTACGCGGCCGAAATAAAACAGACTTTAAAAAAATAGAGAAAAACGTGCAAGGTAGTTACTAATAATTGACTTTCAAAACAAAGTTTTAACCGACTTCAAATCAGTAGCCAAATAGCTTCAAGTTTGCCTATAAAATTTGAAGAGTTCCCTCGATTTCTCCAGGATGCCATCATCAGAACTGGATTTTGGTGACAACGGGACCAATTATCGCGTAACATACACACATAAAAAAAAACAAAAAACATACAGACGAATTGAGAACCTCCTCCTTTTTTGAAGTAAAAAGAAAAAAAACCTTCCGTTAATTATAAAACTAATTGCAAAATACAGATATTACATAAAATATAAAACATTTAAATAATACCAACAGATAGTCGTGTAGTCGTGTGGTCGTGTATATAAACAAAATAATTTGTCATACTCCTAGAAGGCATTCTAAGTATTAGCTCATTACATTAATAATTTCGACTCACACCACAAACGGTGACCACCTCAAACAGTCTAATTGTAGGTACGGCATTTGTTTTGCTGTAACCGCACACTAATTACTTAGAAGCGAAAACAACCTGTAGCTTTATAAACGCTATTATTTGGCTTGCGGTGAGTCAACGCGGTGAGTTCCGCGGGGCGTCAGGGAACTGGTGACCGCTGACCCGGCCCTAACAGCGGATTATATGCGAACTTGACCGCCCACGTGTAGACTAGGCAATAACCGCGGTTGGTGCTGTTAAGCTATTCACAACCTGTCTTCACTCACCCCACCATTCGCTTCTACATATCTTGATCCCGAGATTCGTAACAACAATGAGTAATTGGAGGTCAGTCGAGAGTAAATTAAACTTCAGACTTGCGTTAGTTCGCGTCAGACGAGTTGTGAATACTTTCACAGAGCTGGTCAAATACCAATCATCGCTTACCAACCACTCGCCTGATGTGATCCGGTAGAAGTCCGACCAGCGACAGCTCGTAGTGGTTACAAATATCGAAGTGAAGTCACACTTCACGAACAGCGGAGTCGAGACCGGTTGTGGATAACAGCAATGATATGCTATTTACAACCTGTATCGACTAACCTCACTCAACCCTAGAATACCTTGCCATTGACATTGGTAACAACTAAGCATAATTGAGGTCAGACTGAGACGAGTATTCGACGCGTTGTGAACACCTCACCAGCCCATGGCGCCAAGCCCTATTCATGATAGACGATGCGCTTTTACCCCGGTAACAACGCCTGCACAATAGATACACTAATCACACTAAGCTATAGAATTTATCTTGGTCGAGTTGAAATTTCTTCGGCCTCCATGCTGTGACAAATAATTGCATTCAAAGGTACGTTTATTTGACTAAACGAAAGCAATCCTAACCAAAAGCAAATTAAATTCAGTTTGCTTTTATTTTATTTTATTTATTTGTGTGACGTCCGGTTAGCCTAGTGGGTAGTGACGCTGCCTACAAAGTTGAAGGTCCTGGGTTCCAATCCCGGTAAGGGCAAATATTTGAGTGATGAGCATGAATATTTGTTTCTGGGTCTTGTATGTTTTCTATGTGTTTAAGTATTTATATTCATTAAATATATCGTCGTCTTACCCCCTAAGCCTTATTGAGCTTAATGTGGGGCTAGTTCGATTTATGTAAAATTGTCCCCTAATATTTATTTACTTATCGGGCAACAAAGGCCTATATTACAAATATCCTAAAGACTAACATACATATCAATATAAACTTATTAGAAACTACGAAACACACTATTACTGCGATGTGCTACGCAATTTCGTCGTTTCAGGTAACCGACACGGCGGTTAGAGTTTTGACACATAAGATCACATGTATGATCAGTGGATATTAAACTGGGATGCGAAAAGTAAGTCTCTGATAAGCCGTATTACATAAAACTTTGCATTGTTGCCAAGCCTGATAGCAAACTGATTTAAGCTTCTAGGCAAGTAGAACTTAGTTCGAAGAGTCAATAATTTGGGATTTTTTCTTTATCGGACATATTGTTGTGCAACTTTTCTTTTGCTCTGTACATATATTGGAGATTATTCGTGCAACATAGTCATGTCTCATGTCGGATAAAAGTTTCACTTAAATTTATATATAGGCAATTATAATTTTATTCTAATTTCTTAGAATTTATTGTAATCACGCGGGGTTCAAAATCAGGAATGGCCTGGAGACGATAAAGTTACAGTTTAGGTACAGTCAAGTGCCGAAACCTTAATCCGCTGACATAAGAGCGGTGGGACATTTTTTTTTCTTTTTTTCGGCCTCAATGACGGGGCAGCTCTAACCAACATCGCCCTCTAACCCCTCTCTACTCTCTACATACAACCGTCCGTTCTTTTTTAGGGTTCCATACTCAAAGAGTAAAACGGGACCCTATTACTAAGACTTCGCTGTCCGTTCGTCCGTCCGTCCGTCCGTCTGTCTGTCTGTCACCAGGCTGTATCTCACTGATACCGTGATAGTTCCAGCTGAAATTTTCACAGATGATGTATTTCTGTTGCCGCTATAACAACAAATACTAAAAACACAGAATAAAATAGTTTTTTATAGATATTGGTACGGAACCCTTCGTGCGCGAGTCCGACTCGCACTTGGCCGGTTTTAATATTTGTTGTACCTAAATATTTATTCTCGTAGTCGATTACGAGAAGGCTTTTGACAGTGTCGAACACTGGGCTGTGTTTCATTCTCTCCATCGCTGCGGCATTGACAGTAGATACGTTGATATTCTCCGGGAGCTATACAGGTGCGCGACCATGCAAGTGCGTATGCACGAACTCACCAACCCCGTGCCTTTAAATCGGGGGGTGCGCCAAGGAGATACCCTTTCACCCAAGCTCTTCACAAGCGTCTTAGAAGACATGATGAAGACTCTTAACTGGAGAGAAAGGGGTATCAATATTAATGGTACGAAATTATCGCACTTGAGGTTCGCAGATGATCTCATCCTCCTAGCTGAGAACGTTGCAGACCTAAGAGATATGCTTGACGAGCTCCATGTAGCATCTCTAAATGTGTGCCTCAAGATGAACATGTCCAAGGCCAAGATCATGGCAAATCATCCACTCAACATACCAAATGTTACTGTTGGTGGTTCTCACGTGGAACTTGTGGATGATTATATATATCTAGGACAGTGTTTATCTTTTGGCCAGGAGAGCCAGGGGAAAGAGGTCGCTCGACGAATCCAGCTAGGATGGGCTGCGTTCAGTAACCTGGCGGATGTCCTAAAGTCCAAAATCCCACAGTGCCTTAAGACAAAGGTATTTAACCAATGTGTCTTGCCTACCCTTACTTACGGAACGGAAACTTGGGCACTCACCAAGGGAGTACTGCACAAAATGAATGTGGCGCAGAGAGCCATGGAGCGAGCCATGTTAGGCATCTCCCTTGTAGATCGTGTCCCTAACACTGAAATCCGGCGCCGAACGAAAGTAGCGGACGTCGGCAAACGAATTACACATTTAAAGTGGGGGTGGGCGGGACACTTGGCGAGGAGAAACGATGGGAGATGGACAAAACGGGTTACTGAATGGTGGCCAAGGTCATCGAAACGGTCAGCGGGCAGACCACCAGCCCGATGGACCGATGATATCTGCCGAACAGGAAGCAAACAGTGGATGAGATTAGCACAGGATCGGGGAGAGTGGCGTAATAAAGAAGAGGCCTATACTCAACAGTGGGTGGATACGGGCTGAATAGAATAGAATAGAATAGAATAGAATATTTATTTGCTTTTTAGTATTTTAGCATGTTTGTTTTGTCTAAAACCGAAGTTACAAATCCCTTACTTTAAAAATGTCTAGTATTTTTTTTATTCCTTAATAACAAGGCAATTAATAAAAACAACAATATAAAACTTTGCTTTTTATAAATAAAGATAATTGACCTTTAAAAAAAAATTAAAACCTTATACTTTGTATTATATAACTCAAAATGAGAAGTGAAAAATAAAGTATGTTCCCCTATTTATTATGAGTAAGTTGTATGCACCCATCTTTTTACAATTGACTGTACCTACATATAAATTATGTTCCGGACGTATAAGTCGTAAATCGCAAAGGCGCTTTACAAACCTGCATGGATCCAGTATCCGATCCAAAATCAGGCTTTATAACTTTGGATGTACCTATCCAAAGAAAGACTGAACACTAATAATAATGTTTTTGACGCGGGATGCTACTTTCGCAACGTAAAATTACTAGAACCAACAGTAACTAGCATTAGGTATTGTCTATTCCATTCCACCGTCGCTTAAATCTTCATTTAGAGCTTGGACATAGCCTTTCACAATCGTTAAATCGAGTGAAAAACATCGATAGCGGCCGACCGGCGCCGGCGATAAGGCCCTATCGGCACGGATCGGACCATTACATCGATTTATGTGACGAGATCCCAAACTAGCAACACGTAATAAATCTCACAAGCAATTTTCTTGAAACACAATGCCTGGATTCGAAGTAAATACATCAAACATTTTTATTACGCCTCTTATAGCTTTGTTAAATGAATCTGTTTTGTTGTGTCGTGTTATTGAAGTAAGTTTACTTTCACTGGCAGAGAGTAATCAATGAGTGGGATGAAGCGTAGTGGAATTTCTAGTGCAAGGACCTCGGAAACTGGTATTGCTCTAAGTTACATAATACTAAATAGCCATGCTTATTTACAAAAAAATTACTCAAACAGGAATAGAGTTAATTAATTCCAAGATCAGTCCACATAAATTTAATATCAGACGAAGCGCGGATACGGAAGTCATGACAATCAAGGGGATTGTTTGTAGCTCAACAGTGGAACACCCATATAGGTTAGGTAAAAAATCCCAGATGATTAGATATGTCTTTATCTCATTCCGCTTTAGTTGACGACTGATGAGTGGCGGTGACAGCGTTGAGTTTGACGACCGGTTAAGCACAGTGGGTAGTACCCAAGGGGTAATCACGTAACGTTCCGAACGCGCGTTAGTACAATTTAACTGTCAATTTTCCATATAAAAAGTGACATTTAGACCTATCCGACGTTCGTACAATGCGTTACGTGATCGACCTGCCACCCTGTGAAACTGACTGTCCTGGGTTTATGCAAATAAATGCAATTATTTAAATCCCGGCGTTATTATGCAAATATTTGTGAGATGAGCAACTAAGCATGACTATTTAAGTTTTTATATTTATTAATTTATTGAATGTATATAGTCTTGTTGTACCCATAACACAAGCCTTATTGAGTTGACTATTTCGATTAATTCAAGAAAAAAAGTCAATGCGGGCTTTAAATCTGGTAAAACTTACAGCAAAATGAAGAATTAATAAGTTATTATTGAGTTTACTATAGTTTGATGTATGTAACAAAAAAAGTCAATGTGATATTGGTAAAGTTTACCGCAAATTAAGACATAGATAGTATGTCTTCCAAACCACGCCCAACCTTTTACTTCCTACAATCAACGGACATAATTAAATACAATTAATGAAACTGCGTGAATCCAGGCTCCTAGTACCTATTTACTCACTGGAATTAAAAGGATTCCAGTGGGATCCTGAATCTCAGCGAAAACAACTCTTAACTAATCAAACCTTGATTTATTGTCTGAAGATAAAAGTAATTATTTCTTCCGTTTCTTCCGCTAACTTATAGGTACAGGATTTTATGAAAGCGTTAGAAATAACATTTGAGTTGAAAATATCTGATAAAATTACTTATGCCCTGGACTTCCGAAGACGGTTAATTTGTCTTCCAGCTCTTTGTCGTTCCCGGAAGATTGGCTGCCAAGGAAAGATAACTCATTTTGTACACAGCTTTTGCTTATCTTATTTTCGCAAATTGCCAAGTCTAGGTATTCTTTAATTCAAATTTCTTTGCTGACTTAAATAAATCGTCTATAAAAAAAACTTACGGACAGATGTGGCTTAACTTGAAAGTTTGAATTGAATCGTAAAACATTGAAATATTTAAAACCCGAAACTCTACAAAACTAAAAAAAGCGGCCAAGTGCGAGTCGGACTCGCACATGAAGGGTTCCGTAAAATAGCTTGCGGTTTACGATTTAACGTATTAAAAAAAAACTACTAACTAGATCTCGTTCAAACCAATTTACGGTGGAAGTTTGCATCATATATTTTTTTTAGTTTTATCATTCTCTTATTTTAGAAGTTACAGGGGGGGGGGGGACACACACATTTGACCACTTTGGAAGTGTCTCTCGCGCAAACTTTTCAGTTTAGAGAAAAATGATATAAGAAACCTCAATATATTTTTGAAGACCTATCCATAGATACCCCCCCACACGTATGGGTTTGATGAATTTTTTTTTTTGTGTTTCAGTTCTGAGTATGGGGACCCCCAAAACTTACTGTTTTTTTTTGTTTTTGTGTGAAAATCTTAATGCGGTTCACAGAATACATCTACTTACCAAGTTTCAACAGCTTTTATAGTTTCGGAAAAAAGTGGATGTGACATACGGACGGACAGACAGACAGACAGACAGACAGACATGACGAATCTATAAGGGTTCCGGTTTTTACCATTTGGCTACGGAACCCTAAAAACATCTTAAGTTTGTGTAAGAGGTGTGAAAATTATGTGCCGGTTATTATTATTATTATTTTAATTATTGTTTATTTCATTGCTGTGCCCTTACAGGGTTCATGTAGAACTGTAATATATAATTTAAGAACTGTATACTAACATGAGTGCAATAAATGATTTGAATTTTGAATTTTGAATTTTGAACATCGTGCGTTTAAGTCTCATTTGCGCTGTGCTGTATAAAGCGCAAAAAACGTTCTAGAAAAAAATGCAAAAAGGTAGGTAACTAAAAAATGTGTATATTATTATTAGTATCTAATATACTCTGTCAGATTAAGGGTTAATTTTAAGTGTAGAATACTAGTAGGTACTTTGAAATTTGAGCGACCCGCATACATCGAGTTCAAAGTAAAGTAAAGTAAAGTAAATTTTATTTGTAAAGCATAGGTAACAAAGATGGTACAATGCGTATCACTATGTTTGTTTGTTCATGTTTATTAAATACAAATACTATATTTAAATACCTATTTCGCTTTATGGTTAAATAATTGTGTTTTTTTTTCAAGGTCCATATTACAAATATGCCAATAGTGTCTGATTAGTCATACTTGATAATATATATGCCCAAGTGGAAACTGGAGCTAAATTATTGGTTTTACAATGCATTGTTTGCTTGAGGAAATAAATGATTATCTAACATATAACTCAGTATCTCCCGCTGCGGTAACTGCAACTTATTGTTATTAATAATAGTCGCAACACAAGTCACGTCCTAAAAATAGTAATGATTTAATTAAAAGTCACAAGGTGTGTTATAACAATCGACCTTGGTGCTCTTTGAAGTGCATCGATGCACTCGGACCGACGACTGACAATGTTGACGAGATCTATATATATATACAAAATATCTATAGTTCCGTGCGACCCATAAACAGTAGCTTTACCATAGGTTGTAAGAGACTCGCGTTTACGTTAGCATCTAGCGACTGCGTAAAATATTTGTGTCAAGAATATAGATTCTTGAATATAGATCCTCTGGTACTCATAGAACTAAAAATCGGATTGGCACCACGGCTTACTCAGATACGTGCCTACTTCGGTGACGATCTTCCAAACGCAGTGCTTTACAGACGCTTTACTTGACCCTTTCAATCTATAATATATAATTCACAACAATAGAGGTGTCTACTATTAGGCATTAAGGTATCAAACATCCGTACGTTTACCTTACTTAAATTGTAACCCGACTTACATTCATAATGAATATCACATGATGCTAAAAATCAACTGCAATTTTTTTTGGATCAATTTAGAAATGCTGAAGTTTTGAGTTAACAACATGATAAACCTTTTTTGAAAACTGGATATGTGACTGGACTTTTTTGGAATTTGGTTGAAATAAAAAAATAAAAATGGAACAGCTATATTATGGTAACCGTTTTTTTTTTGTAAATATTATTTTTTTTTGCGATTCCTTATTTTAGTTTTCTACGGCCAAGTCGAGGATTGCGAGGACGTGGCACATGGATGGCCCACGCGGCAGATTACCTACACACACCAGAGACACGAGTATACCTGAGGTTATAATTTCCCAACTTAACCCAATTATAATTTCGTGTCACTCAAACCACGTATATCTTTCGTCACCGTCATGTAAGTGCATGCGCAAGAGTGCCCGATTAAGGTTGAGGATCCACCAGAGCTGTGCGAGGTTGCGAGGCGGTGAGCGAACTATTAATAGGAGTGTATAATTTAATTTCCCTATCCTTGCTTCGCACCGCACTGATGGATATGGGTTGAACGGAGCGATATTATTCATATTTCACAGCCTCGCAACACATCTTCGCTCCTCTCATCTGCACACATTCTACAGCTGCGCTCCTCATCCTTGTTCCGCTCATTTTCCTCGCTCAGGTCTGGTGGACGCGGTCACACCGTTCCACACCTTCACTACGCATCCTCGCTCCGCTCCGCTTCCTCGCACACCGGGGAGTGGATAGTCACCCTAACCGCCCCGTGCAGATTTGCCGGCGAAAGCGCTGCGCCGGCGCCGCCACCGCGCCGTCGTTAATCTCGCTGCACTAAAGACTCAAGGTCAACTTTCGCGGCTGTCCGTGCACTTTGCGATATTAACTGCTACTGCATACGAGCAGGTCCTCTATTTTGCCACCATTTATCTGATTATCTGCATCGCACTCGCACACCTCGTTATGCGCTAACGCAAAAGAAACGGGAATCAAGACGATTCTCATATCATTTTAGTAAGTTTTAAACGCGTTCCGAATTGACCCATTAGGAAGCAGATGATATGTTAATTACACCTTAGCCGCTATTAGTTTTCTAATACCAAGATTAACGTGAAGTTAATGATGAACGTTTACTACTAGGTACTTAATGATAAAAGTTGACGGTAAACTATGTATGTTAAAACAGCGCTCAAAGTAAATAGCCGAGTTAGAAGAAAGTTTCTATGAAACAAATAGACGTAAAAGTTTGCTGAAAAAGATGACACGAAGAAGGATTTTTTTCTACTAACCTAATTAACAGTCAAACATTTCCAAACTTGTTGTCAACACAGGCCTATTAATTGTATTCGCAAAAGAAACTCATTAAAACAAATTGATGTTGTCATGAAAACTTCAAATAAGTAATAATATTATTTCTGAAAGTCGCAGAAACTTACTTGTGAAAACAACTGGCTTGTTTGAATAACCCCGAACACTTCTCACAATTAAAACGGATTATTTTCACTTTCCTCAACCCAGTCACGATTTATGTATTAAATTAACGGTTTATGTATTAATTGAGCTACGCACAACCATGCCTTAGATTGTTTCAGGAGTGAATGAAATATTAATGTGGTGTCGGGAGCTTTTATTACGCAGCGATTGTGGAGTAGGTTGATCAGGGAATATATGTATATGACTAATTATTAATATTAGAAATATTTTAGAGTGGTTTATTAAAGATGTCGATGAAGTAGTAAAGGACATATGTTCATTATTTACATCATACTTGAAGAGAAATTCTGCTTACTGGTTAGGGGGAGACGTAATTTGAACTTACCACAGGCGATAGTAAAGAACTTTCCTCTGGCTTGGTTAAATACCGTGATCTGAGACAGTTTTTGTTTTATCACCCTAGATGAGTTGTACCTACCATTTGTTAATATGAGGCTTCATGAAACTTTAGCAAACCGATGGGCACATAAATGGTCTAGTAACTAGACCATATGTAACTAAACTAGCGGGTTATATGTTAAGTACGACAGGTGTTACGCTAAGTAAGTTTGAAACAGATATATCCTAATTTATATCCTGACTACTTTCGAAATTTTTATTTTTTTTAAACCCGAGTTCTCTGGGCCCCATTCCCATTCCACAAGATTTATTAAACCGTTACAACTGACATTTCCATAATAGTATAAGTCTATATCTAGTAGGACATCTATCAGCAGATTTTAATTGGGTACGTATAAGATTTCTATCATGCCAGTCAGAGTTGTAAAAGTTAATTATACGATTTAGGTCATCAAATTGCGTAACGTTCCTGGGCTTTATCTCGCGATAAGGAGCGTCTGCGTCACTCGGCGCTCTCCTGCTGTCCTATTCACCAAGCTTACCATCAACTCGCCTGAGACGAACCAGTGTTAAAGCTGATGTGAAATATGCGAAGATGTTACGGATTTGGGGGTCAAGATAAATTAGGGGTGAGTGGTGGGGTCAGTCGAAACACCTTATGAATTATTTATCTGAATGGAGCGGCGCGCACGCATGATTCATTACTATATTTTTAGTGCGCTGAGGCATGCGTGCAATTTACTACGAACTATTATGATTCCTAACGCAGCTATGTTACTTATTATTTTTATAGTAAAACGTCATTCACGCCTACGTAGTACATTCCAAGCATTATTCACGTAATTAAATCATCTGACAGTCAGATTAAGTAATTTACTTCCAGATTGATGACGGTTATGAAATGTAAGCGTTGTAAATTTTGTCGGGTGTTTACAGTTTTTTCAACAGCTGATACCTACGCAACAGCCGCGGTGATAAAAATGTGTTATAAAATGAGTTTGTATATTCCAAGAATCTGTAGTCATATCTAATAACCTACCTATGAGAAATTAAATACAACAAACTACTCACTATGATCTCTTGAATAAAAATAATTAGTTTCTGTTTTTGATTTTTTATGACAATTGTGTTGAGTGGAGTAGTCTATTAGGATTCTATTAAATCTAACAGTCTATTGTAAATCTATAAGGATTAACGTCCCTTCAAATAATAGTAGCTAGTGCTGAATGACCGTGTTCCCAGACGAATCGATCAATATTTATAGGGGATCAATAAATCAGCATCCGTCAGCTCACGAGTGGACAGCCTCGATTATTTCGCGCCGGTGACTCAACATTAATGCCCTGCCTAAAGGCTAAAGGCTTTACGCATAAATTGTATAATTGCAGGCTCGTAGACAATGTAGGAACAAGCAACGGGAAGAATTCATGAATAATACATGGAAAAAAGCGATGCCACCAACGGCGGTCTTATTGTGTAAACGCCCGCTATAGCTGACGCTGACGGCAGCCCACAGCCCTTCAGGCATCCGATGTGACGATGTGAGCAGTTTGCATGTGTGGCACGTTCGGCTCTGAGCCTATTGCATTACCAAATTTAGGATCCACAACCTGGAGAGGACGTACAGGACTTTTATTACGTGCTTCTATTACTTACACAGACAATAATACATAACACATATGCGAAAATTTTACATACGAGTGCCACATTTATTAATACATTTTCAAAAAACTTTTAATTTATTGAATGACTATTATGTAGTATTGCACTTGTTGCTTCATAATAAAATTAATGCAAAAGTAAAATAAAAGAATGCTATACCAGAATTGTATTTTTATAAAATGTGAGTTTTCAGGGTGAGCCAGTGTTCCTATTTAGGGACAGGTCGCTCCTTTGTTCATAGTCAATGATATATTGCGAGAAGTAGATGCCTGTGCTTCATTTTATTTATATTATTTTTTAACTGTTGCAGATGTTTTTTACCTTATTTGGATGTTGATCCAGACAGATACTGCTGCGAGTGTTGCGTTCTAACTGAAATAAAATAAAAAAATATATTAAAAATAAGCCATTTTAATATCACAGTACAGGTATTTTACACACGAAGGATAATAAAACTATTGTAGTTTAACGCGTTTTTATCAATTATTTGTTATTGTTTGTTAGGTTAATAAATATGACATTGTACGTCATGGCGGTTTGTTTACGGGTTGTGTTAGTGTCGCCCCCTACACAGAGCTTTGCGTAATGTTCCCTATTGCACACCATTTTTCAGCCACATACCAGTATCTGAATTCTGAATGAGCTGAAATTTCGAATACTTATGTTAATTTGGTGACAAGGCAATATTAGCTCCGTGCTGGTTTGATTATGGAGACTGGAGGAGGCAGTACCGCTAAATTAGGTTTAATGAACCTTTATGAGTAAGGGCATTTAAATAGAATAACATCAAATGTGTCCATTTCACAATGTGTCTATTTATTTGCCTCTTTTTTCTTTCGGAATAAGGCGATGATTGTATACTTATGGTTCTACTATCGACTGTATCTAAAGTTTCGTGGAACGGCCCGAGATAACCTGTGACCTCCGTTAGCCAAATAGAATATCCAATCATTCAATAAATAATGATTATTATTAGCCAATTATTTTAACAAATAATTCCTCGAGGGAGTGATTTCCCGCAGATTGCAGCCGCGACGGGGACTGCGATCAATCACTTGCGAGATAAAACGGCCTTCTGTCTGGGCTCGGGCTTATTCGTTCGTGGCTATGTCTGCCCTTTTAATCTCGGTATATTTGGATTGGTATCTTTTATACTCGTTTATACGAGTATATACATATTAGCTCGGGAGGCCCCACTTATAACAAGGGGTACTAATGAAATCCATAATTCCATTTGCAATAAATGTAACGTTTGCCATACTCATCATTTGCCCTAATTATATTTTCTCAGAAACTGTCAACTTTTCATGATTTGTATAAAACAAAGTTAACCTACAAAATTCTATTGAAAGTTTATATATTTAATTCGTCCTGAAAATATTACGGTTTCAGAGAAAATCAATTTTATGGCAAATGACGATTATGGCGAACACTAGCGTTATGGCAAATGAAATTATGGATATCGAAGGTATCCAGACGGGGGAAAAAAATGAAATCGGATGAGTAGTTTCAGAGAAAATTTTGTAGGGGGTACGTAACCCCTACATACAATCGAACAAAGCTACAAACAACATTTCACAGTCATATGACCTTTTTATTATTAGTATGTATACCAACAACATGTATCGAGTTTAGTAGTTTGGATGAGGTAAAAGATAAATATTGATAAGTGTGTACTACAGTCTACATCGAAACCCCACTCTTTTGTTAGACAGCTGACTGTACTAAGTACATGACGTTATTCATATTTTTTGTGCATTCAGTTGCATATAATATCTATATGGAAAAAATAAGATAAATTATGTAATATACTCTCAACGATCGCAGGTGTAAGAGCGGGCAGATAATTTTAGTCCTTTTTGTATCTTTTTTTATTTCGGCTCTACATTGCTACTTCAAATATTAATTAGTTATTATAATCACTTGAAGTGCCATACAAATATTATCTATTTGTATCGCACTTCAAATACAAAAAGTTTTAAATGCTGCTTCATACAGGTATATTTTCATCTAAAGCTAGAACTTGTATTTACTTTAGAAAATTAAAAAAACTAGAACCGATTAAACAGAACTCCGGTTGGATTTAAACACCAAGTTCAGAGAACTCAGAATATTAATTACAAATAAATTAAAATATTATTATTGTATGTAATAATTGAATCTGTACTTATGTTATTTTTTGTATTTATTCCGATTATAAATGGTGATATGATGACATCATAAATCTTAATGAAATAACGATCATCCATATATTAATATTAATGCTTGCCATATGCAAAAACGATACGAGTTGCAATTATTTAGACTGCTAATAGTATAAATAAGTATATTTTTTTCAAGGTGGGTCGAACAAGTAAAAAATAAAAGCCCTCTACTACCAATGGAACTCATCGCTATATTTGGCTGTACAGGATCGCATTTATGTTCTGCCCATCAAAGGCAGCAAAAACAAAACTTCTTTAATTTATTATATTGAAGTGGTTTCACTGAATTATTTAAGCACTAGTATTTGCCAGCGACTTCGCGTGAACTCTCGTATCAAATTCTAAGTACCTATAAGTACCTACCTACAAATTTTATAGTATTCAATTAACTAGTAGGATAAAGTAGCGTGTCTATACAAATATCGCTACAATACGCTGAATGAAAACCTAAAACGAAGTTATAATTGTTGCCAATAAACTAATAGATTGTAAAAGTAATAGCAACGTGCTAGTTGGGAATTAATGATTGTGAAACGATATTGATAATATACGACGAAGAATTCCCTCTTCTTGATACTTGTTTGAATATCGAGTCTATCAACGTTTTTTACTGTCGCTGAAGGGCCGGTCACACTGAAGATGGCAATAATAAAGGCAGATAAATCAAGTTAAAGCCGAGAGCGGCATTTAATGCAATTAGGGAGGCCCAGTGAAGCGATAGAAAATAATTATCCAATAACTGCCTAAATATAACGAGATTAATTTATAAGTTTGGAGAATATTAATAAGAGACTAGGTAATAATTAACATGGTGTTTGGTCGGGCCCGATATGATTTATGTGAAGTGGATATATGCTGCGCGACTCAAAGTTTTTATGACAAAAATATGTGACAGATAATTTGTGTTTATGCTAATAAAGAAGTTTTAACATTTACAAAAATTGAGGTGACATTTTATATGTTTTAAATCGGGCGCGTCACTGGTGAACAATTTATTTAGGTGCTTAATTAAACGTTATCATAGTGTATGTATTGTGAGTTTTGTTTTGTTGCTGTACAAAAAAACCAAGTCATTTTGTAAGTATGGCATGACACTATGTCGCAATTTTTGCAGAATTAATCCTTTAGTAAAAAGTGATCAATACAGCCGTCAAAACAACTAAGTTTAGGCTATGACGAGTGAATGATCGGAACGATATTGCAACGCTCGCGCGCATAAAGCCAGGTGAGGGAAATAAAAATTGGCCTTCGCCAATTTTTATTTCCCTCACCCGCGCGAATGAAATATGCTAATAACGTTATTTTATTGGGGTACGAGAATGTTCAATGCTTTTGCAAACCCTACACAATTTTTTTGCTCACACATGAGCCAAAGGGTGACTCTGCCCAGCAACACGTACCTATAACTCGGTGGCTAATAAAATGCGTGAATGCTGACCCACCCGGTCAAACGCAAGTCCTATTAAGCACATTTCTCGTTTAATAAATTACAGAGTTGTATCGATTAGTTTCCCGGCTAGCCCCATAGGTGCTTGGGAAATAAAGAAGCTCGGCCTTTGCATTTCATTTATGTTTCTGAAAGTGACTGCTCGCCTGGCGGTGACGTCTCACCTGTTTTCAAAGAGGCAATTTGAAGACGTATTACCCTTTGTTCGCGGGACCCTGCCGAGAGGTGCTTACGGCAGCGTTTATTGCGGATCTAATGTGCCTGCAAACGAAATGGCAGATTGTTTCGCTTTAAACTCCCGCCCAAATATGAAATGGAAATTTAAACTTGATTAGCTTTTTGGGTGTTCCCGTAAATTAGAACTTGAGAAAGTTACTGCCCGGAGTTTCTCCTGCTCGCGTCACGAACGCTGCATCGCGTCCAATACACACATACTAACTTGAGTCTTAGTAGCTTGTCATAAGGGTCACGATGTCTACATATTATTAGGCGTGTCTGGATATTTCAACACGTAGACCGTTGAGTTCCGTGTTAAACACACGAAGCGCTACTTTCGACACGGGTGCAGTTAGCGGCCCTTCATATGGAGATGCAAGGCGCCCTCGCAACTAACAACACTTTACACGATTTCGACGACATTCTCTAAACAAGTTGCTAGTTTGTTTGAGGTCTTTGTTAAAGCGACTTAACAACTCTACAAACAACCCGTTTGAGTTATGAATAAAATGGACTGAATTGTATTCAATGGTTAAAGAATTTAGTACAAATCTGTAGTTCTAGAGTAAGCTTAGCATAATAACAATTCGCAGGAGAAATCCAGTGCACAAATGTATTGCCTGGTAAATACAAGTGAAAGAGTGCCAGTAGCTAAACTGAATGCGTAAGAGAAAATGAGAAAGTAAACAAAATAATTAGGTACCTATATCTTAAAATGCTTAAATTGTTGAAACGTCTTTCTCATAAGTCTGTTTAGTATTCTCGTGACAAGCTGAGAACTTCTTTGAAATCTCGTGTTTTTCGCAGTTTCCCGTCTCGTACATACGTTAAACTGCATACAAATGCACTTTTAATTCACATAACATCGTCTGGTGCCACATACCCCGGGTCGCGCTTAATAGACGCGGCCTCGACCTGCTTCTGACAATAATAAATCATTTATTGAGAGCGTTCAGTATTTTCAGACGTGAACAAATATCTAATTTGATACACAAGAGGTATGACGCACTTTGGGGGAAGCCTATGTCCAGCAGTGGACGTCTTTCGGCTGACATGATGATGGTCAGGTATGCAATGTTGGAAAAAATAGAAATGTTTAACTAAATATACAACTAGAAAACGTAAAAGTCCCATTAATGTTTGACAGCTTAATGCCTATTTTTTTTTCACAACATATATATATATATTTATTCATAAAGAAAATGTACAAACAAGGGGTGACGACGGCAATGACAAAAAGAAAAGACGGAGGGGGAGGTTGGTTGTAAAATCTTGCTTAGTTTATAATTCCTGCTCCGTCTTCGCAATCGAAGGCTTTGATGTGTCTTCTGGTGCCGTATGAGTGATATTTGAACTTTAACTTTTAGCCAGAAAATTATTTGTGAGCAAGGTTTTTCCCATTAGGATGATAATTTGGATGCTGTTTTTACAAGAAATCCATATATGCAGTCCCCTAAGGCTCCATCACATGAGATTACTAATGGAGTAAATGAGGCTCTTAAGTCTTCTGTGGCTCGGTCATGCCTAATAATTGACTCCTATTGTTATGTATGAATTAAGATTGGAATTGTCAAGTATTGGGCCAATGTCAAGGACTGAGACGTTTACCTGAATTAACATTAGTGGTAACGTAGCCGTAGGTAGTAATTTCGAATTCCGATTATTCTTATTATAATGACATTTATTCTGTAAGCTTTTAATTTAATTGCACCGGCATTTTATCCGCGTTGACATTCCAAGCTAATACTACGGAATGTTCTCCAATAGCAATTAAATCATACCGACATTTTTCACACTTTTCATCGTTGCAGATTTTCCATGCAGAATGGGAAGTAACGCATTCCTTATGTTTGATGAATGCTGCAAAATGTTTCACAACATTTCGCAGAAACATCATTAAATACCTACTGAGTTAGTGAGTCAACTGTAATGGGCGTCAAAACAGAAGATTAATTGTAGTTTATTATTTCAATTACATATTTATAAGTTCATCATAGTTATACTTCTCTTACAAAAAAAAATACGTAGATAATGTTTCCTCATTGACATCAGCTAGATACATATAAATGCATCTTAATATCAGATTAGTGTTAACGATAAAGATTACGATGAAGCGTCAACGTTATGTATATTAAAAAAGCGGCCAAGTGCGAGTCGGACTCGCACATAAAGGGTTCCGTTAAATAAATTGCAGTTTACGATTTATGACGTATTAAAAAAGAACTACTTACCAGATCTCGTTCAAACCAATTTTCGGTGGAAGTTTGCATGGTAATGTACATCATATATTTTTTTGAGTTTTATCATTTTCTTATTTTAGAAGTTACAGGGGGGGGGGGACACACATTTTATCACTTTGGAAGTGTCTCTCGCGCAAACTATTCAGTTTAGAAAAAAATTATGTTAGGAACCTCAATATCATTTTTGAAAACCTATCCAATGATACCCCACACGTATGGATTTGATGAAAAAAAATATTTTTTGAGTTTCAGTTTTGTGTATGGGGACCCCTAAAACTTAATGTTTTTTTTCAATTTTTGTGTAAAAATCTTAATGCGGTTCACAAAATACATCTACATACCAAGTTTCAACAGTATAGCTCTTATGGTTTCGGAAAAAAATGTCTGTGACATACGGACGGACAGACAGACGGACATGACGAATCTATAAGGGTTCCGTTCTTTGCCATTTGGCTACGGAACCCTAAAAAAACTACACGTCTGGACAGTTGACTGCTGAAGGACGTCGTCTTGTCATGTCGAACTGATTTATTGTTTGTGCATTCGTACATATTGTGCCAGACACATTAGTCCGATATGTTCGCGATGTATAAATTTCACAGAAAACGTCTACGAAATACTACATATCATTTGTGCTCATCTACTAGTCATGAAATTCAGGTTCAGGTTATAACTAGGTAAACACACAGACCATATAACCTATATGGTCTGTGGGTAAACATCTCCCGTTCGCCCTGCATATTTTATCATCTGAATTTTTCGACATAATGTTCTGACCCTGTTTTTCAACCTTCGTTCCGGTAGCTCGCGGCTGCAGCCATGCCTTCTAAAGTGTAAACATGACCCACCCACTTGAATGTGCTCTAAGTGATGTCAATATACGGCGTAATCATAACAAAGTGACCGGCGCGGTTAAACCAGCCGAGTAATTAATGACTTTTAGCACAAATGGCGCGTTTCATTAACGTAATGGTAAGCGATTTGCCACATGGTCGTGCGGCACTTGGACGCTGATACAGTAATAGGATTATTTTAATGATAACGCATTTCAATTTGTTGGATCATTGAGTCCGCTGCGCGTGCACAGGCACATAGCGGCATTAGCCCAGTTCCTTGTCTTGTGCCTCATTTGTTCATTACAGTTATCGGGTTACAAGACATTTCGTAATATTCATCAGTGTTTATAGCAAACGTTCGTTTTAAATTTTGATACATTTGAGCACCGTCATGTGCATTCCATGTAAATCGCAATTGTTGACATTGGATTTTATCGTATTAAGTACTAAGTGCGTCAATTGCGTGTTTTTGTTTGAGTAGGTAACCTCAACTTATTGTAACTTTATATGAGTATTCAAAATTATGTCATAATGTTATCAATTTTACAAGTCAAGTTTTCCTCTTATCTTTTGAGAGCGGAGAAGACGGAATAGTGAAGAGCCTGCCCTCGAATTCGAAGTGTTTGAACGCCTGCCAGTTTGTTTCCCTCGATGGCAGTTTTATTGAGTTTTCAATCGGTCAATGCATGATCGCATCCTCAGGGTCAGACGCGAATCATGTATTAGTCAATCCAGATCAATGCAGAAGCTCTAACCGATGGCGTCAGCTACAAAATAATTTGTTAATCATTAAAGCAGATTTCAAGCTCTAAGCGCCAAGATTAAATGGTAAACATTGGCTGGTAAAATTAGATGAATTACCACTGTTATCGTGTCCGATCGTCCTGATTGGCTTGCGCCTGCGCACTGATCTCGTTATCGCGTTATCTATGCACCGGCGCGATGACACACTGCCCGTGCGCATACCCATCTTATCGCTCAAACAACGCCAAGGTCAACAAACAACCGACATCTAAGATTTACACTACGGAATTCCTATGTTGCATCCTTAATGTTCTCGTTCTATCGATAACATTCACGATTATGATATTTTTAACTAGGTACGTACGCACATGTTTGCAAAAAAGCAAAGCAAGAGACATTTTTTTTTTTAATTTATACCTTTGTTTATATAATTGTAAACAATCATAGAAGATGTCATTTATTTATTTATTTCAACAGTTGGTAAGCAGAAAACCGTATCTTATGGACGCCAGACGAGTCACAAGCGCGTTGCTGTCCCGTCGTTGACTTCAGGATTCGTTCTGTCGATAGCTATGTACAAATAAATAAATATTTGCGGACAATCTAACACAAATCAACCTAGTCCCAAACTAAGCAAAGCTTGTACTATGGGTACTAGACGACGATATATATACTTATATAGAGAATTAAATACTTAAATACATAGAAAACATCCATGACTCAGGAACAAATATTCGAGCTCATCACACAAATAAATGCCCTTACCGGGATTCGAACCCAGGACCTCTTGCTTCGTAAGGCAGAGTCACTACCAACTAGGCTAAGGCGGTCGTCAAAATGCTGATGTTTTACTTTCAACACACCAACAATCAATTCAATCCTTTCAATTCTATTCTATTTTATTCACAGCGCATTCTCGGGAGCTCAAGCAACCAGAGCGGTGAACACGTAACTTTTCGAATGCACGTTAGGACAAATCAACTGTCATTTTCCAATACAAAAACTTACATTTAGATCTTCCTGGCGCGCGTACAATGCATGCGATACGTGATCGACCTGCAGGACCCCACCAGACCACGTCCAAGAACAACCTACAGAGCAAGAATTGGTGTTATTATGAATGTGGTCTTCTGTAAGCCGTAGGTACTCTCCCAGTTGATCTGCTGGTCGATCACGTAACGCATTGTACGCACGTCAGGTAGATCTAAATGTCAAATTTTATATGGAAAAATGACAGTTGGTTTGTCCTAACGCGCGGTCGGAACGTTACGTGACTACCCCTCAGCTCGTTTATGAGCGAGATGAAAGACGTCGTTACGCTAACTAAACCGTACTCTTCATTAAATATTCACCGATCCCGTCTACTGTAATCATTACATTCTTGATAAGGCTTTCTATCGGATAGTGAGTAAATTGAGATGGAACTCAATTATTGTTGTGGGCTAGATAGTGAATTGGCCCACATTTCTAGTCACTATGATTACTACAGCATGCAGCCGCTCTCGCTTGCAAACAAGAAACTGAAGCCACTGATTAATCTCCTGCAGCTCTAGACGCAAAATACTTACGAGGTACTTGCAGTTTAACGCAATTTTAGAGAAATAACAGTCATAATATAACGATCATATAAAATTTATCGCTTTAATACCTACCTATTATGTAGGTGGTTAATAAACTTAAATCATAAAATATTCACTTGTTCAGTAAGTGGGATTCCACATTGAATAAGCCATAAAATTGACGCTTCCGAGTCCGACAATCGTTGAATTACAGCAAGTTATTTCTTGGGTGGGAGCGCCGCTCTGCCGCGTCTTTAAAACGCAAGTAGGCGTGTTACCTCTCAATATGTATGTGTTCAAGTGTTTGGAAATAAACCACACACTGTAGGACAACTGCGTCGCCTTTCAAGGTACAAAAAGGTATAAATGAAGCAGAGTTTTGAACTACACTGGGTTTTGAATTTACGTTTACCTCAGCAAATGTGTTGCAACAGCACTTTGCGTCGCATGATAAACGATAACCAATAATTGGCCGTCTTTTTTATAATTTTGCCCTCCGGTTTTCATATATGTACCAAGGACTGAATTAAAATTACCTGTTTGCATTCTTCATGTTCGTTAATCCTATTTATCGTGTCAGGGGGATATTAAATTGCTGGAGTGACAGATGTTTTATCTTACGCCCGTGTATGCACTTAGCATGCGAGGTGCTTGCGGGTATGTAGGTTATTTTTGCGATGTAGACAGAAGGCAGAATATGTGCAACAAGTGTGCTGCAATAACGAACCATTTGTTAAAATCGTGTTTATTTTTGCAAAGGAGGTGAAATGTAACACTTACGTTAATGCATTTTAGGAATTTCGTGTAAAGTATGTTAAACACACTGTTTTCGAGGGCAAAGTATCAACAACATGTCTTACCTTTGCAAATTAATCGCTTATCATGTGTCTGTTTACATGAAAATTTGAGCTCAAGATATTCCAAGAATTTCAATAATATATATTTACTTGCGTAATATACTTCCAAGAGATTGTCATAATTAAATATTTATTAATGAAATGAGTGATAACATACCATGGCAAAAAAAAATAATTTAATGTGGGTAAGATACAAAATAAGTAATTTCAAGTATTGATGGTAGTGAAAACTTACAAAGCTAAATGATTAGTAAAGCCATGATGAACGCAATGCTCCAATTTAAGCTATTTTTAATCTACATAAATAATTTAGATCCAAATTGTCTGAAAATTTTGTAGAAAAAAATGCTCGCAATGAATGTTAATCTGGACGAATCAAGGGTCACACAAATTTAGATTGCTGGGAAAATCCCTCCACCATTACACGTTCTTGCGTGTTGTTCCCATCAATTGATCTCGTCAAGAAGAATGCGGGAATCAAGCCTTTTAATACTTTAGGCCATTGTTGGAACGTTGCATTCATCTCGCATTCGAGATTAATTTAAACTTCACAGTTAATCGTTTTAGAAAGTTTTGGATGAACGCCAACAGCTGTTCTGCATCAAATACTTGTACGGAGTTTTGGTCCGACATACGGCCAAGGTCATCCTTAAAGGCAAGTCGACTCGTAACTTAATCTCCTACAACCGATATACTTGTAATTTATAATTAAGCTGATGTTATTGATATCTGATACATAAAATTCATATTAAGAATAGGATTACGTCATGGTTATAAATATAAGGACGCTACCGTCCTAACTCCTACGAGTTACCTACATGCAAAACAACTAATTCAATGGACCGCGTAAATCAGTGTATAGATTTAAATTGCTTACAAAACGTTCACAGCTAGAAGCTGGATTTTCTTAGCCAGAGGGGAATTCCTCATTTGGCCTCAAATTAATAACCAATCACCTTGGATCATAATAAATTTGATGAACACGCGATCGATTGCTTTGAACTGGTTTAGAAGATTTCTCCCGGAACAATCTCCCGTATTTCCAGCGAGTGATGTTTAGCCTTACCACGGACCGTAGTGGAGATCCTGGGAAAGACCTTGGTCTAGCAGTATATGTATGCATTTGGATGAAATGACAACGAACTAGTCCATTTAATATAATGTATCGAAATATGTTGTCCCATTTATATTCTAATTTACGAAACTATGTAGAAAGCATTCCGGCTACAGCAGTAGTAAAAGTTCTCACTACAGCCAGTTTATGATCTTGGATATGATCGATGGCATACAATCGGGCTGTCCCTCTGGCGTATTTCGCGTAATGTTAGAGAATAAATCTCCCGCAGCGCTAACTTTGGCTATTATCCAATGGTTATTATTACTTAACGATTAATATTATCTAAAGTAGGTACCCCGAAACGATACATAGCTGCAGTATAAACGCATCTGTTCAAGCGCTAAACACATGTAATGTTTCGAAAATTGAATCGGGTCATTAATCTTGTAACAATTCTAGTTTGGAAATGCAATTCTCTCGTGTTTCACTTTCATCTATAAATAGAAAATTTTACGATAGCCGTTTACAATGTAGTATTGTACCTAATTATGTTGAGTTTGTGAACCAATAAAACAGTGTAGCTTGAGCTTGTACCATCACTTCACAGTTAGCACCATAATTAGCATGCTATGAGGTAAGTAAGTCGATTCAAACGATTTTTAACTCGAACTTAGTTGGAAGAGTAACCTTGGCCGACTTTAAACCTGGATCGTGTTATTCGCCACTGCGCCCGCGGCGCGCAGGATGTTTACATAGAAAATAATTTTGAATAGGTAGGAGTGGAAACTAGGTGATTACACTGACGTTTGATGGTCTCGTAAACCGCGCCCGTTTTCGTAAAAACAAGCGGCGCCTTCAACAATATACACGGGAACTTTCCTTATTTTACTGTGGCGTTCATCGTAATGTTTCTCGCAATATGATTGGCCTTGACAACGGCAATGAATATGGCGGTAATAAAGTAAATATCTAACGACACAACAAGCGGCTTCTCAAGTGGTTACGTCAGACGAGCTCCCGTCAATGGAGCGAAATGCAAGCATGTGTCCGGTCGTGATCGCCTAACACCGCCACCGCCGCCATCTACTTCTGACGAGTTTGAATGTAACAAGTTAAAATTATCATCATCTAACCTGCTAACGGCAATGACGCTCTTTAAATTCAGCTGTTGTTGCACTCAACACTCATAAATACATGCGCATATGTTCATATTGTAGATATTTTATATCAGTCTACGAACTAAAGACCTTATTAAACGAATATCATCAGAATTATCTTAAGTACCTAACTAAATGGCTGCATTTTTAAACAGGTCAAGTTAAAACAAAAACTAGACCTATCCACTTCTAAGTAGTTGCATCTTACCATAAATATGTTATTTATTTAACAACCAAAAATTAAATACAAGCATGTCATTTAAAACTACTCAAAAAAATAAAATTATTAAAATATAAAATTACAGAAACGTATCAAAACTTTGCCCTTTAGGCAGGGTGCCCATCACACAGGCAGTAGTTGCATTTTTATGTCGATCTCCTCAACATCGTCATCGGGCGGTTATTTCGGGCGTCGAAAACATTACGATCACCTACCTCTGCACGGACTGCGGGGTCGCTTAGCGTGTCTAACGTAAGTATGCGCTAGTGCGCGCATGTGCAGCGCTCTACTAAACCGCACTTGCTAACTAAAGGAGGACACTATAGTCCCGACCCGACCGCCTTACTGGTGTTGTGAGATATTTAGCATACCTACTCAAGTAAGGTAACGTATAGCGGATAGCAAGACAGTACCTATAATGTTACGAATCAATCAAGAAATACATGGTTTAGATGTAGGTAATAAACCGCAAAATACAGTTAAAGTTAACGATTGCATGATTGATCTTAATGATTATTGTAGGTTTACTTTACTGTATTCCTGCTGGGTTCTTTCTCTTCTAAATAATGTGAAGACCCTTTTTTGATATCAGAATTGAGACATGAAATTTTGATTACCAATAATTACGGTGGCTGCGAGGATAACAAAAAAGTTATTTGTGTTCGAGGGGTAATTGACGAAATATATTGCTTATTTAAACTCCAAATATACGTTTCGGTTCTCAGGGCAATTATTGAGATGAAAGATTACCTACATACCAATCATTCTGATTTACTCTTTGTGCATCGAGTAAACAATTTTTTTGTTGATACTTACTACAAGTACATTTAGATGTGACAAAATTAAGATTGAGTTCGCCACGAATTAAATTGCTAACTGCTATTCTGCAACCAAATCATCCACAGATTTATATTGTTACTAGGAACGTGGTATAGTCGAGATAAACTAAAGTCTGCTTCTCAAACTTCTATAAAACATTTGAGAGCAACTAGCATACATCATTAACTTACCCAAAGGTAAGAATAGAAATCGAATTATGAATAGAAAAAAAATACACAAACTCTATAAGATAGTAGTTAAGTAATAAAAGTTCCCGTTTGTTATTATAAAGCCTGTTGTTTAGCGTTGCGTTTTATTACCCCGAACTGGATTTATTGCGATTACAACACGACTGTCGCAAACCGATTCCCTGATGTTTTTAATTCGTTTTCGTTTATAATTTACTTTTTCCATTACTGTTTCATTAGTTGGACGAATTTTGTCTGTGATATCGTAGTAAAAATAAACATGGAAAGTGGTTTAGAATTTGTACTATAAAACGTTTGAAAAAATATGGTAGCGTTGGCGCCTGGACGCCGCGAGTCGACGGCGCGCCGCGCGATTCTTGGATGCTTGCACCTTGCAACTAGTTCTGCATGTATCGTTAATAATCCTAGTTTTTTGGATGCGACACTTTGTAGACCAATCAAAAAAGCATTAGCATTAATAGTAGGTACGGTTCCTTCCTTCATAAATAATGCCGGGAAAAATAGGTCACATAGGTAAAAAATACGAAACGAAATGAAATGAAACGTAAATATTCAAAAAACTATTTAAAAATCCCTATCAATAAAAATACACAATACTTGGGATTGTGCATTTATTAATTCAATTACTATCTGTTAATGTCAAAACCGTGTAGGTACCGAAAATTAACATAATTAGTTTTAATTTTTAGGCACACATTAGAGTTTTTTAAGATCACATTTAAATCGAATCGAATTAACTATATCACAAAAAGAGTGAGATTAATGCGTTTCACAAACAAACCGTTATTTAAATTTAATATTTACAAATATATTTTTTATTAAACTACTTATAAAATAAAATAACTTACAAATAAAATATTTGTCCGAGTTCGCCGTCGCTGGGCAACGTGCCCATTTTATAAGTAGTTTAGTTTTAGATAGGTATAGTTCTTTAAATATTGATATTATAATATTGATTAGATATTTATTTTGTATCACAAAGAAATAAATGAATTGTATCGTATAATATTTGTATCGTTATAAGTAATATTTTTTATTTACCTATTCAGATTGCATTTAGAACAGAGTAATAGCACCCAGAAGCTGATTTCGAGGAGGATGTTCTACTTATGTTAATACACCAGCAGCAATGGATTGCCATGTGACTCTTTACAATTTTATCGAGCTTAGTTTTTAGGACATGACATTATGCATTTATTTCTATTTTTATTAATTTGTACCTAATTATTTTAATGTTGATATGTGCATGTTAACAGTACCTACCTAGTGCTTCTCTCGTTATTTTTATTTGTCATGGTTATGATATCGTTAATTTAATTTAATTGTATTATTTTTGTAATTTTGCATGTCACTGCGTGACGAGATAGATGATTCTATATACCAACATATGTCTTCAATACCATTTTGTAGTACTCTATCTTAAGCGAATAAATGAATTAGATTTCGAGTAAATTTGAAATTCAGCAGGTCGATC
This sequence comes from Epinotia brunnichana, assembly GCA_963854355.1. Taxonomy (NCBI): domain Eukaryota; kingdom Metazoa; phylum Arthropoda; class Insecta; order Lepidoptera; family Tortricidae; genus Epinotia; species Epinotia brunnichana. Next base: position 10,603,797 of record OY977941.1, on the reverse strand, counting down.
ACGTAACGCATTGTACGCGCGTCAGGTAGATCTTCACTTATTGTACTCGTATGGGTTAATGACAACTGAGTTGTCCTAACGTGCTCCGGATTCAGCGAATATTAATTAAGGAATAAACTTTATATATAATTATATAAAGGCTAGAATTACAGGTGATCCTAATTGTGAGTGCATCGGGGATGGAGTGAGCTTAAGGCATCTCGTATTACCGTTAGCGACGGAGCGGCGCCGACCACTAAGTAGGTACTACTACATAGTCATACACCGTGATATGATGCTATCTTCCATATAATGTCGCATACCGATCTCCGGCAGACGAAAGGCTTCAGGTTACGGCGGAGCAATCAGTGCACGTCCTCTGACTTTAACTACGACTTGTTCGTTGAATTAGTTAAGTTAGCGTTCCACTGAAGCTGTTCTACTAGTTACACGTAACTTATCCTTTCTCTGTCGAAAAGATGTAGCTACATTTTTAGTGGTGATTTCTTAAAATGCTGGATAACCCTGAATTAGAAATAAAAACAGTTCAAGTCCCACTAACATTATCGCATTTGACATATATGTAGAGCCTAATATCACGACATACATGCGTCAGAGCGCTACGAACGATTTTCACTACATTTGGGGATTATGCTGCTACGGACTACGGCGTAGCGCTACGAGCGTAGCGTGTCCGAGAATAGTCCAATCGATTATCTCTAGGAACAATACAAACAATCCTCAAAGAGTTTGTACATCATGATGTACCTTTTATAATTTAAGGCTCTGTTGAGTGAGACCAGGCAAAATACATTAAATTTTACATAATACGACTCCACTAAATCATACTTTCATGTATTCGATTCTAAACCACGATTTGCAGCAATCCCTACTTCTCCAAAGCTGTGTCTAAGATTGCTCTCCTGAATAAGTAGATGTTAATTTTACAACTGCACATTTAAATATAATATGTCGATGATAGTCATCTTGTCCATAATATAATAACAGAGCTATAATAATAGCAACGTAGCGAAATTTGATGTCCAGTCTCTCCAGCAAAGTTAGTACCCAATAAAAGATATCTAAATCGAAAATCAAATATTGATCGAGCCATTTATCAACTAGATATTGGAGGTGTAAAATATAATATGAACGCTACGAAGAAGTAGTAAATCGATAAAGTATATGAGACGGACATTAGATTATCTATCCGTGATTGTGCACATAAATCAAAATACCTCATGGTATATATTAATAAGTCTTGTACATTCGATGTCAAAGATATGTGTACATTTTTCGCCTTATTACAAAGCATTCAGGTGCAAAAATGTAAACGTATCCGTGTTGCCGGCCGTACCTAAAGAGCGGTTATTTCTTTACCATATTAAGATACTTATACTTATTTGGAAACCGTCTTGTGTGGCTCGCATGTTTGAAAACCATCCTCACTTCAATATTATTATGGGCGGGTTAGGCGTCCATCATAATAACAAGGATTCTTCGAACTTCGATATCACGAAATAACCCGGGTCGTCCTTGCGTGATGCAATCTTCACAACGAAACCTGACACTCATACTATACAATGTCATCGCAGAATCTTATACCACCGTCTTATTTTGTTGTTTGCTACTATTTATTTTCGTTTAATTTACATAGTAGGCCTTATTAAGCTAAGTCGGTGTCGGTGACAAGGTCAGTTAAAACATTAAATTTCATTCTAAACAAAAAAAACATATGCCTATGACGATATCACGGCCAATCTGTTACTATTTATATTAGTAATCCGTATGGACTCGCCTTAGACACTTTGGGCGCTTAGGTCATATGTATACGTACTAGCTTCTGCCCGCGACTCCGTCCGCTTGGAACTTGTTTATATCGTAGCTCCATAAAAACTTTCATCCTCCATTTCACCCCCTCAGGGGATAATTTCCGGGATAAAAACTATTCAATGTCCTCCGCTAGATTCAAACTATCTCCATACCACATTTCATCTCAATCGGTTCAGCGTGAAGAGGTAACAGACCGACAGGGCAGACATACGGACAGACATACATCATACACTGCATATGAACATCGTTGGTAACGTCATAACTGCCAACCAATTTAAGTGGCTTTTTTCGGTTTGGACTGTAATTTGGTGGCGCCTCACGTACTAATATTATAAATCCCGGCGCGTGGGTGGACACCATTGTCGGTGTCCGGATAACGATGGCCGCTTTTATCGTGGGAAATTTCTACTTAGCATCGCGATAGTGATGCCTTTGAACTTGTTGTTATTATACAACTTTACCGGAAATTGTTGAGGTAATAGACAGTTTTTTGATGATATGAACAGCGCCTTATGCTGTGGTCGTGGTATTCTATATCGATATTATAAATATCTACAGTTTGTTAGTTTGTAGCTTTGTAAATGTATGCGGAGGTAGGAGGTAATATCCGAAACGACTTATGTGATTTAAAAAATTATCTCACAAGTTTATATAATGGACCTTTGGGTATGAATAGGCTTACATTTTATCCCACGGCTAGGCATGCGTTTTTTATAATACGCGGGTGGAGCCGCGCGGACAGCTAATATCGAAATTAATACATATCGGCAAGCTCCTGAAGATTGAAAGAAGTTTCCCTGTGCAATTCGATGAAGTGTTTTCCTAACTTAGTAATACCGGACTGAACTTCAAATGGAAGTTATAAAAATATACGCAGCTTTTAAGAAAAGTTAACTCAGGTTTGAAATTAGCTTAGAGCAAAATTCTTAGTATTTAGGCACCTATAAGAAATGAATATAGACGTCAATATTAGGTTTCGCAATGACAAGCCTGTGCTAGATGCTAAAATGGTGCGCGTCCCAGTTCCGAAGCCACATAATATACGAGTAGTAATAAACACCAGTTGTACGAGTTGTAAAGTAATAAGTGGCTGATAGCCACCGATAAACGTCATCTAATAATTGCATTCTAGACTGGAGAACGAAATAGGCGAAGTAGGCGAACGCGTCTTACTTTCTTTGTAAACAACATCGGTGAAATAGGTACGATTAAACTTCGTGTAGGTGTGTTCACTGGAAATGAGACTGGCGATGAAAGGCGACCGCTTTTGTCACCTGCACTGAATAGATGGACTCATTGTTTTGATTCCCGGGCGCGGTAACGCGAGCTCTCTGTATTCACAATGCTGACCGTTACCCGCTTGATATTAACCAGTGTAACTCTAAACTCCGATTACTCGTAGTGGTTACAATTTCAGTATCAAGATAACCAAGGGATGAGAGGTGACGAGTCGAGATTGTTTATGAATAGCGGAGCTGCGGCGGTGCGCTTGCGGCTTGTGGTACGTGGCGCGGGATCAGAGTCCATTCTTCGATATTTCCTCTACCGTACAAAACACGCTGATTATATTACTTCGCCCTATCTAAGGAATGGGCATTCAAAACCCGTCGCTTAATTTAACACTTGGACCGACCGTTTGGCGTTTCCGGCACTCTTTTATTCGATTCTCTGTATTTATGACTCGGAACGCGATCAATACCGACCCGCCCGCAGCTTAGAATTAAGATAACGGTTTTATTAGCTTCTAATTCAATTCGTAGAATATGCCTTATCATTCCACACGAATTTTCCTATTAAAGTCGTCCGGCTTTCTTAAGAATACGGTTTCGACGTTTTAATTAAAATCTGTAAAAAATATATTCATCATCATTATCATCATATCAGCCGAAAGACGTCCACTGCTGGACATAGGCCTCCCCCAAAGAGTGCCAAAATGACCGATCCTGCGCCACCCGCATCCAGCGGACTCCCGCGACCTTTACCAGGTCATCAGTCCACGCCTACCCACGCCTCGCCTTCCAGTACGTGGTGGCCACTCTAGAACCTTTCCGCCCCAACGGCCATTGGTTCTACGTGCAATGTGCCCCGCCCACTGCCACACAAAAATATATTAGATGGCGAGAATGGATTCTGAATGAAATCAATCATCAATCCTGATTGCATCAATTTCGAGTACACTAACAGTCTTCCATACTTTCAATTAGACGACGACTCTATTGCTATAGAAATAACGTCATTTCGAAAGCTGTTTATTGTATACCGCAGGACTTGGAAAGTGTCAGTAATGGGGGATGGTAAGGATATACTTTGGAACGTTATTAGTTTCTCCAGAGCATCGCTGCTTCGTTTGCTAGGTGTGGATAACTCGGAATCCACGCTGTGGGTTATTCGGAAGCTTCTCGCTGAACTTGCGAATGCCGACAGGTACCGACTGGGTCAACCACGACTGTCCAGCATTCCACGCTACTCGTACTAGACAATGCTGAGACAATTAATAATACTCCTTGACTATTATTGTTTTAACATCCACTATTGTAGGCTCCGTTATCTATTCCGTTAGATTAGATATATGAAGCGATAGCGTCTTCCTGGAATATTACTGCGAGTTGGTGCAATTGCGCTTGATCAATTACGGAGTGATAGGTATTTATTGGTCTTTTTCATGATTTCCGCTTACTAGAACCATTTGCCGTTTTAGGTATAATTTGTTTAAGTACTTACTTATATTCTTTACATTATTTGAGGTTAACAAAATTTTATTTGACACAGTGGAACTCGCGAGTCTGCCTTTAAGAAAAAAATATTTTTTTTTTGAATAAAGGCGACTTTTAGAGGCGAACAGTGGGAAAGCGGGACATCCGGACAACCGTTCATACAAATTCGGCCCAAGCTGAAGCATAGAACTTCGTTCGCTTCGTTCCCTCGTTCGACAAGACAATTTTGAATGGGAATAAGCTCTTCAAAAATATTTTTCTCTTTTCGAACAAGAGAGCGGAGCGAATGAAGTAGAACTTCAGCTTGGGCCAAAATTCGTTCGTGTCCGGATGTCCCGCTGTCCGGCTTTTTTCCTCTACAGGTCGCATTTTTCAACCGATTCTGGTGACATTTTGTGAGCAGGTTCGTTAATTATCTCCACTTATAATAAATCTCTAAATTAAAAAAAGAATCAGCCAGTTTGAAACTAAGCTTTGCGCGGTTCGAATGTTCTCAGCATCCCATGAACGGAAAAATATGAAACATTTTATATAGGTACATTATTATTCTAGCTGCAACTTAGGATAGTTTTTATCCGACTGCGACAGTTAATTAATTTTCCGAAATATACGACTTCATTTAATTTTTCATTTATTTTTATTGAAATCAAACGCTGCTCCAACTGTCAGCTATAAGAACCGTCAAATATTCGTCAAAATGGTGGAATTGCTTTGCCTTTCACTTATTAATAATTTAAATCCCGTCTACGATAGACCTTTACGAGACAAATGCTAAAATATAAACCATAAAAAAATATTCGATTCTGATATGAGAACTTATATGCGCAAATGTCGTTTTATTTCGTAATTTCAATAAATGAAATCAACAAATTTGAACAATATAATTAACACGAATTTGTTTTTTTTGAATGACAATGGCACGCACTCGGCGCATTCAGCCAAAGTACCTGCGGCGCTACCACGAAAACCGATACTCAATGTTCATATATTTGCATCCCTGTCACTCGAGTATGGTTAGTGCGATAGAGATAGAGATACCCGAATATTTTCGAATTCCGAAGTTCGTGGTTATAGCTCAGGAATCGAAAATATGGTAAATAATCATAATGTATTTTCTCGAAAAAGAATTTAAAATAAATATAGTCAAATGGAGAAAAAAACAAAGCAAGAGGTGATATAGGTAATGATTAAGTTATAAGAGTCCAAAGTTTTAAGAGGGGGTATGTTCTGTCCCTTTTCCGCAAAACGCACCTTCATATGAAACGATTGTTTTTTACTATGACGCTCGAGTATATTAACGTCACAGTCCCTCATCGTTTTCTCACTCTAACAAGCGACATTAAAACGGATGTAGCTTCATAATTTTTTGAGATATTTGAATGGGAGTTTCATTATCTTCTATCTATTTATACATAATAAATGCCTATGTCCTGACTGACTTATTCACTCAATCACTCACTCACTCACTCATCAACGCACAGCCGAAACTACTAATCTTAGAGAGTTGATTTTTGCACAGTATGTTGCTTTTATAACGTGGGCTAGGGATAAAAAGGGATTTTTGAAAATTCTACCCCTAAGGGGGTAAAATGGGGGTGCAAAGTTTGTATGGGAGAACCTTTTTTTTTTGAGCTATATACTTAAACTTTGTAGAAAAATTAGTTATTAGAATACAAATGAAACACTTTCAGCGTTTTGGAAAATTCCACCCTACGGGGGTAAAATAGGGGTGCAAGGTTTGTATGGGGGAAACATTTTTTTTTTTTAAATAGAGACTTAAAACTTTGTAGAAAGATCAGTCATTAGAATACAAATAAAGAACTTTCAGGGTTTTAGAAAATTCTACCCCTAAAGGGGTAAAATAGAGTGCAAAGTTTGTATGGGAAAAATTACTTTTTTTTAAATAGAGACTTAAAACTTTGTAGAAAAATTATTCATTAGAATACAAATAAAGTACCTAGATTCAGTGTTTTAAAAAAATCTACCCCTAAGGGGGTAAAATAGGGGTGCAAATTTTGTATGGGGGAAACAATATTTTTTTTAAATAGAGACTTAAAACTTTGTAGAAAGATTAGTCATCAGAATACAAATTAAGTACTTTTAGCGTTTTAGAAAATTCTACCCCTAAAAATAGGGGGCTAAAATAGGGGTGCAAAGTTTGTATGTGGGAAACTATTTTTTTCAGCTAGAGTCCTAAAACTTTGTAGAAAGATTATTTAAATACAAAGAAAGTACTTTCAGCGTTTTGGAAAATTTCACCCCTAAGGGGGTAAAATAGGGTGCAAAGTTTGTATGGGAAAAACATATTTTTTTTTAATAGAGACTTTAAATTTTGACGAAAAATTACTTATTAGAACATGAAAAATACTGCATTCGGCGTTTTACAAAAATCATTCCCTAAGGGGGGTTAAAAAAGGGTGCAAGGTTTGTATGGGGAACACTTTTTCTGAGCTAGACACTTAAAACTTTGTAGAAAGATTACTTATAAAAATACAAAAAAAAAGACTTTAAGCGTTTTGAAAAAATCTATCCCTAAGGGGGATAAAAAGGGGTGCAAAGTTTTTATCAGGGAAAGTTTATGTTTTTGAGTTAGAGACTTGAAACTTTGTAGAAAGATTACTTATTAAAATACAAAAAAAGAACACAAATCGTTTTAGAAAATTCCACCCCTAATAGGGTTAAAAAGGAGAGCAAGCTTTGCATGGGCAACACTTTTTTTTGAGTTAGACTTAAAACTTTGCAAAAAGATTACTTATTAGAATACTAAAAAAGAACTTTCAGCGTTTTAGAAAACTCCATCCCTAAGGGGATCCTTAAGATCCTTAAGAAGGGTAGCCAGTGTTGTGTGGGAAAAACTTTTTTTTTTACTAGACTTAAAACTATTCAAAATGTTACTTATTAAAATTAATAATAAAGTACTTTCAGAGTGTTAGAAAATTCCACCCCTAAGGGGGTTAAGAAAGCTTTGTATGGGCAACACTTTTTTTGAGCTAGAGACTTAAAAGTTTACGAAAAAAGTTCTTTCAGCGATTAGAAAAATTCAACCTCTAAGGGGGTTTAAAAGGGGGTTCAAATTTTAAATGGCGAGCAATAAAATTTTAAAGTGTGAGTAAGAGATTTTTAACTTCGGTCTTATTCTGTACGTTAAAAGACTACAAAACTGATTTCAGAGTTTTTCCAAATTCATCCCCTAAGAGTGTTAAAAATGGTTCAAAGTTTGAGTATTTCAAGGCATTTTTAAAGTATGAGATTTTTAACTTTGGTTTTAGACTGTTTGTTCACAAACTAGAAAATGAACATCAACTTTTTTTTTAATTATCCCCTAAAAGAGGGTTCAAATTTTGTATTGAGAGAAATCATTTTCTAAGACGATAAAAAGTTCTACGCGGACGAAGTCGCGGGCAACAGCTAGTTATTAATATAATATGGTCGGAATATTTAATAACTATAAACTGTGCAGTAAGATTAAAATGTTCTAAAATATCTCGACTCCGGCTTTAATCTGATGCTAGTACCTATATATAGTTAGACTAAGATGTAAGCAGTTTTCCAACTGCAACTCGTATATAGGATCTGCTCGCCAACTGCATAGTCGGGGTAGAGTCAATGTCGAAAATGTTTGACTGTGTTAGTAATCAAGACATTTTCGCAGCTAAATTTACCTCCCTATTCAAAACACTACAATATGAACGTTTAACCTACATTTTGTCCCCAGTTGCATTTAAAACCGCAGCAACATTGTTCCCAAATTAGAATTTCAATTCTTCGCCCTCAGGTTAAATTATAACAATGTATTATGTAGTTATCGTCACAAAGCACTAGTAATAGGCGAGCGGTGTTGATGCCTATCTGCGTTCGTGATTACCCTCTTCCGCGAGCAGGGTCGGGGGTCGAGGTTTGACACTAGCTAGACCTTCGTTTTAACTTTCTACCCGTAATATATCCCACGACTTATCAACTACATCATTTTCTTATTTATGTGATGCAGACAAACTGCTATAGTAAGGATTGTTTTTAACCGGCTCTCCATTAGACTAAGGTTTAGTACCTGTTTATCGTACGGTATGTAACACTATTCAAATATAGACATTGCCATTATTATCAAAATAGAATAAGTATTACCAAATACTGTGGAAAAGTTTACTTTTCCTTAACCCTAAAACAACTCAGTCGGGCAAGCGCAACCCTTTTCCGATTTCCTTTTCCTGCGAAAACCTATTACCGAATTATAGGGATGTATCCCTTCCTCTCGACCTTTCGGTCTTGACAAAGTTATTTTAGAAGAGAAAATAAAGTTAGGCTAACCATTCCAGTATCTAAGTACCTATTTACTTAATTTTGTAGTACAAACATCTGAAGTAGAATTAATTAATGACTACCTTCGCCAAGGAGTTTCCTCATTCTCAGATGTCGACTTTTTCTTTCCAAGAACTGATGCTATCCGAATTTCATGAACAGATTAGATGCAGGTAAGTTTATAAATCTGTATTATTACTCAGTTTAACCCCATGAATATAAACTTACTATTCTCACTCATACCATAGCACGCGAGTGCAATAAGATCAGAACTGTTAAGCATTACACAAATGCATACTTGTATGTAGTACTCACAATGATGTCAGTAAAACGTGTGTTAGCGACTAGGTAGAACACAACACGTAGTAACAATCATTATATCAGTCGCGAGGACGCCCTGAAAATAAGACGTGATGTCTTAGCCGTCGACAACCCGTACAAACTGGCCATTATGCAATAAAATGATCTGATTAATCAATAGAGCAGAGTGGGTCCACACGCGTACTGCTAACGACACACATCCTCCGCACCGCAAGCATCCTGGCTTTAGCACCCTGCCACTCTTAACAATTGAATCTTCTACAAATAACCACACTAATCTATAAATAGAGAGCTTCTCACGCCCATTAATTCATCGTAATCTAACATGTATGTATACATGGACCAGTGTCTGCGAGTATGTTTATTGTTCGAGGCGGCGTTACTGACTCCGAGCTCCGAGAATCGTTGCTGGTAAACAATTATCTGAACGAACTGCACTAAAGTTGTGAGAGTAAGCATGGTGTAAGCCAATCTGACACTGACACCGCGCCTTAATTATAAAGCGACACCGCAATTTCCCTTAATAAGTCAAAATTAAATTTGATTACCATGGAACCTGAAAAGCCTTGACACCAATCTGATTTAAATCTCCTCGTATTACTTAATTAGTATTTCGATAACAATCAGTTTCGAAGCTTATCGCGAGTCGCATTACAAATTTGTCGCGTTTCATTTCATAAAAGGTGAAATTCTTTTTCGGCACTGAAAAATCTCGCCCGGTCTTCGTAATTTAACGATACAAATCTGAAAATAGCACAAGATCTATATAGATAATGGCGCCTCGTTAAAATAAGTTTAAACTGGTGTTTTGTTTAAGAAATATAAATAATTTTGGAAGAGTCATCATCATCGTGATTATTTTGGATTAAGAGAGTGTATATTGTGATGGACGCTATGAACACGGTTTATTTAGGTACCTGCTTCCTATAACTACGAGTTAGCAACAATATTGACTAGCAAACACTACAAGCAACGTGAGAACGCTAACCAAATGCTAACTATGTTTACAAAATGTGTCACGTTTGCTTCTCAAGCAATATTTAATATCGTCGTAACTTTACAAACTTAGCAAATCTCATTTCTAAAGGAATCATTCTTATGCGCAGTTATGGACATACATACTCGTACAACACAATTTGGTTTTCCTCTTAGGAAAGGCGTGCCGTGCCAACTTTCGCTTCATAAACATTGTGTAATTAGTAATTGTGTATAGGTACTGTGTTTATATATAGGTGTTAATTCATTATCAAATTGTGCAAGTGTCTGAGTCAGAGAAGTGCACCTATCTGCATCTAACATATTATATGAGATATGTAAAGGATGATACAGTAAACTAATTTTAATTTGCGATGCATTACGATATATTTACTAATGTAATATAATAGAATTCCGGTACGGTCTTACAAGTATATTTATTCTACTATTTCATTATTTAAATTAGAAAACATCAACGCAGCCGAAAGCAGTGTAAACATAAAAATAAACAAATGCACCTGTACAGGTATTTCAGCCGCGATTCCACGGTCATTCAAGGTGACGTCACTAGCACTGCAAAACTGTATCACTAGTTCATCAAACCTCTCCAAAGTCCGATTGTTTGAGTAATTAATTCGTTTTATCGTGCACTCCCGCGCATGCCGGCTTCGAGCCTCGTTCGACACGCGCTTCTCGTAGCGGACAATCAAAGACTGAACGTTTGGTTGGTCCGGACCAGTTATTATGCGCCCACCGAGGCATCAATATACACTAACACGTGGGTATCGCTGATATCACGACGACGCACACGCAGCGGCTTATCGCTGCATCGCCGGTAAAAGCTCGTGATTCATCACAATTAGATTTCGCGTGTGACATCATCGAGGTATGCAGCCTAATGTCAATCAATATCTAGGATGCTACCTATGCAGACTTGTCAGGTCAGGTATGTCAAGGGCGGTTGGTAAGTTGTGGGCTTTCCTTCGGTCGATAAGCTTCATTGCAATTGTTTCGAGTTTTATTTGTTTCAGATTACGAATTACTGTTTGAGTTGGTACCTGAGGTAAATAGTTTACTTTAATAACAAAGTTTAAACCGACTTCAATTCAGTACTTCACCAAGCCACATAGATACATAAAAAATTGTACATTTCCTTTCCAATTTACACTTCATTAGTTGCTACTTCAACGGAATCATGTCAGAATCTTTCATATTCATATTCATATTCATATATTTTATTGGTAAAAGTATAAGTAACATTTTACAAGTCAAAAATTGTTAGCTACAATAATTATATAATATGTGTTATTTTCTTAAAATAAATTCTTCAATGCTATAACATGCTTGGTCAACTAATAGAGATTTTATCTTATTAATAAATATTGCATCGCTTTCCGAGTTAACTATTTCAGTTGGGAGAGTGTTGTATATTTGACGTACTTTACATCTTTCAGGAGTTCTACAAGTCACCTGTGGTCTTCATCATCAGTTCCACTTTACCAAAATTGCGATTTATGAGAGTAAATACACGAGTTATAATAGAAAATACCGAAATCACTACACGCGCGCCTATAAAATTTGAGGATTGCCCTAAATTTCCCTATAGGATCCCATCATCAAATCCTGACTTGGTGACAATGGGACCACCTTAGGAGTATAGGTACACTTTTGAATAAATGAAGAATTTTGGAAATAGGTAAACAATAGACAGAGAAAAAAAATAAAATTAAACATACAGTGGAACAGTGGAACATAGAACCACCTCCTTTTTTGAAGTCGGTTAAAAAGGGAAAATTTATTACCCTTTATTTTTGTTTTTTTTCCGGTCTTTAGGCCTCACTTTAAATATTTTCTATATCGACAATTTTTGAAGTATGTAATCGTTATTTTGGCTTCTGGCAAACAGTAAAATACAATCAACTCTGTCTACATAGTTTCGAAGAAAACCGCTTACTTAGAAGTCTTAGAACCGTGGGTTAGAGATACGCAGTACGCACTCTCGAAGAGGCGAAGATAGTTATTTGTCCATTACAAAGTTGGTTGTGTTCGTCCTTAAGGCGCATGTAGCCCCCAAAATGTTGTCTCGCTACGCGCGTTGTTATGTTATAACATTATTGTTAGCTCTTATTAGTGTATGCTGTGATTTTTGCCCGCGCAGGTACCTTCTTGTGATATTTTAAAAGAAAAATTGACAAAACGAAAAGACCGGGAAAATACCAACTGTAGTTTAGACGCAGTAGCAAATTTTAAGTTGAAGATAGTCTCATTGCAAGATATTTTTGACAAATGATGCCACAAGAAAATCAAATGTCCAGAGAAATTAAATGTCAAATGATATTAAATAAGTAGCTACATCAGTGTTCGATTTTGTGATTTTTGTGTTTTTTTTGCGACAATAAATCTTTTTTATTATTATGTATGTATTTCCCGCTCACCGCAGCCTAATGTCAATCAATATCTAGGATGCTACCTATGCAGACTTGTCAGGTCAGGTATGTCAAGGGCGGTTGGTAAGTTGTGGGCTTTCCTTCGGTCGATAAGCTTCATTGCAATTGTTTCGAGTTTTATTTGTTTCAGATTACGAATTACTGTTTGAGTTGGTACCTGAGGTAAATAGTTTACTTTAATAACAAAGTTTAAACCGACTTCAATTCAGTACTTCACCAAGCCACATAGATACATAAAAAATTGTACATTTCCTTTCCAATTTACACTTCATTAGTTGCTACTTCAACGGAATCATGTCAGAATCTTTCATATTCATATTCATATTCATATATTTTATTGGTAAAAGTATAAGTAACATTTTACAAGTCAAAAATTGTTAGCTACAATAATTATATAATATGTGTTATTTTCTTAAAATAAATTCTTCAATGCTATAACATGCTTGGTCAACTAATAGAGATTTTATCTTATTAATAAATATTGCATCGCTTTCCGAGTTAACTATTTCAGTTGGGAGAGTGTTGTATATTTGACGTACTTTACATCTTTCAGGAGTTCTACAAGTCACCTGTGGTCTTCATCATCAGTTCCACTTTACCAAAATTGCGATTTATGAGAGTAAATACACGAGTTATAATAGAAAATACCGAAATCACTACACGCGCGCCTATAAAATTTGAGGATTGCCCTAAATTTCCCTATAGGATCCCATCATCAAATCCTGACTTGGTGACAATGGGACCACCTTAGGAGTATAGGTACACTTTTGAATAAATGAAGAATTTTGGAAATAGGTAAACAATAGACAGAGAAAAAAAATAAAATTAAACATACAGTGGAACAGTGGAACATAGAACCACCTCCTTTTTTGAAGTCGGTTAAAAAGGGAAAATTTATTACCCTTTATTTTTGTTTTTTTTCCGGTCTTTAGGCCTCACTTTAAATATTTTCTATATCGACAATTTTTGAAGTATGTAATCGTTATTTTGGCTTCTGGCAAACAGTAAAATACAATCAACTCTGTCTACATAGTTTCGAAGAAAACCGCTTACTTAGAAGTCTTAGAACCGTGGGTTAGAGATACGCAGTACGCACTCTCGAAGAGGCGAAGATAGTTATTTGTCCATTACAAAGTTGGTTGTGTTCGTCCTTAAGGCGCATGTAGCCCCCAAAATGTTGTCTCGCTACGCGCGTTGTTATGTTATAACATTATTGTTAGCTCTTATTAGTGTATGCTGTGATTTTTGCCCGCGCAGGTACCTTCTTGTGATATTTTAAAAGAAAAATTGACAAAACGAAAAGACCGGGAAAATACCAACTGTAGTTTAGACGCAGTAGCAAATTTTAAGTTGAAGATAGTCTCATTGCAAGATATTTTTGACAAATGATGCCACAAGAAAATCAAATGTCCAGAGAAATTAAATGTCAAATGATATTAAATAAGTAGCTACATCAGTGTTCGATTTTGTGATTTTTGTGTTTTTTTTGCGACAATAAATCTTTTTTATTATTATGTATGTATTTCCCGCTCACGGGACAATGATGTCCCGGACCTTTGGGAGGCGTGCGTGGGGTACCTAGCCTTTTTTTTTTTTTTGACGGAGTGGAAACGCACTTACGCATCCCCCCAGCCAGGAAGCTATAATGGGGGGTATGTGGGACTCACACCCTCCAGCCATCTCTATTTAAAGAGAAGGGGGAGGGAGTCTACCCACTAAAACCACTCCGGCGTTTCCGTCCCTGCCGTTAATGGGAGCGCCATGGGATCGCGAACATGTCACCACGACGCCCCCCGGCGGTCCTGGCTTATGCCAGGTCACCCGCGCCAAAGAAGAGGGTGGTCAGGAACGCTTGACCATCCCCCCAGACGTGTAAGGCCATGCTATGAGGGTCCCCAGCTTTCTGGCCCTACCGGGGCAGGACGCGGCCCGCGGCAGCAAACCGTGCGCGTCTTCTACCCCTGCGCCTGCGCCGCAGTGGGAGCGCATCCGCACTGACTTCGCGCTCCCTCTCCGCGGCCTCCTTTTGCGAGATGACTGTCTCACAAAAGGGAGCCACCGCCTCCCAGGATCTCTCTCCGCACAGCATGGCCGTTACGACGCTGTGCAGAGAGAGATCATCCACTTCGAGGGCCGTCACCATAGTGCGGCGCTCCTCGACCCATCTCGTACACCACTGCAGAGTGTGTTGGGCCGTGTCATCCTCCGCGCCACACTCATGGCAGGCGGGGCTTGCCTCCCTTGGGGCTAGGTACCTACAAAGTACCAACTGAGCCGACACGTAGAGGCCCTTTTGAGAATTTAATGAAATGCAAGGAGTACACCGTGCGGATGCTGTCCCTGCCCGTGTCATGGGACGCACACAGAGACAGCACCCGCTGGGGTGCATAGGGACTATTGTTGGTTGATGGAATCTAAAGAAAACGGGTTATTGGGTGAAAATGATGGACTAGTTAGTGGCTGGGCTATTGGGTGAAACATCGGACGCTTTCCTAATAAACTGTCTCATTTTTTATCACTGGCAGACGGTGACTCGCCAATTGGTAGATGGGCCCCTATTAATAGCGACATTAAAAAATGGCCTAAGGGCAACACCAGTCAGAGGCTGGGGACCCCCCCAGCCTCTCTGAGAGGTGGCACTGGACTTTAAACACATAGCCAACTCGCCACTTAGGTGTCCACATCTACGCTCGAGCAACCAGCTCTTGCGACTCCACTCTGGACACCCAGTTAAGGCAAGCCAGAGGTGGGGCCTGTCCAACCATCCACCCGCTCGGCACAGCCTGACCACAAGACACCCCCAGGAGCACTCTGGTACGTAGGGTCGCTACTCCCTAACAGCCCGCCACATGCTGCCTTACGTTGACTGATTGCACCAGAAATCTGGTGGGCAATGGGGCCGTCACATCCCTACGCCTACTTATTATTATAATTTGTATGTTTTTTCCATATCTCGGGACCATGGGGTCCCGGACTTTTGGAAGGCATGCGTGGGGCCGAAGCCAACAGCATAGAGGCCCTTTAAAACAAAAATAATCTAAAGCGAGGGATACACATGGCGGGTACCATCTCCGACCGCACAATATGATACAACCGGTGATGGTCCCCGCCAGGTGCAAAGACTATTGCAGACGCACTGTGACTGCGATGGAAACTAAGGTCATGGGTTATTGGGTTGAATGGTGGGTGGACTGGAACATGGGTCATGGGAGGAGACTAGCGGATACCTGCCGTGACAATCCGTCTCAAAATTGTAAAAAGGCAGGCGGTGACTCGCCAACTCGCTAAGTGGGCCCCACAAAACAGTCGCACGCACAGTGCGACAATGTAGCATCACGTCTGAGCGGCTGTGAGGTTGTCGAGAGGTGAGTCTGCGGTGCGCCAGATTCCGGTAATCCGTTCAAGGGCCGCCGGCGTTATGACATTTTACACTTCCAACCTGGAGCATAGGCTCCGCTCTTGCGACTCCATTCTGGCTGCCCGGTTAAGGCAATCACAGGGGCGAGGGCCAGATCACTCGGACCCTCTGGAAGTTCGGGGTCCGCGGTGTCGCCACTCACCATCAGCTCGCCAGAAGCTGCCCCCGCATTATTATTTTTTAAATTGTTGCTGTATTTAAGGAGACGTATGATACTCCTAGAATTGCACGCGTATCTTATTAACGCGCATTTATCATCAACCAAGTACTTGTTTGCCACCATCATGGTTTAAAAATACCAGTTATCCAATAACTTTATTATTGTTATCATTCGTCACCATAAATGGTGTCCGACTAAAATCTGAAAATGTGTTACGTCAACACATTACCAGAGAACATTATTTGATATCTCGTTCAACATAAGTATTTACCCACTAAAAAGGTCAAGAATGACACGCTGGACATGTTTTAACACCAAAAGGCGCTTACTTATACGAGTAAAGTACATCCAATCGTGATTCGAAAGCCCAGGAGCTGTAAGGTAAGTATTATACGTACGATATAAATATTCTATACTATTGGTATCCACTCTACGCCAGGGGCGCAATCCGCTAACTTAAATTCGAATTCAAAAAATAGTAGCCTACATTGCTTAAATAAAAAACGGGATGTAACAGACGGACAGCCTCCAAGTGATCGCATAAGTGTTCCGTTGGACCAACTTTGGTACGGAACACTAAAAAACAGTCTATTGACAAGTATAGGTAGTACCTAGTTGACCCAATTGTAGGGGTGTACGAAGTTGGCACCTCTTGTTTGCAGCAGCAAGTGAGTGGCTAGAGAACATAATATGTCCCGCGACACATGTCGCCAGCGACGTCGTGGGAAGTGGCGCAACCTCAGATCATAGAAAGATCTTCTATGATCTGAGGGCGCATCGTTGCCGGACATCTCTCGACATGTCACTCAATACGTGGAACTATGAAAATTCGTGTCATGTTATACAACGTTGCGTCACTTCGCCCGGCGTGTCGTGGCACATTTGTCCCCTTGTGAATGCCTAGTTTAATAAAGATATATTTCATGGCCCCCTCGTTTTGATTACTTGATCGAGTTTAGTCTGTGCTCTCTGTGATGTTAAGTAATATTTATTGTCATTGTAAATTCTATTCTACGTTAAAAGATATTGTTGAGGATCATAGTTTAATACCAGGAATTAAGAGGGATTAAATATCACTCATTAATTGAATACGTGTTAGTTTCCGTTAGTCATCTTACAATCTAATGCACGTCTTGCAGTATTCATTCGGTAAACATTTGAGATATTACTAAGCTGTCACACATTGCTTTTCAAACGTTCTCGCATCGCATGCACCGTTTAATCGCAGTGCTGTACTAAGATGTCTCTTATCAAAGTGGGTCGAGCCTCGCATGGCAAACTGTTGCGATAGTTCCTTCTATACCACCTTCAGCGGCGCGGTGGTTATGTACATACATACATAAACTCCTGCCTATGTTCCCGAAAGGGGTAAGCAGAGCACATTAAATTTAAATGTCAGTGCCTCTTCGAGCACCTCATGGTAGAATATAACTACCTTACAACTTAGACAAGTTGAAAAACCCCCGACATTTTCATTTCAAAGTTCAATATTTCAAAAACAGCTTAATCGATTTTGTTCAAACGTAGTTAGCTAGAACCATCTCGATCACGTCAGCTTTCAGATAAAAAAATCCGCATTCAAATCGGTATATTCGTTTCGGAGCTACGATGCCACAGACAGACACACACACAGACAGACAGACACACAGACACGTCAAACTTATAACACCCCTCTTTTTCCGTCGGGGGTTAATAACAAGGTACCTAAGTCATCCCCGTGACAGCTCGTGACGTCAGCGTATCTTACTTACGTCATCAACATCATAAAAAAAATTGCGGACTGTCAGTGTGTTGTTATTACAGTGGCAACTGTGTGAAAGTACCTAAATTACCCGAGTAAATTGCATCACTTCACTTACGTGCTTTCAATTAATATTTACGTTGAACTACATACTTATTGTATACAAGTTGTCTTTTCAGCCCAAATAAATAGTTAAACTAGCAAACAGTTTTTTAAGTATTAATCGTGCATTAACAAAACTCCTTCTTTGTATGGAAGATGTCAGTCAATGGCAACATTTGTGTGTCAACTTTGCACAATGGCAACATTTCTGTGTTTCATCGTCGGGAATAACCTAACTTGTTTTATTATATCATCAAGCAACTACCTAAATGAAATGAAATGGAATTGATATGCTTGAGATGTTGAGACACGTTTAACAATAAGATGGAAAAACTTTGTTAGGATCAGCACATCTCGCCAACATTTGAGCATGCAAAACTTTAAAACTTAAGGTGAGGCATCTCGGGTGAAGCTACATACGCGACACTAAAAACCTACTAGGCGGCGCAACATTATCGTAATTCTCCCCAGAAACACACACAGCTACATTTCACGCACACTATCTCACTTTACTGTGACAGGTCACTGACCTCGGTATTTTTTTGCTTTCGTGATATTATACATTTAAATCAGTCACCAACCTCCATACAGAAAGTGAAATTGTCAAAACATCTTATTGAATAATGTCAGACTTGTTGACATTTTCTTATTCTGCGATGATTCTGCGTATGTTTCTTAGGTACATTTTGGTATATGAAATATGTATTATTGATAAGTCAATAGATTAGTCTTTAGATTGGCAATGTCATAGCAACTCTATTCGGTCTTCGCTAAGGTGCAAAATTTCATGAAAATAAGCAAGCGAAAATTTATTAACATTACTTGACAAAAGGGGTAGCATTATGGTAAGGACTCAGATCGAGCTGGCTTTTTGGGGGGCTTGAGCCTGGATGGATAATTAAATTTGAAAATTCAGTTTAATTCTCGAGTCTCAACTCATCACAATAGAGGGGCCATTAAGCGATCACGTCAGTCAGAATGATAGAGCCTTGTTGGTACGTACCTATTTGTACGTTACTGGGTAGGTATCTATATTAGGTAATCCTTATTTTGCTCCTTAGTTTTATAATGTGAGAATGCAAAAAAGTAGGTACTACAAATAATACTAAGTATAAAATACCGTCCTAAAACATTTATACATTCGGTTTCTGCTGCTGTTGTAAGTGTTATTATGAAAGTGTAACACCAATGTATTAGGTATACCCGTAAACCAATATCAGGCCAGAATATAATTATACTAAATAGACCTAATAAACTCGTACCTACATATATTAATACGTATTTAGTACTCTTTAATCACTGTCACTGACACCCCCTGGTGCCTCTATGATTGTGATGTACGGTAAGTAGTGTCGTCAGCAAACCGAAAGTGAGTAATGTAGTCGCAGGTGATGGTGATACCTACATCAAAGGGTAGACACTAATAACATAATTATAGTAATTTGTTAGTGCTATGTGGAAGTCATTTGTATATTCATGAAGATCATAAAAACTCTTCGGTGCTCTCCAGTACCACATCCAATGAACCTGGTCCAAAGCGATGCGTTGTTAGGACTATAGAATTCGACATTAAAATCGCAAAGCACGATGTAGTTCTGGTTTTTACAAGCTTTATATTAACTTCACCTGTTTGTATAGGTTAATTTTGTCAGTAACTTATTTGGTTTTGTTTTATGGATCAGTTAGGGTAGTGTAGACACAAATTTGCGATTACGGAAAGCTTGTGCCAGTTGCGCGACACGCGTAATACTGCGAAATTTTAGGACTTTTTTTACATTTACGCCTGAATTTTAAAGTTGATTAAAATGGGGAACTTGCATGGGACTTCTATTTCGAATAAATTGCACTCAATTTATGCGGATATACGTAGAAATATCATACAGAAGAAAAAAAAACGATTGTATTAGTTTAATCTCACGTTAAAATGACGAAAAAAAAAATATTATTGTTTCGATAAAATAACATAACAGTTACACAGAATATTGAATTGGCACAGAAAATGATATTTTGTATGACAAGTATAGACTTAAACGCAAATGTTGTGGAGATAATTGCAAATTAATGACTTACTCCATAGTAAACGCGCCGAGAATATATGTTGTGACGTCATAGCATAAGCCAGTTTAATATAGAGCGTTTTCGGGGGGTGCCGGCGCGTGCAGATTCCAAATGCATATAAAATCAGAAAAATAAATCATAAGAAAGTTTAGTGCTACAGTTGTTTTAATGCTAAATTATACATTTGATTTTCGCAATAAAATAAAAAGATGCAAGTTCCCTATTTCAACAATTTTATTTGAATTAAACTGCAAATCTGTAAGCTCTAAGGGGACGAAGCTATTGCCCTTCGAAAATAATATATTTTTTCCGAACTTCGTCGATTTTAAATTGCCCTGTCTGGACCAAAACATAATCATAAATCCCTCGCGCTATGAGAAAAAATATTAGTAATAAAGTTAAATTCAATTTAATTTGCTTTCATTAAAACACAGAGAGGTCTGTGAGACTAATAATTCAATCACAATCTCGAAAACACTAAAATAGGTAAAAATTGATTATCAAATAATGAGACATTTGGTGTAACTATACTACAAATGTATAGGTATTCAAAGGGCTTTGCATGCACATTTGCCACCAACTACCAGAGAGCTAAGCTCAAATGCTCAGTTCTATACTTAATTTGCTCGGGAAAATTATTCGAAATCATCGCTTTAATTTCGAGAGGCGATGACGAGAACGATCTTGAGAAAGCCCAGGCACAACACGAACTCAAAAAACTGAAAGAACCTGTGGAAGAAAGCGTGGAAGAACCTGAAGAAAAGCTTCTAGCTGAACCAAACCAAAAGAAGTCTGTAAATTAAAAAGTAATTATCGTTTTTACATGATTTATAGCCCTCCGTATTGCTTTTAAAAGGCAGAGGGCGGGGCACATTGTGGTGCGGCGGGACAAACCTTTTAATCGGCGCCAGCCGGCAATCCAATATTGCGTTCGTGTTTCAGCATACAAGAAAGAATTTTGTTATCTCACAGTAAACACTTGTACTTCGGTAATCACTTGTGGTTTTTGTATGCACACTTGTAGGATTTTTGAGTTTTTTCAATAATTTTTGATTGAGCGTTAGCGCGCGCGCGACGGGTATTTTTAGTGCACTGTGGTTTGGGGTGGGGGTGAAGGAAAGTTGCCAGGTATGGCGTGTAATAGGATGCGTTCAAAAATGTGTGGTTGTATATTAAAAATAAATAAAGTAAATGAGTCAAATTAATAGTAATGTGTAGGTATTGGCGCCGCCATACTGCACATTTGATATTATTTCTTGTGTAAAATTTATGTTGAATATTCAAATTTTAAATTTAGGTACCTAATGCATAAATTGACATTGTTTATTTCTGTTCAATAGTAAGTGTCTATTAGTTGTTAAATGACAATCCTTAATTGGAGATACAATTTCCACTTTGTGTATTAACATTTTGAATATTATTTTATTTTTATTACTTATTATTGACGATCGTGATAAGGACCTATATTGTAATTTTTATCTCGAAAGAAATAAATCTAAACCTAAATCACGTTGAACCGATGGCCGTTGGGGCAGAAAGGTTCTCGAGTGGGGACCGGACTGATGACCTGGTGAAGGTCGCGGGAGTCTGCTGGATGCGGGTGGCGCAGAACCGGTCATTGTGGCAATCTTTGAGGGAGGCCTGTGTACAGCAGTTGACGTCTTTCGGCTGATATGATGATGATTATTTATTGCTTTTTCCATTGATACTTGGCTACTTTCACACAAACTATAGCTCTCGAAGGCCTTATGCACTCAATTCTTCAAAAAAGCCATTTTTACCTTTTTTCGTATTTTCAATATTGTGCGTGTAGTCTTACAGAATTTATAGAGGGTTTGTATGAAAGAAAATTACATATCAACAAAACTTTATATCCAACAATTTTTCTCATTGGACGAGGGATTTTGCCAATATTTTGATCCGGACGGGACCATAACTTAAAATTGACAATCTTCGGGAAAATCGACTATATTTGAAGGGCCATCGCTTGAGTTTATAGACCTGTGGCTTAACTCAAATTGTTTTAAATTTATTTATCTTTTAAAGTGTACTACATCTTGATGGTCAAAGTAGCATAGTTTATGACTTCTAAACCATAATTTCGTGTTCACACTATCCTAACTATATATCGGTTCAATATACCGAAAAACCATGCCCTTGCGATTAAAGCCTATTTTGTGTCGATTTCTACTGACCTATATCTACAAAGAATAATATAGGTAAGCAATATTATATCGTAAACTAGTGAATATCTGTGAGTTAATTCAAATGAACCCTAAGCATCCTCCAATGTGTGAATCCTCTTTAGTAGCAAGCGTCCATAGGCATCGATATCTCGCAAACCGTGTGTTTGTTTGCAAAATACATGGTATAAAAAAATGGTACTAATAATAATTCTTTGATAATTGTACTGACTGCCGTACTTCCTGGATGGCCCCTCGATTTCGATTCCTGCTTGTAAGTAATGTATTATTATTTACTCATATTTCTTTTGTACGCATAGGATTACAAATGATATGCCATTTTATACTATATATGTATGTATCACATACATACATATAAACCTGAGCTCTGCTTGGGTGAAAATAGAGAAAAAGAATTTCCCAGATATGAGACTTAGCTGGTAAGGCGAAAGAAATATATATTCTATACTACTATACATAGAATGGGTGGCGCAGGACCGGTCATTTTGGCACTCTTTGGGGGAGGCATATGTCCAGCAGTGGACGTCTTTCGGCTGATATGATAATGATGATGATATATAGAATATTTTTCTTTTTCGCCTTATCACAAAGGAATAAGGTGCCAAATTGTAAACATAGCTCGGAAGTCGATTTTAGCTACCTAATTGTATTCGCATTGGCAAGATCCGTCACATCATTATATCCTTCCCATAAAGCTTTAAAGCGAGCATACGTTGTTTACTACAGCATACTTAATCTAAATATGTCTGTTCTAGTGAATTCCTTAGCCTCAGAGTAGGTAAAGAAAATGAAACAAATTCTTCATTAGTAGGAATGTTTTATACCACAAGAATAAAAAGTATATCATTCAATGTAAATTACATCATACAATGAAATCATCCTACTTCATTATTTGTAGGTAAAAAAATATGTTAGGCAACAAAATGCTGCAAATCTATATATTATGCAATGGAATACTTTACTGTTGTCGCCCCTTCTGACTTCATGGCGACGTATGCCTCGGATTTACATACAGAATTAGGGCAACAAAGATACATCTTATTATCAGATTTATATATATATTCTATCATAGGGTATGGAAACATGAATCGACTGATTCCTTACAACTTCATCTGAAATATGTGGCTGTGCCACTGTACACATTCACTGCCATCGGTCAGGCCGGACAATACAGTCGACTCGCTCCGGTCTAAGCACTGCAATGTGCCCGGGTGCCTTCCTAGTACGTGTTACAAGGGAGAGCCGGGCTCCTCTGAGTTTCCACACTCCCTTGCACACCCTGGGTCAAGACTCCTGGTCGGTCGGTACAGTTTGCCTTGACCCCTGCCTGGCACCCGCCGGACAGGAGACCTTTTGGTCTCCCGGGAACCTCCACCATCCCCAATAGTTCCGCCACGGTTTCTCCAACTTAAGTCGACTGTCGTAACGGGCGAGAAAGACTCGCTCCTATCCAATTTCTACGCACCATGTCTATGACACTACTCAAAGTACATTGTACTAGCGTTTATTGGACCCAGATATATGGAAACTTACTGCTGCATTAATACAGTCTCATCATATTTCCACACCATATGAAATAACAGTCTACATCATAGCAAGAAAGAGGTTACTGACTCACCAAGCCAGGTCCTCCATCAGCCTTACCAGGCTGATCCAGCAGCCGCGCGGAGATCCACGACGCCACCAGCGCGCTCCGCCGTCTCCCGCGCCTGCCCCTGTTCACTTCTCACCTCGGTCACCTGTTCCATGCAGCGACGTCGTTCGACGATCATCCCGCTTCCGGTGCCGCCATTAACACTGTCAAAACTCACCGTCGGTGTTGCCACATGACATAAATCTCACAGGTGATAAGTTCTTACCGATTTATCTCGCGCTTGGCGCGACACTCCCAACAGCAAGAGACGTTCACTGTAGCCGGGTGAAGAGGTGCTTGGTCCACTCCAGGATCTTCTCCCGGGCTCGTATGGCTGCACCCCGCTTCCGTCTTACATCGACGTCTTCTAATGGTATCTCCCCCGGAGTATTCAAGCCTGTATGTGATGTGCTTGATTCACTCCTTGAGTCTTCTCGCATGGTATTATCCATTCGTAAGGGAATGTAGTCATCGCTACTTTGGACTTTATTTACACTAGCATCTGACTCATGTGAATGATTATTTCCCTGACTTTCATGCTCGACCTCGTCTGGAAGTGAAACCTCTTGACCATCTACTGGCTCCACAGGTGATTTTGTCACCGGTTTCTCACCTTCTTCACTATCGGCCTCCAGCGGATACAGATGACCAATAGACCTGGTGAAAATTGATTTGTCCACTTTAACTTTAGCAACTCTACACTCGCCGTCAGCGCCTTTGATTAATTCAACAATTTTACCGACTTTCCAATTATTCCGGTTTTTGCTATCCTCTTTTATCTGAACAAGGTCTCCACAATGAGGTGCTCTGTGAGATCTGACCCTTGGTTGTTTTGGGTCATGACAAAATCTCGCCCTCAGACTCGTGAGATACTGACTCACGAACATCCTTTTGAACTCTTCTAAAATCATAAGGCCTCGTTTCCAGCTGGCTATAAGATCGACTTTCAGTTGTGTGCCGGCCACTGGAATCTCTACCGTTGTAGGGTTTGTGGTCACACATTTTCCCAGACTTAGGAAATCTGATGGGCTTAAAACATGGTCTAACTCCGGGCCAACTTTCGTAAGAGGTCTTGAGTTTATCACTGATTCCACCTCTTTGATTACTGTTAGCACTTGACTATCATTGAGTAGGTGCTTTTCTAACGTGCGTTTCAGGCAGTGTTTCACTAGGCCCACCAGGCGCTCATAAAACCCTCCATGCCATGGAGCCAGTTGCGGGATGAATTTCCACTCGATACACTTCTCAATGCAATAAGGTTGTTTTATTACTTCGCTGGTTAGCCTGAAATACGTCGCATTGTCCGAATATATTCTTTTCGGAGTGTTTTTAGCTGCTGCGAAACGCCTGATTGCTAACAAACATTCTTCTGCAGTCAGATCACTCACTACCTCTAAGTGAATGGCTCGCACTGTTAAACAGGTAAACAAGGCTACCCATCTTTTCACCTTGTTTCTTGCAGAATCTACTACATACAATGGACCAAAATAGTCGATCCCGGTAAACGTAAATGGAGTGTTGTATGTCACTCTTTCCGCTGGCAGCGCAGGTGCTGATGGAAGCTTGTACGGTCCACCTCCGTGTCTTATACATTTCGAACACTGTCTAATGATTTTCTGCACTTGAGCTTTTCCTTGAGGTATCCAGTATTTCCTTCTGATAATACTGAGAGTGTGAGGGGCTCCCACATGATAATTACTTTCATGAGTTTCTTTTATTATATTCCCTGTAAGGTCTGCATCTTTAGGCAGGAGTATGGGATGCTTCATTTCATAACTCCATGTAGTATTTCCCATTCGGCCCCTTGTTCTCAGTATTCCATCAACATCCAAGAACACGTCTAAGTTCCTAGCCAAATGAGTTCTTTTTCCTGCTAACTCCTCAGGAAAACTTTCTTTCTGCAGCTTTTTTATCTTGGATGTGAACTCCTCCGTAACACGGACCTCGCCTTCTAGTTCAGGTTCATCTAGTTCCATTACATCACTGTTGGGTTGTTCTGGGTTGGAAGTTCCCACGATATCCATTTGTTGTTCTTGTTCACCTGGACTGTGATCCAGGGCCTCCCCAACCGAGAAAAGAACGTTGCGATGGGTATCATATAAACGATCCTTTGGCCAATGAGATTCGTCTAATTTCAGGAACTCTGGACCGTGAAACCACAATTCTTTTTTCTTCCCCCAGTTTTCAGGACGTGTCGCTAGGTCAGCTGGGTTCGACTTGGTATTTATGTAGTACCATGCTGCTTGGGGTAGGTTCTTCTTTACCTCTTCGACTCTGTTCGCCACAAACGGTGGGAGCAATTTGTTAGACCGCATCCAGCCCAGGATGACCAGACTGTCTGACCACATGAATTCCTTGCTTATGTGTATGCCTATGTTACTCTTCACATACTTCAGCAGTCTACTTGTTATCAGGAACCCAAGTAACTCCAGTCTTGGTATATTTACTTTCTTTTCATTCTTGTCCTTTCTTTGAGCTACGTGAGATTTTGCCATCACAAAAGATACTGAACTTCCTTGTCCTCCTGTGACTTTCACATACACAACCGTTGCAAAAGAGTCTTTCGAAGCGTCCGAAAAACCGTGCAATTCATAATTCATCGAGGTGTCTGATGGCACAGTTCCGAGATGTCTGGGAAGTTCAACTTTGGAGACGTCCTTTAGATTGACAAGAATTTGTTCCAGGGATTGCATGATGTTTTCCGGAAGTTTGCTATCCCATTTACATTTTTGCTCACAAATCCTTTGGAAAAGAAGTTTTATCGGTAGCACTAGAGGACAAACGAATCCACACGGGTCATACACTCTTGCTAATGCTCGTAAAACTTTCCTTTTTGTGTCAATTGGAGAGTCTTGGTTTTCAGTCCATCTCAACTTTAGTTTGTCGTTGTGAACATCCCACGATAACCCAAGAACCTTTACTTCCTTAGTCTGGTCATACTGGTGTAGAGCCGGAGTAGAGGATACGAGCTCTTTACTATTGGAGATCCAATCTCTAATGTTCATAGAAAGCTGACTAAAAGCCGTTCTTGTTTTCTCATAGATCTCAAGCGCCTCTTCATTTGTATCAGCTCCAGTGACCAAATTGTCTACGTAGCACTTATCAGCCACTGACCTTACTATCTCATCGTTAGATTTCATCATGTGGTGTTTAATTGTGGCTGTGAGCAAGAATGGACTTGCTAGAATCCCAAACGCTACTCTACAGAAGCGATAACATATCAGGTTATCATCTGTTGGCTCCTTGTTTGTGTCTTTTAGCCATAGGAAACGTGTGACATCCCGGTCATCTGCATGCAAGCCCACTTGTAAAAAAGCCTTCTCAACATCCGCTGTTATGCCTATTCTTTTAGTTCGAAACTTGAGAAGAAGTGCCGTCAAATCTTCTAGCATATATGGACCACTATATAGACACTCATTTAAACTTTTATGTCCAGATATACTTGCCGATGCATCGTAGACGATTCTCCCCTTTTTGCCCTTCTGTCTTATTAGATGATGAGCGAGGTAATGAATTGGGTGATCCGAATTATCTAAGTATTGCGGTGTCACTATCTCTATAATACCCAATTCCATTTGTTCCTTTAAGATGTCGTTGTACTCGAGCAAGGAATCCTCATCTAATCTCCTTACTAGACTCTTCAGCCTGCCCAAGGCAAGTCCAAAGTTTGATGGCAAGTCCGGTGGATATTGTATCCAAGGCCATGTGACTTCATACCTATTGTCCTTATATCGCACCGTCTCGTTAAATTTATGCACCGCTTCTTCATGGCGAGTGGCCTTAGGCGAATCTGTTATGCCTATATTTTCCAGAGACCATAGGAACCTAACATCGATATTCCTTAATGGCAGATCCGGTTCAGCGAAATATGGACAATTGGGTGTGTGACATTGACAGTATGTAGTCACGGACAAGACACTAGCATCCTCATCTGAAGCAGCATTTCCAGAAAGAATGTATCCGAAATCAGTATCAATCAGGTACAAGTTATCAGAAAGTTTGATTTTTCTGTCCCGCATGAACGAGCAATAAAAGTCGTTTCCGATAAGAAGGTCTATACCTTCACCAGCCGTATCGTCGTCCGCATATATATCTACTGCATCGTTATGGACTTTGGCTACCGGTACGCGATCAGTGATGTGTGACACTATATTCACGTTAACCCTGTGTTTGATACCTCGTTTGGTCACTATATCGACCTCTGCAGATGGACTCGATGTCTCTAGGGGTGTTGCTGCTCCAAATGTATAGATTAAAAGAAGATCTGTTTTTAAGATAGATAACTTGAGTGAGTCAGCCAGTTTCTTCGTTATATATGATCGCTGACTGCCGCTGTCCAGAAGAACTCTGCTGACCCTGCTTAAGTCATCGTTGGCGTCACTGTTTTCTATTTTTGCCACCGCTGTCTGCAAAAAAGTGAAAGTGAACCTATTAGAAACAAGGCACGGAGTCTCTGTAGCGGCGGTATCAGATATCTCTTGTGTACCTTTTTGCGCCGGGCATAACAACTCGAAATGAGATCCCTTACACCGGTAGCAGGATACTGTTCGTCTACAATCCTCCGTCTTGTGGTTCCGCCTCAGACATTTTAGACAGCGTCCCTGCAGCTTCTTCTTCCGAGCATCCAAATCAGCAAACCGTTTGCAATCAGCGCTTGCATGGTTGGTGAGACTACAGAACAGACATGGCCTTCTTGGTTTCTTTGCCTCATGTGCATCTTCCCTTGGCTGACCCTTTCTTTTCCGGTTTTGACGTTTTACAAATTGATTATGTTTTCTATCCTGGACCATATTCTCTGTTCTGATGTGAAGCGCTTCGGTGGTTCCTCCAGAAGTTCCAGGGATGCTTGGAATTGTTGGTTCTGAAAGCACTGCTGCAGATTTTTCCATTGCAGTAACAATCCTGTGTAGACCTGCCCTAATATCCACCATGTTGCTGTCTGTGCCAATTAAATGTAGCTCGTGTACCACTCGGTCTGGAAATTTACGGAGGATCATGGCTCGAAGGTGGTTGCCATTCGCAGGTTCTCCGAGGTTTTCCAGAACCCGTAAGTGCCGTTCCACTTCGTTTAATGTAGCCCGACAATTCTTGCTTTCATCATTGGCTCGTTTCAGGTTACATAACTCCGTGTAGTGAGCGTCAACAATGGTGTCCTTAGAGCCGAACCTCTTCAACAGGGTTTCAACTGCAATGGAGTAATTGTCGTTTGTAGTAGCCAGACCTGAAACCGCTTCTAGGGCCTCACCAGATAAGCACCCTATTAAATAGGATAGCTTATCAGCCTCTCCTATGTTTTTCTGGTGTATGTTTGCCATGAAACGATCCCAGAATTCAGTCCACTTGAGCTTATCGCCTGAAAATTCCGGTAACTGGAGCTTTGGCAACCGAGTTGTAGCTGCTACCTCGGAAGTCACATCTTGAACAGTGGGACGCATCGAGCTTAACGAGTGTTCAATATTAGAGCACAGCTCCTCTGCTTCAATTTGGAGAGACAAAGCGCCTTCTACCACCTCCACGTTGTGGATGGTGGTCTTTTCGGTATAGTCCCTCGTCTCCAAGTCCACCTTTAAAATAAGCCCCTTTAACTTTGTAAGAATCTGAGCAGCTTCAGCTACGTCCATGGCACCCGTGTCATATATTTCCTTTGCCGACTCATAGGCCGCCAGTAGAGCATTCCTCCGTAGCTCCAACCGTTTTAGCAGGATTTGCTCCATTTGTATTAGATGATTCTGAAATTGGTATGAGTCAAATTTACTACACACGAAATTCGAATATATTCGATAATATGTAGTGAACCTCCAACGGGGATACTTAATCTCTGATTTCTTTCTTTAAATAACTGGAAAACACAACATATATATACATCCATGAACACAGACGTGGATTTGTCAAACTAAAACCATACCCTGCATTGCCAAGTTTGCAAAAATGCGAACAGCCCCTTACGCTGACGAGTATTACCAAAGTACCCTTATCTTTCATAACTAAAGTATTTTACCTGGCTGGTAACGATAATGAAACGGTATTTTAGATTGAATACTATTTACGAATGATGTCTTCACTTACCAATTCCAGTTAAACACACGCGTAATAGAAAACTAAGCCAGCGCCGCCTTACGCTTGAATTGTCAGCGTTTCCCTTATCCACGAGCTTGTTTGTTATTGATGCCGACTGAAATAAACATCACCACGTATCATAAAATCGCTCAACAATACTCGTTTTCATGTACTTTCAGCGCCATTATGGCCGCGCCACGCTACCTTTTATTTCGTGTCAAGGAATGTCTCGATTGCTTACCTATTTTTTCTCGACCATTCGCCACAAACACTTTGAAGACTATCCGTGCTCCGTTTCCACTGAAAATCACCACTGAACAAAGCACAATCCACTATTTTAGCGCTCAAACATAATTCTTCGCCTCAAGCAAGATTGGATGCAAACCGTTCCGCTCGCCTCGCTTTAGACGCTTTCGTTATTTCCGTCAAGTTTTTTCTTCTTGGAATACTATGACCACAGACTACTTAGAGATACTATTCGGTCGATTTTGTTGCGATCAATCGATTTTTTTTCTTCCATTGCTAGAAAAAAAAAAACCCAATCGACCTACCTTTAGTAGACAAACAAAGCGAAAATCTACAAGAGTCGAATTGACTCAATCGCTACCAGCTAAATATCTACTGGAACGGGGAAACAACAAAATTCGATCCGCAGATAATCGATTATTAATCGATCGATTCATCACTATCTGTGACGCCCCACGCTGACCAACCTAATTACTAGCCAATGTTGCTATGCACAAATAAAATTGACTAACCAACACCATTCCAATTTACATGTAATATCTTTATACTTATTCTAGTTGTAACGTACTGATTAACATTTTTCATATTGATAATTATTATCAGAACAATGAGAGCTTACAAATACTTATTCTATCATCCCCCGACTATAATCGATATCGAAAGTCGTTTCTCGTAATATAAGTATTGCATTCCTAGGACCATAGAGCCTGACCTACACGCACAGATAAATTTCTGAACGTGTAAGCCAGTTTTTTTTCAAGAGCGGCTTCACACTGTCCAACATGGCATCGGCGAGGGAAACCACTCCTTTAAATTGAATCTCATACTTTTATTTTAAATGCAAAAGTTAATTATGTATACAATCTTAATGTAAAAATAAAACAATTACGACAACCATAATTCAAATAAAAAACCTTTTATTCGTTTTAAATTTGCCAAATTTTATCACATATAAGGCCGTCGCACACTGCCCGACACGATGCTGGACGTCATTTCATCCGATTAATCGATGTCACCTGCGACCCGATATCGCGCCTGAGCAGTGCGAAAGCAACCCTTAGGGCTATACATTAGTGTATAGTGTATATTAGTCTTAGTGATACTCGCTATACCTGAGCCCTTGCAATCTAATTTATTCGGACATTTCTCTGCCCTACCAGACAGAGCGCGAACAAATCAGATCCCAGCATACTTCCACCAAATTTGTCGCCCCTTCTGACTTCATGGCGACGTATGCCTCGGATTTACATACAGAATTAGGGCAACAAAGATACATCTTATTATCAGATTTATATATATATTCTATCATAGGGTATGGAAACATGAATCGACTGATTCCTTACAACTTCATCTGAAATATGTGGCTGTGCCACTGTACACATTCACTGCCATCGGTCAGGCCGGACAATACAGTCGACTCGCTCCGGTCTAAGCACTGCAATGTGCCCGGGTGCCTTCCTAGTACGTGTTACAAGGGAGAGCCGGGCTCCTCTGAGTTTCCACACTCCCTTGCACACCCTGGGTCAAGACTCCTGGTCGGTCGGTACAGTTTGCCTTGACCCCTGCCTGGCACCCGCCGGACAGGAGACCTTTTGGTCTCCCGGGAACCTCCACCATCCCCAATAGTTCCGCCACGGTTTCTCCAACTTAAGTCGACTGTCGTAACGGGCGAGAAAGACTCGCTCCTATCCAATTTCTACGCACCATGTCTATGACACTACTCAAAGTACATTGTACTAGCGTTTATTGGACCCAGATATATGGAAACTTACTGCTGCATTAATACAGTCTCATCATATTTCCACACCATATGAAATAACAGTCTACATCATAGCAAGAAAGAGGTTACTGACTCACCAAGCCAGGTCCTCCATCAGCCTTACCAGGCTGATCCAGCAGCCGCGCGGAGATCCACGACGCCACCAGCGCGCTCCGCCGTCTCCCGCGCCTGCCCCTGTTCACTTCTCACCTCGGTCACCTGTTCCATGCAGCGACGTCGTTCGACGATCATCCCGCTTCCGGTGCCGCCATTAACACTGTCAAAACTCACCGTCGGTGTTGCCACATGACATAAATCTCACAGGTGATAAGTTCTTACCGATTTATCTCGCGCTTGGCGCGACAACTGTTTAGGCATATTAATTATTACAATTATTTACTACTTCTTCTTCCTCACTTGACTTTCAAACTCTCACTCAGGTCTGCCATGAAACCGCTTAGCGGGCGCCTACGCCGTGGGCGTAGTGCGTAGAGATTCTGGGCAGTGAATGTGTTAAAAACTTGGAGTTGAAGTGTAGTTAGGAGGTATCTTGAAGAACTGTATCCAATTGGGTGACAATAATCCGTCTTGATTTGACCACAATAAACACAAATTACATCATGCTTGTAGATTCCGAGTAGGTATAAATATTCTGACAATCTCTTTCCACATTCAATTGGTTGGAACTGCAGGGGATTTAACTGGATGGCGTCATTATTACAGCGGATCACAATATACTATCATAATCGTTATAGTTTGTACACTATACGATTTTCATTGTATTTAATATATTATTATTTTATTGAAAACGATATATCTGACTTAGAAGACAGCGTAAATGCCAAATGTCAAATTTTTCTATATGACAGATCGCTGCCCCAATATTATAGGGTTCTATGTTGCACTTTTACCAACTTGAAATTTGAAGTTTGTCAGAGTAACACTAGGTCTAAATTGAAGTACCCCGACAATGTAACATAGGACCCTATAATATTGGGGCAGCGAGATGTTACGACATACACCGTACTAGACAATGTGACCTGTGTGATAAATAAATATTCCACATACTAAAGAAACGTATTCGAACTTCTTTCATTAATAACGGGCTCTTAAGATGAGAAATATGAAAAATCGGGTTGTAATGGTAGTGTTTGTGAACGAACTTTTGTGTTTTAAATTAGAACAAATTGTAAAAATGACCGAAAATCTATTTTAAACGTTTATCCACCCACATGACACCCTATTAATTCTCCCTGAAAACGTATTATTTTCTAGCAGCTGGTATTAAACTAGCGAATTTTACAGTTGTCAAAATGCAAAAAATCGCGACAGACGTCCGTCCAGCCCGAGGCCGCTTGGCCATCTGCCTACTAAAATTCAAACGAATGACTTACGCGCATCCGTTTTGAGCGAGATTTTATATTTATGTGCTTAATGTTACTAATTTACGTTAATTAAAAATAAAATAAGCCTACTACGTTGTCAAATATATAATAAGGAATAAAAGGATACAAAAATAAATACTGAACATTGACTAGCAAAAAAATGGTTCTGGTTTTTAGTCAACTCGACCTACCGAAGAACGCGCAATCAGAGCTAACTTTGCGAGCCTAATCCATCGAGGCAAATTAATCAAATCGTGTGTTGGGCATTATATAATTGTAGCAAATATCTTCAAATAGCATTTAAATAAGAAACCGTTACATTTTATGTAGTTTTCGCGTAATGAAGTAGGAATTTCCAAGCCCATTTTGGTACTTTTCTGAAGCTGCTTCACCTTAAGACTTTTAGTTTCCTTTAAATTATTCTAATACATTTAAAATTCTTGTATTGAGTAAAAACATTTGTGGACTAACCATTTATGTGATGCAGATGTGAATGGTTTTAGGGCAAGCTGTTTTATGACAATTGGTAGATTATTGTACAGTTTGACCGCCATGGCACAAGCACAACTGTTTTTGCTACAGAGCTTAGTTTTATAAGTGACTGGTAATACAAGTTTATTAGGGTCTCTGACATTAAATTTACAAACACTGCTTAATTTAATAAATAGGTAAGGATGTAATCTGGTAAATTTACAAGACTCGAAAATATACAGTGAAGGTAGAGTCAGTATTCCAAGATCTTTGAATAGAGGTTCGTGGTGGTAGTCTGCAGATAGCTCGGACGCTTTTTTTTGACTGATCATATATTAATGTCACATGAGTGACCCCAAAGTAACAGACCATACGTTAAGACTGAGGCTACATAACCGTGATAGGCACTAAGAGCTGTACTTTTATTTACCAATGAAGTCAGTCTTCTGAGAACATAGACAAATCGATTATTTTTTGTACATATTCTGTTCATTTGTGGTTTCCAACTACAATTGTTGTGTAACAGTATACCTAGGAATGAGGTATTCTCTGTTTTTGTTATTTGTTCGTCGATGTATTTTAAATGTATGTCAACACTTACTACCCTTACGGTTATGAAATTGTATATATTTTGTATTTTCTAAATTAGGTTCTAAATTATTCATTTTCATCCACATTATCATATCATTAATTGTATTATTTATGTCCATATTATATAATTCAATATTATTAGAGGAAAGGTCTTAACATAGTTGAAATGCGAAATTGGAGTAAAAGATTGCTAGCATATCGCCCACAACTCACTTCAACCGTATTCATTGGAATAGGGTTGAAGTGAGTACGTTAACTATTGAGTTAACTCCTACGACACTCGCTGGAAGATATGGGGCGGTGTTATTTTAAACCGACAACACACGGGTTAAAATAACACCGCGAAGTTTTTTATTTTCCAATATTGACAATAAGCATCCATTGTTAGCATAGTTAATAACGTTTTAGTATATTATTTCTGCTTACAATAGTTACAAAACTGTAAACAGACCAAATATAACATTAGTTCCGCGTTGACCCGTGGATAACAATGAAATGTTTTGTAAATGGTTAAACCTTTTGGATTATTATAACAAACCCGAATGAGTCAAAAGATTCCTGATGGGCTGTTGTAATCTATCTTCTATTACATATATAAAATTGGACGGTTAGGTACTTATAGAGTGATAGACAACGCACAGCCTAAACCGCTAAAGATACAAGCATGAAATTTAGATCACAAATTTTCAAGTGACGTAGAGGTGCACTATAGAAGGATTTTTTGAGATTCAACCCCTCATTCATCATCCTCCTAGCGTTATTCCCGGTTGTGCCCTAAAGGAGCCCGGGGTCCGCTTTGACACCTAATCCCAAGATTTGGCATAGGCACTAGTTTTACGAAAGCGACTGCCATCTGACCTTCCAACCCACAGGGTAAACTAGACCTTATTGGGATTAGACCGGTTTCCTCACGATGTTTTCCTTCACCGAAAAGCTACCGGTAAATATTCCGTACATAAGTTCCGAAAAACTCATTGGTACGAGCCGGGATTCGAACCTACGACCGCCGCTTGACAGCCGCATGCCTGAACCACTAGGCTACCGTAGCTTCAACCCCTAAAGGGGTGAAATTGGGGATAAAAGGTTGTGACGTTGTATGCAAATCCGTTATTTTTGAAGGTAGATCTATAAAATTCGAGATTTGTCTTTGCGGTCAGAAATAAAAGTAGGTTACCTTTGAGCATTATCGGATATTCGTGCTTTAAAGGGGTGAAATGGAGGGTGAAAGTTTATATGAAAGTTTCGTTATTTTTGAAGGCAGATCTATGAAAATTGAGATTTGGCTTTTCGGTCACAAATTAAAAAAGGTTACGTTGAAGCTTTCTTAGATATCCGTACTTTAAATGGGTGGAAGTTTATATGAAAGTTATTTTTGGACTTGGAAGCTGTCCACGATTTTGATTACAAAGTTGTAATGACATCTAAGTAATCTTCATTAATCAAGCATCTTGAGTAAATCAACCCTTAGCATGATAAAATCACAGGATAATACCACGAAATCATTTCATTTCATCATTTCATTATTCAAGTTAGGCAAAGTCAAGTGCAGACCGTAGTTCATGTGGTGACGTGGAAAGGTGCATCTACGAGTATGTGGCCTGGCGAATTACTAACTGAAGTCTAGAGAGCTTAAAATGGGGGCTTAAACTGTATAAGAAAACTTGCCTTAGTAAGAAAATTGTAACTCTGTTGAAACTGTTTGTTAAGGATGGTTCACTGTTATTATAATTGGCTCGCAAAACAAATAAGCTTTTCGTCAAATTATTTGACCCGCATTATTAGTTTATAAACTAGCTGCCCGTACGGCTTCACCCGCGTATTGCAAAGAACGCAGGCAAACCCGCGGGATAAAACATAGCCTATGTCCTTTCAGAAAGCTCATTCTATGAGCAAGTGAAATAATACTTGAAATCGGTCCAGCGGTACCAGAGATTACCTATTTACACACAAACTTACAAATCTCACAGATTTTTCCTGTTTATAATATTAGTATATATAAAATCAGACTGCAACTTGTGATTTGCAAAGAATGTCCCAAACGATCATTGGACAACAACGGATATTGATAAAAAAAAACCAGTAATAATGTTTCCAGTAAATGTGAAAGTAACTCTTATCCGCCTGTAAGTATATACAGGTGTCTGTCTGTTACCTTTGCATGCATTTAAACCACTAAACCGATTTAGATACAATTTGGTTTCGATATAGTTTAAGGCCATAGGATAGCTATTATCCCGAATATAATCGCTTAAAGGGGTGAAAAGGTGGGGGGAACTATGTACGGGAAGCGATGTTTAAGCCTACGCTTGAAATACTTTAATAGCAATTATCCTCTAAGGCGATTAACGATATCCACGCGGACGAAGTCGCGGGCTAAAGCTAGTATATTCATACTGGCTTTAGCCCGCGTACATACAACCGCGTATATACATATATTCATTCTGGGTCATATTCTTCACTACGGAAGGTTGTGTACCAGAAAGCTTTTTACGGTGGTTATAATAGCACCACCCCCTAAAACGTAAAAGTCGACTACGGGATGGGATAGGCTAGCAACTTTTCACTG
Organism: Epinotia brunnichana; assembly: GCA_963854355.1. Classification (NCBI taxonomy): domain Eukaryota; kingdom Metazoa; phylum Arthropoda; class Insecta; order Lepidoptera; family Tortricidae; genus Epinotia; species Epinotia brunnichana. Next base: position 10,566,841 of record OY977941.1, on the reverse strand, counting down.
GCAATATCTCATATTCTCCGTATTTAAAGCCACAATTGGCTAATTGACAAAATTTTCCAATTGAACCAGTTTTCTGAGTGGATCAAATGTTCGTATGGGACTAGCTTCAATTAAAACACGTAAAAAGACAGACAAAAAGAAGGGTCAAAGCAAAGGCGTACCCTCGCTGGCGATAGCCGAAACGGCTTATTACAAATTGACATAGTTTTGTGACGTCACAACATTATTTTCGTATGTACCTGCTAACCCAAAGACGTCCAGCAGCATAGGCCTCCTCCAAAGAGTGCCAAAGTGCCCCAAAGTCCTGCTCCACCCGCATCCAGCACCGCACTGTGGTATGGTAAATCACGTAAATTGCTATTTTATCGTTGTTAGCTAGTTAGTTGTTTCTAATACAATATATAGGCTATTCGGACGAGATCTTTCACGTGATATGTCTTCTACTTTGTCCAGCAAAAATAGTCTGTATATACGTTGTCAGAATCAGAACTCTGGCGCACGATGTGTGACAAACTAAGAATCCTTTAGCAGCATATGGTAATTTATAATCTATTAGAACCTTATTAACGACGTGTTAAGAAGCCGTTCAAGGATAATCTATGTCGTGACATCTAAGGATGTTCTAAGTAACCTGAGACCAGACAATCATCAATAGGTACCTAATGCTGTCCGTTAACCCATTTAGCGCAGATGCGTCAGAAGGCTACGGATGTTTTTCACTACATATGGATATTAAACTGCTACGGAGTTCGGTAGCGCTACAAGCGTAGCGTGGTGTTAAATGGGTTAATCTTCTCAACGCACACCTAGTTCTTGCGGGTTCACTTATTTATTTATCGTATCGTGCGGGTTCACTTAGGCCCGCCTCGTAATACACGAGGACAGAATATATGTTTATCTATCCAAATATCATAAACCCTCCATGATGCGTTCAAGAACCGCACATTATGACCACCATAAAAATAGACTGTTTTGTTTGAACAAATTTCTTATTTGTGAAAATATTATTATTGCTAAATAATAACATCAATTTCGATAATATTATTTCATTCAAATTTCGAACATCTCTGAAAAACAAAGAAATTTGATTTGATCTCTATTCTTATATCAGTCGAGATGACGTTTAGTTCGAAATGCGCGAAATCTCGCACGTAAGTAAGATATCGAACGATATGATAGTTGGATTAAAAAAAAACTATGACAGCTGCAAGAAAACAACGCCGCGATGCCGGTCATAATATGCGGCTCCTGAATGCATCATCGAGGCTTATGTATGATATGTGGATAGATAAAGTAGTGTATGTAACTGTACCTACAAAATTAGGCATTAAAACACTCGTGTGATGTTATTATGAAACTCGCCTTTGGCTCGTTTCTTAAACCCACGCTCGTGTTTAATGCCCTTCATTATGTACAGTCACATAAACATAACAAAAATATGGCGTTGCCTAGGGAGCGTTTATGTTCAGGCAGGCGCGTCTGCAAAATAGTACGCGTCATGCTCTGTCAGACGCCCGTTTTTCCAAAAACAAGTCCTTACCGTTTACTAAGACAGCTTTACCTTATTACGCGATAACTTCACCATTACAATTTGGGTATTTTTATAGTGCATAGATTTTAGTGTATTCTATAACTAGTAATCGATTAGTGTGATATATGTCGTAATTCGATGGAGGAGTTACCAATGCCACCATGGTATGGATGGAAGTTGCCACATTTGACATAACTTCAAAACTATATGAATCACTCGTTGACGGATGGGATTTCGATTTGTATCGTGTTTTTATTGACTCATGTGATGAAAAAGGAGAGATAAAGCGTCTCTGAAATAAAATTCTTAACTGTATAAGTTTGACGACCAGTTTAGTTAGTTTTAGGTATAAATAAATGTAAAAAATACTATACCTTTTTTTTAAGCCTATGTAGTGTATCCACTGCTGGGCAAGGGCCTCTTCTCTTAATTTCCACTCGTCCCGATGCTGAGAAATATCTGGCCAATCGTTTTGAAATACGTCCAGGGGAGCGATTTTTGACATTCGAGCGCTCGAAAATTAAATAAAAGTATAGTAATAGTAATAGTAATAAATCTTTATTGTTCAAAAACATAAGTTTGTTACAACTGGAGCCTTGGAGACTGCGTTAGTTTACACTGTGTTGCAGCCCCCAGTGGTTGCCCGTAAACATGAACAGAAAGTTGTTAAGAACAACTGACTTAAGTACTTATAAAATATATTAAAAAGTTAAAAAGTAATAATATTTGGATTACTGTTAAGTTAGGCTATTGTTAGGTTAGGTTACTGTTACTTACATTATATTTAAAGAATACATATGTTAGGTCTGTATTAACTCAAACAATTTTTATTTTTGTGTGTGTGTGTGTGTGTGTGTGTGTGTGTGTGTGTGTGTGTGTGTGTGTGCGTGCGTGCGTGCGTGCGTGCGTGCGTGCGTGCGTGCGTGCGTGCGTGCGTGCGTGCGTGCGTGCGTGCGTGCGTGCGTGCGTGCGTGCGTGCGTGCGTGCGTGCGTGCGTGCGTGCGTGCGTGCGTGCGTGCGTGCGTGCGTGCGTGCGTGCGTGCGTGCGTGCGTGCGTGCGTGTGTGTGACTCCTTAGGGTAGGAACTTATGTTAAAACTGATTAGTTGTACGAGCCAAAATATCCCAGTCGTAAAAGGTTTTCAGTCTCATCATAATTTTTATCACTCAACCATGTCCACACAGTTTTTTTAAATGCATAGTTAGGTAGCGATTTCAGGTACGTATGATCTAATTTTATTTTATTATAGATAAATGGAGCACAGTAGTTAATGTTGCGCCGAGCAAATTTAGTTTTGTATGTCGGGAGAGGACAGCGGTCAATGCGTTTGTTTGTTGCTGGTAACATAGGAACAACTTTGCGATGGTATCTCTTCAGGCATTGTAAGATATACAGTTTGCGAACCGAGGGTACCAATGAAAGTATAGCGATACCGATAGAATTGAATACGAGTGGTCAATACCACTCGCTTTTAAATTTTCTATCGCTATTTCAAAAGAGCATTTCGTAATTTTTGTCAGTTTTCGAGTGAAAGATTCGAGCGCTCGAAAGTCAAAAATCGGTCCCCAGGTCGTCCCGCCATCTCCTTCTCGGCCTGCCACGCCTCACTATACCTACTATACCAAAAAATATGCATTTTAGATTTACTTGCGTTGCAACTGTAGCACATATGTACCTTGTTCTAAGTTTTCCTATGATTATCAACCGAAGAAGAGTTTTAAGTACCAACCGAGTACCTAATGAGCAACTAAAACCTTTATTAAATGACGGATGTCATTTAATAAAGGTTTTAGTTGCGCATCTTGCTCACTGTTTTATAGCCGGAAGTTATTAGAATAAGGCTTAAATAAGTATTAAAAAAATCATAATGCATTCTGATTCACTCGGTCTTGTCATATAATTTTAACACGTTCCCTGTCCGGGTGCCCCCAATGTGGGGCCACGAACCTTTTTTTCAGGAGTCCGTGACCCCACTATGGGTCCACGAGTTGTTCACGGCTCCGAACTACAACTGTCACTTGGACTTGACAGACAATTTTGTATGGGGACAGGGAACGTGTTAACATAATTATAGTCATGTGTCTGTAATAGTACATGAGCATGACTTACCAAGGGCGGTAAACAAATAATTTCTCAGATCGCAGGTATTTTGACTCGGAAGATAAATATACGATCTCAGGCTTTCGTTATTACCGCCCTTGGTGAGTACAAAATTTGACGTCTCTCCCTGGCCAGGAAGTGGGATTTTGCGGTAATTGCTACTTTATGGCCAGGTATGACGTAAAATACGCTTTCAATAAATTATTCTATTCTATATACGGCTGAAAATTAAATATCATATTCTCTACGCCTTCTCGGAACATAGGATGTATGTATCATTTGAGAAATACGAAGTATCAATTTTTGCATTAGAAGCTAAGTTCATAGACCCGCTATGTATCATCGTGTTTTAATTAGTCGATGAACTAACTAAGGTCAGGTCAAACAAGGATCTTTACTCGTTAGCTGCATACCACAAAAAATAGTTCAACCACAACTATTGATTCATAGTAATTGTTAATTACTTATTTGTTTTCCTCTCGTAAGCCTATTCATAATTCCTGTCATTAAAATACTTTTTTAATAAGCAACGTAAACCGCGAAACCTGCCTACTCTATATATACACACAATTACTCGTAATTATTTAATTACCTACTTTAAGCCGATCCAATGGAATGTTAAAGACAGATAATCGGTAGCAATCTTTTCAAAATGGCAAAGTTACACATACAAAATTTTCTAAAGTACATATATACAAGTAGAACATACTCAGATTAAATATAGGGAACGGCAAAACCTACTCAGATCGAGTAAAACGTGCAATTATATCGTTACGCGGACATCTACTTTGTCATTACAGGCGCTATAATAGCTTATAATTGCCATAAATAAGAGATAAATTGACTTTGAATGCACAAACGTTCAACGCATTTGTGTATCTAGCACCAATCGCGGCGCGTATACTCGTAGATAACATCAAAGGCGGCTGTAGTGATAAATGACAATTGCATCGTCCTTTAACTACAATAAATACTCCATTGAGACACTATGATATTATTTCTCGCCTGCTTATAATCATTAAGAGCTATTGTCAGCAACTTGTAGGGCTATTTGAATTGAATGCCTCTACGATTCTGAGACGTTATCGGCTAGATCGATCTGTTGATAACAGTGGCTAAAGAGCAAATCATGTGTTCTATGGCAACGGCGCCAATACCTAGTCTTTACGCCATTGGTGGTGATTTTCTATTCAAAGAACTCGATCCCAATAGTAATTACTTAGTTCTAACCGCAATGCAAATTAAACTTCCTGTAAAAATACCTACGACGATTAAGCCTCCAGGAAAAGAAACGTAAAAACCAGGCATGACTTGGCGGATCTTCGCGACATGTTCGAAAAAAATGCTGTTTTAACCGGACAACAATGCTTAATCACTTAAACTACATCGATATATAAGACGACACACCATCTTTGGTAATATACACGCCGAGTTTGCTTTGGCCGGAGTGTGTATGCGTCATCCGAAGATGCGGGAAGTGTACCTTGCGGAGCAAAACACTTGATGCGGTACCGCCCACGACGGACGCCTCCAGCGAGACGAATATGCACTTGAGCAGGAGGCCGATTTGTTTCGACACATCGGACAGCTTTATGATATTAATATGCTGCTATCGTTCCGACAGGTTTGGCTCGGCGCGTACCTATAGATGCGAGCGCTCAAAGCATTGATATCATGTTGAAATGCAAATTTTCGAGTCTAAATGACTCTAAGAGCTGGTATTCACAAAGCGTACCGGCAACTCGCCTCAGTCGAACCAGTATAAGCCTGATGTCCGATTACACATGGTTCGTATGAATATCGAAATTAAGTTATGCTAGGGACGAGAAATGAGGTGAGTCGAGACAGATTGTGAATCGCGTAGCAGGGATATGGACACCGTCAGTGAGCTGTCATGGGTAAGAGATAACAAGGAGTAACAAAAACCTTTATCTCTAACCTTATTTTCATTATTACATGCGGTAAACAATACTAGATTGATTTTACTATCGCCACATACTCTAAACTGTCTAAACTATTGCTAATTCTTTCACTAGGTACCTATTTGAACAGCATATCTAAATAGTTACTAAGCCATTCATTACTTAGTTATGTACATACCCCAGCATAAAATAAGAGTTGCGTTGGACCAATGTTGGTTCGGAACACTAAAAAGCAAGTAATAATTTAACTACCTAAATCAAATCAGAACCGTTCCAAAAATAACAGTAGAGCTACAGCCCAGCAATTATGTAACGTGTTTTGATCTCACCTCACCGTTCACCCCCAAATATATCTTGACTACGCGATTCGTAGTAACTAGTTTAGTCTAGTTTAGTTGGCGAGGCGGTTGAGGCGAAAGTATTGTACTTAGATATGAACAATTGGACACCTTAAAGAGTAGGTATTCAAATAGTAATCTTGGATGTAATAAGTAGTATATATCGCACTCGCACCTGCTGCCACAAGCCGTTTGTTTGACGTCTAATTTGATGTCTTCACAAGAAAAAAGCAACTCATATTTTACCTGCTTATTGTTTAGTTCCCTGCGCGCTCAATCTAATGTTACAACTAGCTTATGCAATACCATTTTGTAAACACGACCCAATTTATGCAAAAGGTAGAGGTTGATTAACCGACCTGATTTTATAAAATATAAAATTATTTATCGCCGCTTTTTTCGTTTCTGATTCGTCTGTTTAGCATAAACTTCAACATTACGATAAAATGTCGAGAGACGAGGCGTTATTATGAATCGTTATTTTATTGTTTGTCAATAGTACGGATTTAGAGAATGATTTTAGCTATTGAAACCGTGCCAAGTTCCTTTGCCACCTGCCTAACTGATGAACGTAATCGCATTTCACGGGAAATAGTGGGTGATTTGATTACTAAAACTGGTTTAGTCACAAGTATGAATCATTACGGTGTCTGCAGCATTTGAATTCACAACAACAGTTCTAGGAAGTGTTTTTGTTGATTTTTGAGGCAATCAGAGACTGACAAATGAAGTATTAGCTGCCCGAAAGGCAAAATGCCAATCATTGTCACGTTCGTCTCATTCATCTTATTTCAATACAATGGTGATTGTAAAAACTGGGTATTAATAACTAAGTGTTTTAACCTAGATTACATTTGCCTATACTACTGCTATACATATATACACCTACTGCTATGTGTAACACCAATAAGGTTACTATTATAAATCAAAGCAGGTAAGCAGGTTAAAAGTATCCGGTTTTATTGACACCACACCAATTAGTTGTAGTTCAAAACGAATACAAATATATCGAGTTTAATAATACGATTAAGATCTCAAGTGACAAAAACACTAAATTAAATATGTTCAAGATCTCACTAGATACATTACCTATTTATATACCGTAATAGGGGTGTAGACTCAAAATTTATTTATGCTTCAAAAGAAAGAAGGCAAAAAAATATGCCTAATGATGAAAATCCCATTCAAATATCTCAAAAAATTACGAAGCTACAACCGTTTTAATGTTGCTTGTTAGAGAGAGAAAACGCTCCGGGATCGTGACGTCACGATCGTCTAGCGTCATAGTAAATGACAATCGTTTCATATGAAGGTGCGTTTTGCGGAAAAGGGACAGACCATAGCCCCTCTTAACTGTGGACGCTTATAAGTTTGTGATTATTCAACCTCTTGCGTTGTTTTTTTCTCCATTTGACTACATTTTTAATCCTTTTTCGAGAAAATGCAACATTATTGATCATTTTATTTAGTGTCTACACCCCTATTAACTCACATAATAGGAGCGCAAAACCTCCTGAGCCTCTTATTGCAATGAGGTAAAGGGCTTACCAGGTAGCTACCTCTGGTATAACGTCACATAGATTTATTTCGAACCAATGCGTTTAATAATTATTTAATATTCAAGACGTCTATTTAATTAAATTTCTCTCCCTAGACTGTGGAACGAGGGCGCTTTCCCGCCCGATAGATTATAATGTAACGTGTGCATTTACTACTACATAAACTATACTAAATTATTTATGGTACAGCCAGCAGCATATTAAGTAATCACGTGGTGCTCGAAATGATCTAAACAATCGTACCTTTTTCCTTGGAATAAATACATGAAGATATTTTTTTCCTCTTTTTACGCATTGTTCTTTGTTGCTGCTGAATGTACTTTCATTATATTGATTTCGTAGATCAATCAAGAAACTTCCAAGTAGGTAACTGCAACTACTGCAAGTTCCCCTGTTTCCGTAAGATTTGTTTAGGAATTGGAAAGAGAATTGTGTTTATTTATTTACGTTTGCTTTAAAAGCAGGAAAACAGAGAAGGTGGATCTAAAACTTGGAATACCGTAATTAAGTAGAGTTTGAGTCGTGAATCATCTGTAGCTGGTAATTTAGCTGGGATTTAATTTCTTTGTCGCAGTATCGTATATGAACAAGAGGGTGGCAGTTATATAAGATTCAGTCGCGGAATTAATTAGGTTTGTCACTTTTGGACCTTATCGGCGTTTAAATAAAGTCAAAAAGTGGATTTTTTTTTATTCTTCCACAATGTTGGTAACTAAACATAAGAAGGTCCCTCTTGTACGTAGTTGAATGTGACGCCTAGTACAGTCAAGGGCACCAATATGTATTCAATCAAAGTTTCATAAATATGTATACATACTACAACCTTATTGTTATAGAAATAAAGTCTGCGTACATATTTTTGAGACTTTGTGGTGTACACATATTGGTGCCCTTGACAGTAGACCTACATTTAATTTTAAACCATGTCGATAATTTCATAATTTTGCGAAATCAAATTCAATTTGCTCTCTAATTGTGTTAGTGGGCGGCAAAACATTACGGGAACCATGAATTTAGAGTACTGTGCTCATAGAGCTTATTTACTGCCAAATATACACTAATAGTGGCAGTGGGCAGGCACATTGCACGTAGAACCGATGGCCGTTGGGGCGGAAAGGTTCTCGAGTGGCGACCACGTACCGGAAGGCGCGGCGTGGGTAGGCCCCCCACAAGGTGGACTGATGACCTGGTAAAGGTCGCGGGAGTCCGCTGGATGCGGGTGGCGCAGGACCGGCCATTGTGGCACTCTTTGGGGGAGGCCTTTGTCCATCAGTGGACGTCTTTCGGCTGATATGATGATGATAATGATGATACACTAATTTGTGAAAATATAATTATCCCACATTTTCTCGTAGGTACTCCAGCAATTAAGATTGGCATCGGCCCCTTAAAATTAACTACAAGTCTCGCGCCGCGCATGGTTTACACAAAACAGTGAATGATTAACTCTAGCACTTACAGTTTATACTATTCTCTATATAAATAGAATTTTCCTTGTGTTCCGGACTGGTTATTATTCAAACAATATTATTTTAAGTAATTACACTGAGGAAGTGCTCCGAACTAATATTTATCGTAGTACTTACCTAATACGGTCTAAGCGAAGTAGGTAGTACAGTGGTTAGTTGGGTGCTGGCATATTGCCCCTTATTCAATACTAAATAAGGTTTCATTCGTCTGATACCAAACAAAATAATTAAATTAAAACTAGCGGGTAGTCAGCAAAGGAGTGCGCTGCATTAGGGACTCCTACATATGAGTTTTTATGCAGAGCTTTCGCTGCAGAAACTGTACCTATGTAACCTGATAAAGTGGTGGATTTCGAATGGAGTCACATTAACACAAACTATCAAATAACATGATAAAAGTCAACAATAACAATGTGTAAACTGATATCAGTTACAAGGAATTTTCAAAGGAATAATTCTTTGAAAATTCCCAATTGTATAATAAAATGAATAAAATAACATTTGAAGTCTTTCACTTTATAACAATGACATGACATTTGAATCCATGTAGAGGTCGTCTTTTGTCAGATAGAACTTAATTGTGAGCTCTGATAAATCGGCCGCAAGTCACGGTAAAAGGGACTGAGGACAATTAGAGTTATATCTTATGTCACTGTAGAGCTATCTCACTGATTCGGCGATAAAGTGAGAATAACGATGTTTCCTTTGTTCCAGGTGACGGCTCCGAGGTTCCCGGTGGTGATTAAGATAGGGCACGCGCACAGCGGCGTGGCCAAGGTGAAAGTGGACTCCGTGACCGACTTTCAGGTATATCCTACTATCTTCTATACTACATATGGATATGCAGTGTCTTAGGTTTATGTGGTTGAATTCGACTCGATGTTGTTCTTGTAGGCAGGAAAAGAGCGTTGGCAGGTGACCTTTTAAAAATAAAAGTGGTCCAGTACCTATGTAACAAAAAGCGTATCAATAAAAATTTAATTTTAATTATGTGTTACGTAGTTCTCATAACGCATACCTACTTCAATTTTAGAATATTAAAAAGAGCATTTTAAAGCCTATTTTAATTAAAATATGCGTATACGATCAATAGCTGTACTTAATTTGAGGTGGCTTTAGAGCGGTACATATATGATATTCTCATAAAAATTATTAAATTAAATTTGTCATATCTTGTAATTAACTTATATTTAATTTTATTTTATTGACATTCATACTTGAATTGTATTTTAAGGAATTTGAAATTGTATCTTGTATTTAAGCGACTTGGTATTCTTCAATGCATGTCGTATGTCTTGAATAAATAAATAATAAATAATTAAATGGATATTTGAAGACAATCTTGGACAAATCGAACTAGTCGCATAAATTTAATATATACTATTTTAAGTACTTAAATACATAGAAAATATCCAAGACTCTGAAACAAATGTTTATGCTCTTCACACAAATATTTGCCAGGATTTGAACCCAGGAGTATTGTCAGCTTTGTAGACAGAAACCGGTCGTATAATAATAGTATTATTAGAATCAAGGAAATATAGGCCAGTCCGTAGAGGTTCAAAGCACCCCGGGGTACGTTGCAAGTGGTGGTGTAGAAGATTTTTTTTTTAAATATTGTTAACATCGATACAACCGATCAAATATCAAAAATGGTTACACGAGATATCTTGGGACAACTTTTGGCAGCCACAAATCCTCGAAATTTTGTGACTTTTTTTGGTTTCTCACTCGTAGCTTCTATACAGTGCATCCTAGCGAAAAGTTACACACTAAGAAATTAAAGAACATGAAATTATGCGTCTAATGAGTACCAAAACATATTAATTCGGTTTAGCGACATAGTAGAAAACCATGGTTGAAAACGAGGCTTTCCTCAAGTTTGTAAGTTATTCAAGATAGTGGTTTTTAAGCTTCTGCGTTTCAATTTTGAATTTAAATTTAGGTGTTAGCTCCTCAATTATAGGAATTTACAGAATCGACAGTAATTTCATTTTAGAATTATGTAGTGGCTAATAAAATACACATATCCTCTAAATTTTATTCAAATACACCTTATAGTTTTCGAGTAAAATGCCTGTGACATACGGATTGACGGGCAGTCATGAGCATGACGAAACTATAAGGGTTCCGTTTTTGCCATTTTGGCTACGGAACCCCAAAAAGGCCCTCTAGGCATTGTACCGAGTATGTTGGCGGTATTTCCTCACTGAACTTCAATGCTGATGCGTTGCACGAGAAAACTGCCAGCTCTTCGATTACCAGTTATGGTCTTCTTATCTTATCTAGGTGAGGGCCCTTTCGGATGCACTTCGACCCAGTGGGATCTTTTGTGCATTTGCCCTCTCACCAGTTATGTTGATACTAATGCTGAAATGACTATCGATTCTGTAAATTCCTACAATTGAGGAGCTAAAACCTATAGTTAAATTCAAAATTGAAACGCAGAAGTTTAAAAACGACTATCTTGAAAAGAGTTACAAACTTGAGGAAAGCCTCGTTTTCAACCATGGTTTTTTACTATGTCGCGGAACTGAATTAATATGAATTGGTACTCATTAGACGCATAATTTCATGTTCTTAAATTTTTTAGTGTGTAACTTTTAGCTAGGATGCACCGTATAGAAGCAACGAGTGAGAAACCAAAAAAAGTCCCAGATTTGTGGCTGCCAAAAGTTGTCCCAAGATATCTCGTGTAACCATTTTTGATATTTGCTCGGTTGTATCGATGTAAACAATATTTAAAAAAAAAATCTTCTACACCACCTTTTGCAACAAAGATATACTCTACGGACTGGCCTAATAGTTTTGAGATTCATTGGTCATTTATGCTGCTAGTGGAAAGTTCCATAATTCAAACTTTCTGGCGTTTAGTGTCTACAACACTAAATGTTCTGTATAAGAGCTAAAAGTACACTTAACGCTCTCCCGTATATAATACTAGTGGTAACCACCCTGCGGACTTTCTTCAGAGCCAGAGTTCGATTAAATTATTGACAGGGGGCCAACTTTTGGCATTCGAGCGCTCGAAAATTAAATAAAAGTAAATTGTAGTGTCAAAATTGCAGGCACTTACTTTCTAGTCTGTCTACTGATAGAATTGAATATGGGTGGGGTCAATACAACTCGTTTTTAGGGTTCCGAACTCAAGGAGTAAAACAGGACCCTATTACTAAGACTCCGCTGTCCGTCCGTCCGTCCGTCCGTCCGTCCGTCCGTCTGTCTGTCACCAGGCTGCATCTCACTGATACCGTGATAGTTCCAGTTGACATTGTCACAGATGATGTATTTCTGTTGCCGCTATAACAACAAATACTAAAAACAGAATAAAATAAATATTTTTATTGATAATGGTATGGAACCCTTTGTGCGCGAGTCCGACTCGCACTTGGCCGGTTTTAAGTTTTCTATCGCTATTTCAAAATAGCATTTCGTCATTTTTGACAGTTTTCGAGTGAAAGAGTCGAGCGCTCGAAAGTCAAAAATCGGTCCCCTGCTGTTTGTAAAATGATAAAGGTTATCAAAAAATATTTAAACAGAATTCGCATTGTGAAACGCCGTAGGTAGGTATCGATAATTTTTTACCGATGTCAGCCCGATTATTCAGATGCCAAATGTACCGTGTTGAACATTTGAGCAAGATTAATTTGAACTGTCTTCGAGATTTATCATATCCTTAAGATTGAGTAGGCAGGTGTGGTAACGTTACATCAGGACACCAGAGGCCCCGTAGCATGGATGGCGTTATCACGCGACAAGTGACAGGATAAGTGCGTCGTCTCGTTCTATCGAACGGTGTCAGCCAGGGACGGATGCTCTATCCTGTCACTTATCGCGTGATAAGGCCATCCATGCTACGGGCCCAGGAATGTCTTTTATAGCAATTAAAAAGATTGACTTTGACATTTTAATTTGGTGAATTTATTTGAGAATCAAGGTTTTTTTTTATGTACGAAATAAGTAATCATTCAAAAGCTTTTACAACTGTAGGTAACCTATAGGTATATGGGAACAATTGAATATAATCTTAACTGATAATTTGGATGATGAGTAATATAATCCTAATTATCTACTTGTATTTATTTTGTGGTCGGTATTTGGAAATAGCTTTCCCCTATTATCAAGACGAGCCAAGCGAAGCGCAAGGGCAGGCACTACCTACCTTTTCTCGAAGCGCTTCGTTTTTAGGGTTCCGTAGCCAAATGGCAAAAAACGGAACCCTTATAGATTCGTCATGTCTGTCTGTCTGTCTGTCTGTCCGTCCGTATGTCACAGCCACTTTTTAGGTTCCCCATACTAAGAACTGAAACTCAAAATTATTTTTCATCAATCCCATACGTTATAACGTGGCTGGTATTGGTAGGTTACGCCGTCTGGAGTAGGAAGCTTGGCGCTCCTTATGATCTGATATCTTTTTAACGCTGAAAGCTATATGAGCTAGGGAGTCTTGGCAGTCACTTCACATGTAATGTTTTTGGTGGGATATATTGTTTACCGACATAAACCATTCTTATAACGATACTTATTTTCTTATTTAAGCAAGGCGATTTGCAAAATAATGAATGTCTTAACTTAGTTCCATTTTGATCACGGCCATGTTCTTCATGTTCCAGGACATAGCCGGAGTGGTGGCGATGCTCGGCACTTACTGCACCGTCGAGCCGTACATCGATGCCAAATACGACATACATATACAGAAAATAGGCACCAACTACAAGGCATTCATGTAAGTTTGGAAGCATGTACTTTAAAATAAATAAATAAATAATTGTACGAATCGGCTCTTAAGTGATGGAGTTCTGAGGTAGCACACATAAAAAATTACATCCGAATTGAGAACCTTCTCTTTTTAATAATGAATAATACAAACATGTCTTCGCTTCGCACATCTCTAGTGGACATTCACTCAATAGGCCTAAAATATAACTTTAAAATGATGAACCAGAAACCAAACGATACCTGTTCTGCACTCAGCATTAAAGGCTAAACCTTTTAAAGCGTTTCTTATCAAACATTTAAGTACACTGTAAAACGATCCAAATTATCTCGTAAGCACAATACAAATATACAAATTGCGACCATTTCTCTGACATAAAGCGGTGGGTGGTAAAATAATAATAACGCATTTTACGCCTACGGGAAATATGTAAAGGTACTCCACGCCGAACGGTGGGATCGGGTTTACTTGGCGTTTTTATTGCGAGCCTGTGTTTAGATTTGGTATTTAAGCTTGTAATAACTGTGTGGTTGAGGTAGATTGGAATTCTATTTAATTAATCAGTCCAACTTGACTTCAGCTAAACACGATTGTGGTATACTTGAGATTATTTTAGTTGGCCGAATTGCATCAAAGTAGATAGTCCATTCAAAAAGTAACTCTACCGTCCAATGTAAAGGTGTCCCAAAAAGAACTCAAGATTTTCCATACATTATGCATGGAAAACCTTGCGTTCTTTTTGGGACACCCTATAGATGATTCCAATTACAATGACAGTTTTATAAAAAGGTCGGCCACTTTAAATAATTTCAACCATAGTAGTACCTCATTTTATGAATAGTAGCTATGACAACCAGACTATCTACTCATGTAGTATAGTTAGGTGGTGTAACGTATTTTAGAGTTCTTAAAATATTTTTCATCACACTTGCTCATAAATGGTGTTATTCCGTGCCTGTATACAGAAGGATAATGGCCTAAATTGTTCCCCGTGGGAGTAATGGTATTTTACAGCTCCCAAGGTAGTAATGAGCTTGTGTGTGGTCTGATTGGTTTAAGCAAATCTAGATGGCCGCGCGCTACAAGAATTCTGCTATATGATTGGTTGAAGCAAAATCTCGTAGGTCACGCGCTGCAAGAGTACTGGTCTGTGATTGGTTGAAATATTGAAGCTGCGCGCTCCACTCGCACTGACTTGGAAGTGAAGTTGTAAATTTCGTCAGTTGTAAATTGGTAGTTAATATTCAGTAATTAATAATAATAAATAAATATTAAGGGACGTGGTCGCTTACTATGGGCCTCATATGAAGGCTCAAAGTCACTCAAAGGGCAATGGAGAGGGCTATGCTGGGAGTTTCTCTGCGCGATCGCATCAGAAATGAGGCTATCTGCAGCGGAACCAAGGTAACCGATATAGCCCTCCGAATCGCTAAACTTACTTAGAACCGATGGCCGTTGGGGCGGAAAGGTTCTCGAGTGGCGACCACGTACTGGAAGGTCGCGGAAGTCCGCTGGATGCGGGTGGCGCAGGACCGGCCATTGTGGCACTATTTGGGGGAGGCCTATGTCCAGCAGTGGACGTCTTTGGGCTGATGTGATTAAGGGACAATCTTAGGTACACAAATCGAACTAGTTCCATAGTAAGCTCAATAAGGCGTGTGTTATGGGTACTACTAGACAACGATATATTACGGTTGTTTCATCTATTAATTAGTATTCTGTAATTTTATGGTATTTCATTTAAAAAGTATATTAAGGTAGCTACACTTATTTGTTTAATTGTATAGTGTTCATAATATTTTTCAAAATGCTACAGTTGTCACAAGTTTTTATTTATCGTAGGTAAATAATTATTTCGTGTGTCCTTCCAGTAAAATTCAGCAAGTTTATTTTCACCAACTTTTCCAACTAAAATCAAGATATCGAATTATGTACATATTTGGTATTCCTAAACACATTTGCCCACAGTTTTGCAGGATTGTCACTAACATGCTGCTTAAATACTGACACTTGACACTTGACTTGTCTGAGCTTGACTCGACAGCGAAAATCGACGGGTTGGGCGCATTCCACCTAATTTCCATAACGCCTAATACACTAATTACACTAAAGTTCAAATTTCCGTAGGTTCATAATACCTAAATATCCAATTGTCTTAATTGCTACAATGAACAAACATAATAACTTTGAACTAAAACGTCTCATGACCATAATACCTAAATATTAAAATGTACATTTATTTCAAATACCAAATCACAGATACGACAAATTTTTAAAAGAACCTAAGCTGAAAACTCCAGAACATCAAAATGTCATAGTTTCAAAATGCCTAAATTTTTGCAGTCTATGGAGCTAGCTACAGTAACAAGTTGTTAAAATTATTTTTGAAATGTAGGTATTCTGGTACTTGGTTGTTTTGAACATAGTATGTTTTGCGACTATGGTATTGTGAAGTTTGCCCATTATGAAACTTAGATATTGTAAAATCTAGCCATATTGCGAACAAGGTGTTATGAAAAAAAAAAGTTAGGTGTTCTGTAATTTAGGTATTTTGACACTAAGGCCTTTTGAGATCTCGGACTATTGAAAAAGAGGTAAAATGAAATTTAGATGGAATGAGCCCAACCCAAATCGACCAGACTTTAACGAAATTATGTAGGTATTGTGTCTTTTGTCGCTTCTACGAAAACGCAGTGTTTTGAATTAATTAGGTACCTAATGCAGAATATGCCAACAATTGGAGGCGTAGTGCCTACCATATGTCAGGTTAACGCAGCATGTAGATGTGATAACTGTGATAATAACAATTAATTATAACGTATTATTATTATCTATACTAAAGATAATCTGTAAAGAAGAAAAGACCGTGAGATTGTAGCTTTAAAGTAAGTTTATAGGTAAGAAGTAATCTCCGGAACTAGAAATCCGATAAAAAAAACACCTGTATAGGTATATATATACTGGACTTTCTGGATGGACATAAAGGCTATACATTATCCTATGGCTTCGCCTGCGCTCTTTGCACTTTAAGAGAGAAGCCGCGCGGACACCTATTTGTTATGTAAAGTATGTTATAGAATTATATTGTGTTTATTTCTAGGCGCAAATCTATATCGGGTAACTGGAAGACAAACCAGGGCTCGGCCATGCTGGAGGCTATCGGCATGAACGATCGGTATAAGATGTGGATCGATGAGGTAACTTATAAATACTATCACACTTGGCATCTTAACTCGCATTCATCAACAGATTCGATCTTGATTGATGCTACTGAAGATGGTTAAAGTAAATAGAGTAAGTATGTTCTCAGGGCATGCCACAGAAATAGAATAGGATAGAATTGGTTATAGCGTGTCACATTACAGGTTATAGATGACGTAAACGACAAAATACGAGAAGGTATACATGTCACGCCTTGCAATGGCACTGCAAACATGAGAGGGCTAAATTGAATATTAGAACCCGTATCCATAAACTTTCATGGAACCTACTTTACTTGTTTATGGATAACATTTTCAGAAGGATCGATTTTATTATTTTTTTATTTTGGTTTTTATTGTGATTTAAATGTACCATCACCTTCAATAATTTTCCTTCAATTAAAGTATCAGCTTATCTAAATGGTATCTGGCGGTTTGACCACTTGCTGTAATTGCGGCAGCGTAACAACAATTCGGCAGTTTGCTTCAACTGTCATCTACTCGTATCGCGGAAGATATTGCTAATTGTTGATATATTTCTGCACCTGCTGGCGTTTTTAATTATTGTGCCTGTATTTATAAAAACTACGATTCAGCAAACCCAATGTAACCTGACTGCACAATTTAGTGACGGCTTTTACTTTTTACCAGGTTATAGTCTTTTGATTTTGGTAGAAACCGACGGTTCGTTAAAGCAAACTTTGTTGACGATCTATATTCAGCAGTAGATCCTATGGTAGATAACCCAGTTGTTCTGTTATATGTATTCCATCCCTAACGCTATACGTCGACTTGATGTTAACATTAGTTTTTCAGCTGAGAAGCGATAATTAAGTAGGTACCTACTAGGTACTCGTCGTCATCACCATCATCATCGTCCTCTTCAGCTATGCCGCTTTTCAATCGGAGCGGCTACGTAATCTCAATGTAATAATAATATTGCCTTTTCGATTAGTTTAGTGAATAGACTAAGAATAAGACTTCTTATTCGTGTCCAGGTGAGCGAGATCTTCGGTGGGCTGGAGGTGTGCGCGCTCGAGCTAGTGGTCGGCAAGGACGGGCGCGAGCACATCATAGAGCTAAACGACTCGGCCACCTCCTTTATGGGCGACTCGCAGGAGGAGGACCGCCGCCATCTCGCTGACCTCGTCTTACAGCGCATGCAGGTGTGTAGCAGTGTGAGATGAGTAGGTCATCGACCCCGCCACCTCCTTCATGGGTGACTCGCAGGGGGAGGACCACCGCCATCTCGCCGACCTCGTCCTCCAGCGCATGCAGGTGTGAAGCAGTGTGAGATGAGTAGGTCATTGACCCCGCCACCTCCTTCATGGGCGACTCGCAGGAGGAGGACCACCGCTATCTCGCCGACCTCATCCTCCAGCTCATGCAGGTGTGTAGCAGTGTGAGATGAGTAGGCCATCGACCTCGCCACCTCCTTCATGGGCGACTCGCAGGAGGAGCACCACCGCTATCTTGCCGACCTCGTCCTCCAGCTCATGCAGGTGTGTAGCAGTGTGAGATGAGTAGGCCATCGACCCCGCCACCTCCTTCATGGGCGACTCGGAGGAGGAGGACCACCGCTATCTCGCTGACCTCGTCCTCCAGCTCATGCAGGTGTGTAGCAGTGTGAGATGAGTAGGCCATCGACCCCGCCAACTCCTTCATGGGCGACTCGCAGGAGGAGGACCGCCGCCATCTCGCCGACCTCGTCCTCCAGCTCATGCAGGTGTATACCAGTGTGAGATGAGTAGGTCATCGACCCTGCCACCTCCTTCATGGGCGACTTGCAGGAGGAGTACCGCTGCCATCTCACCGAACTCGTCCTCCAGCGCATGCAGGTGTGTAGCAGTGTGAGATGAGTCCACCTCCTTCATGGGCGACTCGCAGGAGGAGGACCTCGCCATCTCGCCGACCTCGTCCTTCGTCCTCCAGCGCATACAAGTGTGTACTATAGTGATACATCACTATAGTACACACTGGCTGTCTCGTCCAACTAATAGTTGCTGCTAGTGATGGTAGCGTTAAACAGCTGATCCATTTATCTGACTAAGAGATTTGATGGTTTGACTGAGCCACTATTACTTGACTATTTCTATTAGAGACTAGAGAGCCCACTGTATTATATCTGGACCTATCAACAGCTGGTATTAGCAGCTGAGTCGCGTTATCTGACGAAAGGATGTTTTGTACAAGTGTTCTCGAATTGGGCTTATGCTACTAACATTACATTGCGTTGCGTTATACTGTGTATACTATATTGATGTACATAAATGAACACACCATTTGTGGATTTCCAGTCCGTATGCCGGCCGGGCATCGCGAAGACGGCGCGCAGTTCCGTGTCAGGCAGCTCGGCGCCGTCGCCCGAGGAGCGCGCGGTGCCGCTGCCGGGCGCCGGGCCGCCCAGCGCGCCGCCGCCCGCGCCGCTCGCCGCCGCCGCCAGCATCGACCGCCCGCTGCCGCCAATCCCCGCCGAGCCTAGCCAGCCGCCGCCGCCGCCGCTCACGCGCCGCGACTCGCAAGGTAAACGACGTTGGGGAAATGCGCGTTCAGTATCGGAAATGAGCGAGAAATATTTGTGTTCCTCTGGCCTTAAATTGGCGTGACTCGACTTATTTCAAAGCGATTATTCTGCGTGATTTCTTGTTAACAGTAACTACTACTGCCAATCCAGTACAACCAGCATGCCTATGTATATCGTACTAGAAAAAAATTAGTCCACGACGGTTTACCTGGGTGAAAAAGTTACTTATTTTGGAATGGCAAGCGGGCGGTTCTGTTGCCAAAAATCACAATACATAGTTGTATTTGTATTGATAGTGATATTTTAGTCTAACTGGAATAAACATACGGATACGAAACATCATATTTGAGAAATTCTTAAAACTGGTCACCAAGCGACAAGCTGCTGATTGGCGCAAGATCTTTATCCTCCTCAATACTACTACTCCGGATTATTTCAATGCATCTATAACTGACGAGAGTGACGAGTCTCGTTATACAAGAGCCTCGCCTACAACACAGTACCCGCCTGTGTACTCATAAAAGCTCTCTATCTAATACGATTTTCTGTTTTCGCCTCAGCATCCCAGTCGTCAACGGTATCATCGGCGTCGGCGGCGCCGGGCGCAGCGGGCGCGGCGGGCGCGGCGGGCGCGCCGACGGGCTCGGCGGGCGGGCGCGGCGGGTTCGCGCGCCAGGGCTCGCTCAGCGCCGCGCTCACCGAGGACGCCGAAGACACCATGAAGAACTTGCGGAAGACCTTCGCCGGCATCTTCGGTGACATGTAAAACTAGCCGCCGTGCGGACAATACGCGACCGAGCCGCAGTTAGGGCGCTAAGCCGAGCGATTTACGACCGACACCGACGCGTGCAGCCTCGACCTGTGCCCTAACGGTGGCTTATTAATAAGCGACCATAATATCTGGTGCGCGTTTATAGACCGATTGAGGTAACGTTGTTATTTGCATAATTTTCTTACCTTTATTACAAACTTTACATATACATTGTTACAAAGCATAGATGAAACCGGTTCTGGTATTTTTTATTATGAATACTCATATCGTTTGCATCGGAGGGGGAGTTTAGCCGTTAGGACCTCCTTCCGGACAGAGGGAACGACCGTTGAAACCGAAGCTATAGAATAGTGTTAACGTAATATAACTATAGATTTTGTACAATAAGTTTATTATAAAATAATGAAAATACGAATCAACTGAGCTGCATTGTGATCGAACCCGTTCGGTACGCGCCGCGCACTCGCGCGCGTCGTTAGTAGTGTCTGTCTCCGGCCTTCCTTCGCGCCCGCCGCGCGCCGGCCGCCCAACATCAGCGAAAAACGCTTCAATAGTTTAGCCATTCTTAAAGCGGCGCGTCAGATTTCACTTTTTCGACTTTTGTGGGTGATGAAGAATCTAATTTACATAGAGATAATGTGATCGGATAGTATTTTCTTTAACATAAGGGGCGACGAATTATTTTCCCAGGGCGCCGTTTCTAAAATACGTCCCTGTCCGGCCGTCGGCGGGCCCACGCACCTTCGTAGCAGGACGCAAACGACGCTAACTTCGCAATTAGTACTATATCATTGACGACAAATAAAATGTGTGGCAATAAGTAGAATTGAAGCGTTTAAGGATTTGATATGTAATTAATTTTCATGACTTCCCTTAGCGTTAACTGATCATATTATAATCGCTTTTGAAATAACCGTGTGGAACCAGGATTGGAAGGATAGGTAAGTAAACGATTGTTATGTCAGAAGTATTTGGTTTGTGCAAAAGTTGTCATCAAACGAGTTTATTCCCTTGTGTGGTCCTATTAGATCTAAATTGTTGGGATGTGAGCAATGCTATTGAAGACAATATTGTTAAATGCAAGAATTAATCCACATTTTATATAACTTAATACTAGTTGTATCTCATAGTTTTAAGAATATCTTGTTGATACTTATATGTGATCATTATTTTCGTGCTTCACAAATTATACTTAGTTGAAAATTACGGAACATGGTTACTCCGGAAAGTACCTGACCAACTATCAAACCGCACATGTTATTATTTAAAACACATTTCATACATTCCTGAGAGCTATTTTATTTATATTCTATTTAATTGTTATTTTTTTGTGGATTTTGGAGGGTTGTATTTGAACGAAGTCTGATGATGTCATATCAAGAACGAATAAGAGTCAGATCTAAGTTGGAGGAACCAGGACGAATGGATTCAAAATCCTTTGCTCTCTTGCCACGACTGCTTGCGAGTTTCAAATTTCATAAATCTCTATAACTGTAGCAACCATATATTGCCTATCTATTCTTTAGCTGAAGTAGACTTTTGAAATACGAGTATGTAAGCTTTACGCGATGGTATTTGCGGATCATGAGCAGCCGTCTCCGTGTTGAGCCCAGCACCTTTTGTCGACCATTTGTTACTGTAGATTTTACAACGAAAATAGCTATACGTATAAATTACATGTAAGTTACAAAATGTACCTATCGGTTGCAGATAGATATGGTGGCGTTTGTTCATTTCGTGCTCAAAGTTTTCATACACATTTTCCAGTTAGTAAATCTAATAAGATTTACTAACTGGCTAATAACCGGCTGATATTCTTTGTTGTTAGGGCATTTGTACCGCGTCATACCAAAATAGAAATACTCGTACCGTACTCCATTACGAGTAGTATTTTTAGTGTAATTTTTATATGCACTCGTAGCTAGTTGGACACAAAAATTGTTTAGCCGTATCCACCATTTAGCTACGTGTAAGTACCTATAAAATGCGCAATTAGATACCTTAATATGAACAATTTTATTACATAAAATTTAAACAGTAAAATAGTAATCGATGAGTTAATTATTTTAATAGTCCAGTTATCAGATAATGTATTTATTGTATATTGTACTGCAGCGACTTAAATTAGTTTAATTTTTTAAATGTTTAATGTTATTAGTTTATTAGATATCGATATATAAATAAACACTAATATAAATGCTGTTGTTGTTGTTGCTAACAAGTTATATGATGTGTACTCATTCAGAGGGACGCTCGCAGGTGGCGGCCACGACAAGAGCGGTAGCACAAGGTTCTATAATGTTCTAATATTTTCATCTCTATCACTCTAATAAGGCAAATGCGATAGAGAGGAGATATTCGCTCTTACTTGTTCTTCCCATACTTTCGAATACAAAATTATACCGGGTGCAAACTGAAGAATTACTTCAAAATTTGTATTTAACCCCCACAGTATCGCAGCTTTTTGTAATTTGTCGTGGCAGTCTTCTGCTTAGAGAGAGAAAGGGACATGGCATGTCACAACACTAAATAACCTATCAACCTTAACACTTTTCTAGGCAGAGGCGTCATATCGACCACATACAGTCAGTCTTATTCATTGACATATCTTAATGTCAATGAATAAGACTGACGTTTGATTGTCGTTTTTCAATTGCCGGCCTGGAAAAGGGTTAATGGCGACGACAAAAGTCTTGAACCAGCGTTCGATCCGCCTCGGCCGAAGGCTATGTGACATCCGTGTCTCTAGAAAGTATTAATACCTATAATGGAATGCATGTTAATCTATATAATATAATAAATACCTCTTTTGGTAAGTCAGTACCGAACAGTTGTTTTAATTGTACACCATCCCTTAATACATCCGTACCTTTATATTCAATTTAAAAGACTAATAATGATAGTAAATCCATTTATTGATATATGTTTGGCATAAAACCGTCCCTATAAAATTTTCATCAAAATACGAATATATATATTATCTTTCACAAAATGTCACCAAAATTCTAACAACAATATTTTTCATAATAATACAAGAACATATTAATATAAAGCAAGCAATGTTTAAACCTAATTAAAAATAAATGCGTCAAAACAAACACCAAATCCCTGCATTTAAAACAATTTGCTTAACCGCGGGGATGGGAAGATAAGGTAGCTTTTCCACCAGAGATAAACTATGTGTCCGTACGAGTTATACTAGTACCTACATGTATCTTAAAACTCGTGCTTTGTACACACACCTACCTATATTGCGCGAAATATTAAAATGCAAGTTAAACATATGTATGTAGCTTAGCTAAGTCGACGTGTATGAGAAAATAGCTTAACTTAGCTAGTACATCTAGCACAAAACTCGCACAATTGTCGTGCCTTTTCTCGCGTCGCCCACTCGTGCTAGCCGTACCGTACTGGTAGAAACGCAGCTTAAACCGATGACTCAAAATTTTGCTAATACAAGATCTCAAAAAATACTAAATACATGATAAATACTTATTAGTTGTAGCTTGGAGGGTCCATGCCCGTGTTCAAGCTGTAATTTCGGTACATGCCGGCTGCAGAGAGCCTGTTCGTGAACGTCTGCCCCGCGGGGAAGAACACGGATGGCACGGAGTGGATGCCTGCAATCATTTGTGTCAGTAGAACAACTAAATATAACTGTGTGATTAGGCGAGAAATATTTAAATGTGATTTGATGTGAAGAAAATTTCGGTGAAGGAAACCGGTCCGGCCCAATAAAGCCTAGTTTTTCCCTAGGTTGGAAGGTCAGATGGCAGTCGCTTTCGTAAAACTAGTGCCTATGCCAAATCTTGGGTTCAGGTGTGAAAGCTGACCCCGGTCCCCTTTAGGGCACAACCGGGAATAACGCTAGTCATGCTCCCCGGCAACTCCACTTTCGATTTCGGGATTTCTGAGTATGTGAAAAAATTGTACCGAATTAGTACTTACTTAAAAAAATTGTACCTCAATATTTAAATACTGTTTAATCCGGGTCTAACGCGATATTTATTTACCTTTATTTCTGACGTTTCGACACGGGTTGCACCGGTCATGGTCGCAGATAACGATAAATAAATATCGCGTTAGACCCGGATTAAACAGTATTTAAATAGGTGTACAAAGCGCGAGAGTTTAAAGTGTTATATTGTACCTCAATAGTTTCGAGAGTACAATTATTTTAAATTGGGGTTGCTGGGGAGCATCTCTTCAGCAACCCCAATCTTAAAAAGAAGGAATTTCACGTAGAATCTTAGTTTTTTGGGTAAAATAAGGCCCAAAAAGAATTGTACTCTCGTGTTTACCGTTGAACGAGATAGCTAGGCTAGTTAAATCACCAAATTTGCGCCAGCAAGCGAACGCCTGCGTGACACGGCAATAAGAAAAAAACATGTACTTTATATTTTGCTAATATTTTTCATCAGGCGCAAAAACTTGTAAAATAATAAGTAAAACTGCGAGTACCTGGCCATAGTTGACTCATTCAACGGTAAAAACCAATAAGTATAACATTTCCAGCCTAATGCATGCTACTGGTGGCCGTCATAGGTTTACGCGTAGCAACGCGTAACGTTTTTGTTGGTTAGGCCGAGTTCCTCCGGCCCGGCAAACTAACTATTGAGGTACATTTTTTTTCAAGTAAGTACTAACTCGGTACACTTTTGGTACAATTTTTTCACATACTCAGAATTCCCGAAATAGAAAATGGGGTTTCCAGGGAGCATAACATGACCACAGCTGCTCTGCGGCGCAGCAGGCGCGGTTTAACCTCGCACAGTACGAATAGGGGACATTACTGCAATGTTCTGCCGCCAGAGTGCTGCCTCTGGCGGCAGAACTCTACCACTAATAGTAAACCAGTATAGGAATATAGGGATTCACACACACATGCACAATTGTTTGTCAAATGAGTGACAAGGATGCTTGCATAGACAATACCGCAAGTGGGAACGAGATACAATGTCAACGCTGCTAGTGTCGCCACCTACGAAGAGCTTTGCGTAATGTTCCCTATTTAGAGAGATTTTACAAAATATAACCCGTATTAACAAGCCTGCTGTCATGTCACCCTTCTATTTTAAATTGAGGGCACTGACATTTTATTCGACATGGACGGTAAAGTCGACGTTAGTGACACCTTCACCATAAAAAAGAAAGAAAGCAGGTACCTTTAAGATTTCGTCTCTGTCCCCCGTAAACCCCTGAATTTACAATTTTCATTGATATCGTTATTGAGAGGATTAATTAGATACATATTTTGCACTTGACTGTACCTATAGTGAATTGGACTTACTAAAGATCTGACTACTACGGTGAATAAAATTTAGGTATCATGGACATCAAATAAAACAAAAGAATATTGAGTAAATATATATTTAAATTAACTTTTCATAACATAAGTAACATTTTCAAACAATGTTATCATTAGGTAATGTAATATAACAAGGTAATAAAACTCTTAACAATTCAAATTAATTCTAATGCAATCTTTACAGAATTACAGACAATTAGGTAATTGATAAAATAGCTAATGAGGCCAGACTTCACAAAAATAAAAACAAAACTTAACTGAAGAAAATCGCTTACAAACGAACTTAAAAAGAAAAATTCGCAACTTAAAAACAAATTATAATCTTAAAAGTGCTAACTTAAAATCGAAAATGCTATTCTCAAAGCAGATTAAAGTGCGTATTAAAATAATTTTTGTCGTTTTTCCAAATTCAACCGTCCCCCAGGTCAATAAAGAGTATAATAAAATAATAAAGTGTTACAATTAGTGTTCTAGAGTTGGAAACAAACGATATTGTCTTTACAGCCACCATAACTCTTGAGGCACTAAAGCTGACACTCGTGGTGTAAGTACTTTGGTTAGCCTCAACTTGCAATTTCACGGGTATTAAAGTACATTTAATAATGTTGGGGGTCACGGCCGGTGTTGAGGGAGAAGTTGCGATACATTCCGAATTGCATAAGATTATTTGTGAACGCCTGACTCTTCGGGTGATACACCATCGGTACTGAGTGGATGCCTATGGAAAATATAAGTTTACATTAAATCTCATGGGCCCACACGAGCACAGTAATATTCGCACAGACAGACCCATCTTTGTAAGATTTTACACATGAAACATACCACATCTAGCACAGGCGTAATGTCGCGCGACACGCCTGGCAGCTCGCGCGACATCACGGCTGTGGTAGGTGCGTGTAAACACTGCCTTGTGTTGCGGGTGTGAATGCGTCAATAAAATGGGTGCCAACCATCGAGCTGATCATTTAGCTAGGGACAGTAAGTAAGAAACAGGGAAGACTTTTAGGAAATTTTAATACTGAGTAGGTAGATGGGTAAACATAAATCGTCTTTTCTGTGGTCAATAGTTAAGAGCAACGCTTAGCTGAGCCACTTTTGAACGCAATGTTTCTGTCGCGCTGTTGTGGGCGGCGGGAGCTGTCTATGCGATAAGGACAACTGCAGCTCGATCTAAAATTACCACGCAAAAAACTCAAAATTCGAGGTTTCGCTGTCGACTGTTTCCTCATCCAAAACGAAACCAATCATCATAAAATTATGGAAACTGCAAGAGGAAGAAATAATCTACGCCGCTATGTTTTGGTTTTTTGGATATTTGTTGTTACGAGTATATTTGTATACTGCGCCTTTTTTAGCAGCCATTTCAGTTAAGCCGTTTTTGCGATTTTTGAGGCGCTGTAAGTTTCTTTAAAATAAAAAGATCCAAAAAAGCGAAACATAGCGGCATAGATATTGATGATATTGACATTATGAATTAATTAATAAAAATTCTTCTTCTTCTTAATTTTTCTTAATTATTTGAAAAAAAACATTGCTCTAGGTTCAAAAACCAGGGATGAAACGGTCGAGAGTGTTTGTATGGGAAAATCGCAGATAGGCATTCCTCTTAAGGGCTTATGTTTCTATATAATAATATATTTTTATCTCATAGAATTATAGAAGAGGCGAAGCCGTTTATGCGGATTCAGAGTTCGACCGAAAATTTGGCTATATAGCCCTTAAATTTGGCAATGTCCACCGAAGAGACGCGAACCTAAATCTGACAATGGCCCAGATATGCTCTGTCAAAAGGAGCATTTTAGGTTCTTCAATAAGAGACTGTTTCTGTTAGGTTTTAGAAAATGTCATAATTATATAAAATAAAAAGAAAAATGCTATACTTATTCCGTAAATTATTCTTGCGGGTTTTCTTTGTTCAAAATTCACAGTACCTAATATAACTATGATAGGTAGTTTTGAACAGGTTTTAATTAATTTACTGAACGTCACGCAGTACAGCATTGTAAAGACCAACACATAAGCAGCTTACTTATGTTCACAAAGCACGGAAAGTAGCACTCCCAGCATGGCCGCGATGGATGATAAGTTGATAACATTTAGGATTCAAAACCTACTCGCATGAGTCGTATAGGTACTCAGTCAAAAATTAAATTCACCTTCTAAATGATCCTAATCAATTACAAGTCAGCTAACATCTGCCGATGTTTGGTGTCGTAATATTGGTAGGTGTTCATATGGGTGAATCATCTTTCGCATAAAAATCTGCAAAATTTGCTTTTCGCATAATCTTCATTTCCCAAACGATGAAATCTCGCCAATACTTTAAAAAACATCGCATAGAGCCTTTTAGGCTAGGCCAGGTTTGTTTTTTAATCGGAAAAATTGGAATTAAAACTTGGGCGAAATTAAATTATTTGGAAAAATATGTTATGCCAATAATTACTTTAAAAACAAAGTTTAAACCGACTTCAATTCAGTACTTCACCAAGCCACATAGGTACATGAATATTTCCACATTTTCTTTCCAATATACCACATGCACTGCTTTCAGAGAGCAAATGCGTTGATTATTACAGAAAAAACCCAAGACGCTATCTGTGCGTTGATAATATTTGAGGAGTTCCGTCGATTCCTCAAGGATCTGAGAATTACCACTTCATGAGTTGCTACTTCAACGGAATCATGTCAGAATCTCTGACGAACTTTACATCTTTGAGGAGTTCCATAAGTCATCTGTGGTCTTCAGTATCAGTTCCACTTCACCAAAATTGCGATTTCCGAAGGTAAATACACGAATTATAATAGAAAATACCGAAACCACTACATTCCTGCCTATAAAATTTGAGGGTTGCCCTCAATTTCCCTGGGATCCCATCGTCAGATCCTGATTTGGTGACAATGGGACCACCTTGGAAGTATACTCTTTCGAATAAAAAAAGAATTTTGGAAATCGGTCGACAATTGACGGAGAAATCGGCGAACATACATAAAAAAAAAAAAAAACATACATACAGTGGAACATATAACCTCCTCTTTTTTGAAGTCGGTTAAAAATTCATAAACCATTGTCATTGCATGGGGATATAAATGTCCACTAACCTGGGGCATACCATCCGTATTCGCTGGCACTCGTCCGGTAGAACGGGTGCTGCTTACTCACTTGAGAACCGTAGCCATTGAACCAATCTGAAATATTACCAGTTACTCATAGATAACGTTAAGATTTAACGTGGTAAAATAGGCTCTAGTTAGCAGGTCACCTAACTAGCTAAGTTATAATATCCTTCACCTGTTATTTGGGTTTAAATACCAATCCCGTCAATTTAGAAAAAAAACCTATATTTTTGTAATACTCAGGTAAGTAGGTGGTAGTTGCGTGGTTTTTAACGTAGGTATTATTTAATATTTCGATATAAAGACACATTATGATTGTGTTAAATGGATTCTAATTATTCACAAATCATCTAACTACAAATTTTATTGTAACTAAGAATTGTACCGAAAATTCGTTTTTTTTTCAAGCCCTAGGTACCTATACTGGCTGTGAGCCGTAATATACCTATTGAGGTGTATCGGAAAACCCGCATATCGCAGGAAATGCTTCCTGTTTCAGCAAAGATCAATGACACCTTAATCTAGATAAGACGCGTTCTGTGCCACATAGGGTGATCCAAATTAATGACTAAGTTTCTTTTAGAATAAAGGTTTAAGAATAGATCCGTAAGAAAAACTGCATTTTAAGCTAGCTTCCTAAAATGCAGTTTTTTCAATACCTATAATTTTGATAAGAATAAGCTCAAAAAAGGGCAAACTACTAACAATACATCAAAGTTGCGTTGCAGTAATACTAGATACAAACATAATAAGTGCGAATAGACATAAGTTCCTAGGGCTAGTGTAGTTAAATAAACACTTTATACACTTACGTGGATATTCGAATCGCTTCGGTAAGTTGCAAGTAACAAAAAAATCCGATGTTTTTGGCTCGGGTTTCTGAATTTCTCGTTGAAGGCTGGCTTTGTCGACGCACGTTGCCGAACAAAACCCAGGTGCGGGCTTCTCATGTCCCCGTTGGTGTTCGCTCATTGTAAAATAGCAGAAAATTAACAAAATAAGCAAAATACAACACAACCCCTTGTTAGAAAAACTGATCTTAATAATCAAACAAAATTGTTGTCATAGCAACTGCTTTTGTGGGTGTCCTGTCCTAATGAATGAAGGTTTCATGTCACTTTCATGGAGGTTGCGATATATATATTTTTTTAATAATAATAATGTGTCAGCTGAAATCCCTACCACTCTCGCATTTTTATCGGAATTAGGTGGAATCCGTATACCTACCCTACCTACCTAACTATAAGTAGATAAGCGCGCTCGGCGGAGAATCGGTTGCAATTGCTCTAACACAACTATAAAGAACTACATTTTTATTTACAGTTTAATTACTTGTTGGACTATGGAAAGGAAAATTATCATTGAACGAAACGTAGTAGTAGTAAAGTAGTCGTCTAGTCTTTTGCAATCTGTGTCTAAATTATTGGACTGAGAAGGTAGAATATTGGTAATTTCGACTTCATAGGCTGCCTTACTAATACTGCCTTCGTAAATTCCAAAGGCGAATGAACAATGCAATGCTAATTATTTGACGACGCGCTTCAATGAGTTTTCGTTTCAAATAAGTAGAGCTCCATATCGCTGGAATGAAGTTTGCAAAACTAGTATTTTTATCTAAATTCAAGTACTTGAAGTATAAAGTTCAACGCATACTTTGACTGGGGTGACTGATTTAATTTAATTTTAATAATATAGGCCTATATTATAGGGTATTATTATCGATTTTTTGTTAGCGTGGGGTGCCACCTCGCATTTTTTTCTGTGGCGGCGAATGGGTACATACATATTTTCTTAACATATTTTTTCTACTCCTGTACCAATCCTGTACCGTTATCTGTCATTTGTATAGGCTGTAGCTCAAATACATCGACAAATCGACACTACTAATAAGTCGTCGAAAAACTCTATGCTCTATGGCCCAAAAACGTACTGTTTAGCGTACTTTTTTGGTTCATACATTTTTCGTAAAAGCACTGTTTAACTTTTTTTTTAATCGGCCGCTATATTGCCGTGGTGCCAACTTTATAAACAAATATTTCGAA
Source organism: Epinotia brunnichana (assembly GCA_963854355.1). Classification (NCBI taxonomy): domain Eukaryota; kingdom Metazoa; phylum Arthropoda; class Insecta; order Lepidoptera; family Tortricidae; genus Epinotia; species Epinotia brunnichana. The sequence goes on along the minus strand of OY977941.1, from coordinate 10,536,245 downwards.
ATAAAAGTATTTATTTACGATTTAACATTTGTATTTTATAAATTATTTACTACAATAATAATAAATCATCATCTATTGTGAGTTAAATTACATCTCCACTTATAATAAATCTCTAAATTAAAAAAAGAATCAGCCAGTTTGAAACTAAGCTTTCTGTGGTACGAATGTTCTCAGCATCCCATGGACGGAAAAATATGAAACATTTTATATAGGTACATTATTATTCCAGCTGCAACTTAGGATAGTTTTTATCCGACTGCGACAATTAATTTATTTTCCGTAATATACGACTTCATTTAATTCTTCATTTATTATTCTTAAAGTATATCGCCGCCACATCTTTCAGCTAAAAGAAACGTCAAAATCACAGACTAATAAGAAATACTACGGACAAAATGGCGGAATTTCTTTGCCTTTCTTTCGCCTATTAATAATTTTAATCCCGTCTACGATATACATTGACGAGACACATAGGTACCAAAAGCAAATATAAAATTAATCGATTTTGATATAGTTCGCATATCAAAATCGATTAATTATATATGCGCAAATGTCGAATTAAGGCGTAATTTCTACAAATGTAACAACAAATTCGAACAATATAAACTTGGTTTTTTTTAATGGCACGCGCGCGCGCTCTTTGCGTATTCAGCCAAACCACGAAAACTGAAACTCGAAGTTCGTATATCTGCATTCCTGTCATTTGTTAGTGCGATAGAGATAGAGATACCCGAATATTTTCGAATTTCGAAGTTCGTGTTAAAAGAAAATACGGATGTCGGATAGATCTAAATTAATATTTTATGTGTGAATATGGTTAAAATTATTTGGAAATACTATTGTTGTTATTGTTTTAGTATATTTGACTAGCTTTAAGTTTAATATTGAACGTCCGAAATGGGCAAGCTGTTGGACTTTATTTTACCCAAAACAACTAAATGTACACAGTTCTGACAATAAAGAAATCTTATTTTATCTTATCTTATCGAAAATAGGGATATAGACACTAAACAAAATAATCATAATATTGTATTATCTCGAAATAAAAAAAACGCATGAGGCTATACTCGTATAGGTAATCACTAAGTTATAAGTGTATAAAGTTTGAAGAGGGGGTTTGTTGCGTCTCTTTTCCGCAAAACGCACCTTTATAATGAAACGATTGTTTTTTACTATGACGCTCGAGGATCGTGACGTCACGGTCCCTGATCGTTTTCTCACTCTAACAAGCGACATTAAAACGGTTGTAGCTTCGTAATTTTTTGAGATATTTGAATGAGTTTTTCGTTTCTTCTTTCTTTTGAAGTGAGTCTACAGCGACACCTCTATTTGGAAGACAAGCGGAAAGAACCCATACTATCCATACTAATAATCCATACTTCCATATTAATATTATAAATGCGAAAGTGTGTCTGTCTGTCTGTTACCTCTTCACGCCTAAACCGCTGAACCGATTTAGATGAAATTTGGTATACAGATAGTTTGAGCCCCGGGGAAGGATAAAGGGTAGTTTTTATATCTGAGGGGCTGAAATTGGGGGTGGAAATTTGTATGGAGCTACTTAAACCGCTGCACCGATTTAGATGAAATTTGGTATATAAATAGTTTGAGTCCCGGGGAAGGACGTATAGGTTTTATCCCGGAAATCATCCCCTAAGGGGGTGAAAGGGGGGGGGGGGGGGGGATTTGGATGTAATCTATTTTGATGAAATTTGGTGTAGATATAGGTTAAGTCCTGGGAAAGGACATGGGATAGTTTTAATTCCGGAAATCACTCCCTAAGGGGGTGAAATGGGGGTGAAAATTTGGATGAATCCCGTTTAGATGAAATTTAGTATAAAGGTCGTTTGTGTCCCGAAGAATGATATTAGATAGTTTTTATCCCCAAAATCATTCCCTAAGGGTATGAAATAGGGGGTGAAAGTTTGGATGAAATCCATGTACCTAGATGAAATTTGGTATAGAGATAATTTGAGACCCTTCGAAGGATATAGAATAGTATTTGCCTCGGAAATCATCCCTTAAGATGGTAAGTAGAAGTTTGTTTGCATTATATTTTCTAAGTATAAGTTCTACGCGGACGAAGTCGCGGGCAACAGCTAGTGTTTTATAAATTCTTGGTATTATTTATAAAAATAAATAGTTCGAATTCGGTCCGGGTCCGGATTTAGTTTGGTTCGAATGGCAAGTGCAAACAAATTAAAAACAAAACAAACCATAAACAAGAGGTGTCACATTTCCGATTTCCCACCAAAATACAGTTCAAAATGAAAAGACGAAAGATGATAAACTATTAGTCCTAAACTATTAAGATTTTATTCGTGTTTGTGAAGACAAAAGTGTACGTTCCTTTTAAAATGGTCGACGAAATGAATAACTGCACTCCTGATGAAATTGCGTGAGTAACAAAAGTACGAATAGAAAATTTGCTGCCTGAAAAGGCTAACTATATTGTAGTCTGCTATTTATTTAAAATTTGTCGTAGAAAAAGTATTGTATGCAACGGTGTATAACTCGTCTAAAAACGCTCGTGGCGTCTTTAATTGCGATGCTCGCCAAGGCTCGCATCGCAACCCACACCACTCGCGTTTTAAGACCATTCTTATACAACAGTTGCATAATATGCCCTATAGTTAAGAATATCTTGCACAAGTGTAATAATTAGGTATTAACCGTTCTTGTGAAATAAATAAATAATAAGTATTTGTCACATTCTGGAGAAGGTTTTGGTATACAACATACTTAATATTATAAATGCGAAATTGTGTATGTCTGTCTGTCTGTTACCTCTTCACGCCTAAACCGCTAATCTGATTTGGATGAAACTTGGTATAGAGATAGTTTGAGTCACGGGGAAGGACACAGGGTAGTTTTTTACCCGTAAATCATCACTTAAGGGGTTGAAATGAGGGGTATGGAGCTACTTAAACCGCTTCACCGATTTAGATGAAATTTGGTATAGAGATAGTTTGAGTCTCGGGGAATGACTATGGATAGTTTTTATCGCGAACACATCCCATAAGGGGGTGAAATAGGGGGTCAAAATTTGGATGGAACCCATTTTTATGAAATTTGATTTAGAGATAGTTGGAGTCCCGGGGAAGGACAATGCATAGTTTTTATCACTGGAAGTAAAACTAATTGGATTTTATCGTTATTTTTACCGTTAGTCGAACTTCTTCCGTCCGACATTCCAACACCATCAAGACACCGCCTCCGATGAAGACACAGAGTTGTAAAAGTGCTGGTGCAGATTCAAATTCACAATTACATACATACATACATACATACCATCACGCCTTTATCCCTAAAAGGGGTAGGCAGAGCACATGAAACTTGTGTTCCAGTGCCACGTTTAGCATAAATGTGGGTACGAAAGATCGACAAAATGTGATGTTGCAGTGATAGGTTGCTAGCCCATCGCCCACAACACTCACCACCACAAAATTCACAATTATATGGAATATATGAAAATAAAAAGAATAATTCACAGTCCGGTGGCCTTTAACTCATTGGGCATTCATTCGGTTGAATATATTAGTCGTTATCAGCGGTATCGGGACTTCTGACTACAAACGAGTGGGTGCCTATCGTGCCTCCCGCCGCCGCGTTGCCAATCGATCTTACTCACTCCACCAACTATGTGCACTTTTAATTTAAACATCAATGAAACCGTGATTTCATAAACAACCTTAAAAGTCAGAAGTTTCATAGAGTCGAAACTTCTATACTTCTTGGACGCTCTCATTCAACTCTGACGGTTTCATTCAAAGTTTATTTGTCAAAACAACAGCCAATGTGTCGATATCTGTAAACAAAAACATAAACAGTGTTTTCTCAAAAACTCAGAGGAATAATCTAGTCTGCAAAATGAGGACTATAAGTGTACAGCAACCAATAAATTTGAAAGTGGTGAAAATCGAATTGGACTTCACACCATTGGATACGGACCCGGAACGAGAGAAGCCGAAAAAAATAATTGTACCCAAGATCAATTATAGCCGACGGCCTTCCGTAGTGCCGCCTCCTCCACCAATCACAAATTATTCGCAACAGGTAATAATAAACTTCATTATATACAGTTTATCAAGTTTTTGTATGGGTTTGCTATACACGTTTGTACCTAGGTACTTGCTATACATCTACGTACCCTTATATGGCTTTCATCTACGTACTTTTCTGGTAGCTCAAACATATTAAGAATTAAGAATTTTTATTAATTCACACATAGGTTAACAGTATTACACCAAATCACTTATGTGGTACCTACAAAATACATAACATAACTAAAGTATCTGAACATGCACGTTAACGCCTTGACATTAATTCGTGTTCAGATATTTGCGTCCGCTATAATATATCTAATGTGATATTACTCTACCGAGGATATTTGATATTGTGATTATAATTTTTTTGTAAAATATTGTTGATATCAATATTATCCAATGAATGAGATATTTACCCATAACCCAAAACTATATGTTTTAATTGAATATTTATTTATTTATCGTATGGCGGTTACACACTGGTACATATATGTATTCGTATTGAACATCCTATACTATTAAACGAGCAATATTTGTATATATATATATATATATATATGAAAATGAAAATGAAAATATATTTATTGTAGAATCAGTACATCAGCTTATTTAAGTAATACATCATGATATGATAGATAGAGTGCACTATTTTTAGATAAGCCTAGGAACGGTGTCCTGTGCCCTAAACTAGGTAAACCTGTCTTATAGGGAACAGGGGAGTTCTAATGCTCATTATGAGATCGCTACTACTTACATTGGTACTGAGGGAAAGAAATAAAGGATTTCTTTAATATTGAAATTTACATGCAGTTTTTTTTTTTTTTTTTGTAATTGCTACGTGGTGTAACTAATGCTTAAATTAATTTATCTAACTGTGTGTTAGTGCGTTGTTTATATATATATATATATGTGTGTGTGTGTGTGTGTATTGTGTGTGTGTGTGTGTTTGTGTGCGTGTTTGTGTGAGAATGAAAGAGAGTGGGCATTGATGGATCAATTGTTTACTAATATTTTTGTAAGGAGTTATTATTTTACAGTTGCGAGAATTTTTTCAGTTTTAAAATAATCAAGGGACATAGACCATTTTCGGATAGATTTTGTTAAGTTATATTTACTACACTGTCTGATGTTTAAATGTTGGTTGATTCTATTGTAAAGAAAAGGTGCAAGGAAATTAAATTGTCGTTGATAAAAGGCGGTGTTGTGTGCGACTGGGCTGAAAATTTGGAATTTTCTACGGCCTTCAAGACGTTTACGTGCGTATGCACTAAGTGTGTTTGTAGCTTTATGTTGTTTTAGGCAAACTCGTTCAATGTACAGTTGTCGGACTGTTAGCACTTGCGCTATTGAATATAGTGTTCGCGTACAAAATCTAATGGGCTTAGCAAGCATAACTTTTAAAATACATCTTTGAACGCGTTCTAGTGGAAGCAAGTGTGTTTTTGCAGCGCCTCCCCAAACTGTTATGCAGTAAGTTAGCAGTATGTATGTATGTATATATTTTTGCAATCACGTTCTCGGAAACGGCTCTAACGATTTCGATGAAATTTGGAATATAGGTGGTTACGGGGGCGAGAAATTGATTTAGATAGGTCTCATGTCCGGGAAAATTCGTTTTCTCCGTATTTTCTCCATTTTCATCCGAGTGGAGCTCGGTCGCCCATCAGGGACTGATATATTATTATTTCTAACCTTCATCTTAAGTCACTGGCATTATATTTCCAAACAACATGGGCTTTAATTGAACGAGCTAATAACGAAAATGGACGAGAGTTTCGTATTTTACGGCCACTAGGGGTTATTTTGCAGGGGATTTTGGCCCATTTCCAAGTGAAGGTTAGACGAGGTCTCCGCGTAAGACTAAGTGGCGTCAGCCCCGAGGTCATCCTTTGTTGTCGCACCCAATAAGACTCCCGAGGATTTGCTTTACAGCTTTCGGAATCCGATCTCACCGACTATGTACCAACATATGCTTATAGAAATGGTAAAGGACACTGAAACACTTAGGTACCTACTTTTTACAAGCTTTTATTTAACTTGCATTGTGTGTATGTTAGTTTGTTTGGGTCAAATCTTGCAAGCCAAAATTGACGAACTTCCCGACGTCCAATGGAGTTGAAATTTTGTGGTACACTTGTGTCTGGCTGATGACAATGCATGTTGATGAAGAGAGGAGGTGTCCACAGAAACTCCTAAACTATACATGAGATGTTTTGGCTCATTAGAAACCTCTCAACAAGTTGATGAGTGCATAAAAGTATAGTCGGCAACATAGGCTTCTTACTAGTAATCAATATTTTATCCTCCAATAGAATGCCAATGACCGTTTTCCCTTTACGGGCGCTAAACTAAACATAATATTTATAAATAGCATTCTTGATATAGAATGTCTGTGAAGGTGTGAACCTCTGTTCCCATAAACCTTTAAGTACAACATATTTTACGTCATACCTGGCCATAAAGTAGGAATTACCGCACGCTATGCGTGCGGAAAACCCCACTTCCTGGCCAGATAGAGACGTAAAATGTTGTACTCACCACGGGCGGTAATAAAGAAAGCCTCAGAGCGCATATTTATCGCCCTTGCCTTCGGCTCGGGCGTCAAATACCTGCGTTCTGAGACATTCTTTGTTTAACCGCCCTAGGTAAGTAATGTACTATTAGTATTTCCATCAGATTCAAAAGTAGTCTCAACACAACCGTCGTGTAAAATGCAAACTCATTGTTTTATCAGCACGTAATAACGTCAACTTTCCGAAACTGTTCAAAGACTTTGCCCATACCTGTTCAGAAACGGGACGTGAAGGATATGGTGCAAGACTTGTTGGACGACCTGTACGCCGACCAGCGCGACTGGGGCACCAGCAGCGCCATCGACTACTGCCATGCGTAAGTCAAGGCCATTCCCAATGTTTGGATTTAAGAGCCGCCGCGCGCTTAATCTATGAACTCAATGAAACGTTCCTAAAGCGTAAGGCCTGAGTGGACGCTCGAGTCGGGCGTGCGGTGGAGAGGGGCGTGCGGCGTGCATATTAAACAAATGAAACTCATACTGGTGTCCTGAGTAGACGCTGCACAAAGCGAATGCACGCTCGCCCGCCCCGCTGCACGCCCCGCCGAATGCTCCGCTCCGAACGTCCACTCAGGCTCATTAGTATATAATTTACTTTCAAAACAAAGTTTTAACCGCTGTTAGTTATCTGCGACCATGACCGGTGCAACCCGTGTCGAAACGTCAGAAATAAAGGTAAATAAATATCGCGTTAGACCCGGATTAAACAGTATTTAAAAAGTTTTAACCGACTTCAATCCAGTACTCCGCCAAGCCACATGAACATTTCAAATTTTTTTATTCCAATTTACCACATGAACTGATTTCCGAGAGCAAATGCGTTGATTTTTAGACCAATAAACCAAATCGCTGTATGTAGGCCGATAATATTTGAGAACTTCCGTCAATTCCTCAAGGATCTCAAAATTACCTTTGGCACTTCATTGTTTGCTAATTCAACGGAATCATATCAGAATTTGTGAAGTACTTTTATATAATTTGAAGTACATCATTGAGAAGTTCCACAAGCCATCTGTGGTCTTCATCATCACTTCCACTTCACCAAATTTATGATTTCCGGGTGTAAATACACAAGTTATAATAGAAAATCTCGAAATTACTACACGCGTGCCTAATATATTTGAGGAGTTCCCTCAATTCCTCATGGTTCCCATCATCCAACTGGGACTTTGGAAACAATGGGACCAATCTGGAAGCATATACTTTCAATTAAAAAAAGAATTGTACGAATCGGTTCATAAATGACAGAGTTCTGAGGTAACAAACATTAAAAATAAAAAAAATAAAAAACATCCGAATTGAGAACCTCCTCGTTTTTTTTGAAGTCGGTTAAAAAGAACGCGACATTGTATAGACATTGGCAGTCTTTATAATTGACTAGTCTCTGCTTAAAGCCAGAGATTCACTATATTAGGTTGACCGATTAACTGAGACGGCGCGGGAGTCTAGCGAGAGGCAGGGACCTCCCGCCCTAGCGCCCGCTACCCTTTGACGTCTCCCCTCTTACCCCTGCCCCGCCACAGACTATTCGGACCGTTGTCATGTCCCATATCGCAGGACGATTCTCTATTTCGTCTATAAATAATTCCGTATTAAAAGCTTCGGTTTCCATTTCGGACGATTTCTGGACGACCCGATTAACCCTAAAATTCTAAAATACGTCCATCCGCGTCGAAAGCGCGCGCTCAACTGAACCCTGAACCGACTGAACGGAAATATGGAAAACCAATGATCTCAAAGTAAAGCGCGCGTACGCGCGCTGACAACAGTCGAGCGCTAGCGCAGCGTTCAACGCGCGAACGAGTATTAATGAAACGCGCGTTAGCATGTGTACGGCCTGAATGAGTTGTTATGTAGTTGTAAACGCGTGTTATCAAAACGCGCGTTAAGCGCTTGTCATCTGAACATGCTCTAAGATGTTTAGTCACACTTGTCACCAGACGTTATAAATCGTGTGACTGCCTGGCAACATCGACACGTCCATCACACGTGTCGCGCTCTCATCATCACGAATTCATCATAAATTAGAGTGAGAGTCTATGTTGCTGGTTAAGCTCCTTAGGTATCAGTTACAGGATTGGGAGGAGAAAGAGAAGATTTTTCCGCAAAACTTTCAACTACATCTTGGTAATCCCATCGCTGCTTGATTGGGGACTCCTTATTCAACACATTCAGGGCTAGCCATCATATCTGATGGCCATCCCACTATCTACCAAGTGTAGACCCCACAGATAGGCTATCGCAGAGCCCAATCTATCCCCTCTCCCTCATCATTAATTTGCAATTTCGGCGGACATCGCTGATGTCACTTGTTATAGGATAATTTGTGCCTTAGTCTTAATAGTCCTCAACTTAAACTGATGAATCTGATGATGCAAAGGTAATAAACCCTTTTACAACTGGAACAATTCTGCTAATGGTCTTTTAAATACGTACTTATAGTTTTTTGTACCTACAAAACTCAATCCCACCCTCTAAAATAACCTATAGGTACCGATGAAGTAAATCGTACTAAACTAAGCATTGATCTCATAAGTCATCAATGCCTAATTGGCCTAATTTCTAAACGTATTATTATATAACAGCGTTCAGATTTATAATCACTTATTTGAACTACAAATGAAAGATTCCTTCAGGGATATCTTTAGACGTCGAAATGGGTTATAAAATCGTTTATTTACCCACATGTCGGCCTGTGTACTCGGAAGAGATTAGGTACGGTCGGCGAAGAAAGTGGTCTAACACTTTACGCCTTTATTATGTTACGGTTCAAAATTGGTTGACAACTTTCGTGGTTTACTGTACTTTCAAAAAGCTGAGCAAACGTGTGTTGCAAAAACATAGGTAACCGAAGGTGCTATGTCTAGTACTGACTACTGACATAGACACCTCAATGTTTACTTGATATAATTTCATAGAGATATGTCTAGAAAATAAGCAAGGGGAAGTAGCTACTTAGGTTAAATAGTGATTTATCTTAAGAAGTCGCTTGTAAGGACACACTAATTCCCTACTCCCTTAATAAAATCGCAAATACCAACCAATGTATAAACAGTGATTGTATTCGTGCCGGGTAAGGGAACTCTAAAACGGCGAAACCCATTTGAGCGATAAAAAGCTTATTTCCCGATGGACGCGTGGGTCTAGGTACCGATGAGAAATATCTCCCCTGTATTCTTATATTAGCCGAGAATACGTGGTATAGAAATTAATTACACCAGTTACATTAGGGTGACACGATAGTAATATGATACGGCAACCACAGCATTGTTAGACTAAGCCCGTGCTAGGTTTTGCCTTCTGGTTAAACACAATAGCGAACAAAATTCGACCTTTGAAAAACCGCAAACAAATTCAAAGCAAGAGAGCTAAAGTGAGATATAAAATGTAATTTTTTGCCATCTCTTGCAGTTTTTAGTACCTACATTATATTAAACGAATGCAACCATAAAATCATATTGCTAAAGGTACGATTTGTAAAAAGAACAGGGTCAAGCTGGTGGTTCAAATTGGGGTGACAACATTTTCTGTGCCACATCAGTTGTAGAATCCGGCTTGAAAAAAAGATTTTCCGCACATAAATTGTCGTTTAGTGTAGTTGCGGTATACAACTCTCATACGCAGAAGATACGTGCTATTATTGCATTGTTTCCTGTCAGTACATAATTATACATAGCAAAATAATTGCCCAATTGTTTTTATTTAGATCAACTTCAGCCGCATCCTTAGCTTCATCGCAGTCGATATGCAACGACCACGACGATTCGTTCGAGCGCAGTTACATGGAAGGATTAGGTATGCCTGATTGTGCTACTTTTATGCAATCACTGCAACCCAAAGAGATTTGGTGTTATTACGTTATAATTCCCTCCGCTTATACCATGCCTATATTTACGAGTATGTATGAGCCTGAAGTCGTATCAACATAAACATTGTTGATACGTCTTCAGGCTTTACTTTTTTCTTGCACAAACAATTAAATTAAAGATTAAGTTATATGTCAATCAGTCGACTAAGGAAAAGTTATTGATTAAGGCTTTTTTACAGATGTGGAAGATGTTCGGAAACAGGCAATCGAGTGGGAAGTCAGGCTTCGAGTGGCAGGCGAGAGGCTGGCGCGCTGCGTGCGCGTGCGGGATCGGCTGCGCCGCCAGCAGAAGAGGCTGTGTGCCGCATTCACCGTGCTGCTGAGACACATGAGTAACTATACCAGAAATAACAACTAGATGTTGAAGACAAGCAGACAGGATGTGGGTCACAGGTGCCCTCAACACATCAGTAACTACCTAATCTACCTATACCGAACATGATAGGTAACTAGATCTAGAAGACAAGCAGTCAGGATGTGGGGCGCAAGCACCGTCAGCAGAAGAGGTAATGCACCGCCTTTGTCGTGCTGGTGGAACACGTCAGTAACTATACCAAACATGATAGGTAAATAGATCTAGAAGACAAGCAGTCAGGATTTGGGTCATAGGCGCTGTTCGCAGAAGAGGTTAATGCACCGCCTTTCTCATGCTGATACGAGTAGAACACATCAGTAACTACCTATACCAAACATGATAGGTAACTAGATCTAGAAGACAAGCAATCAACATGTGGGGCGCAGGCACCGTCAGCAGAAGAGGTTATGCGCCGCCTTTGCCGTGCTGGTGGAACACGTCAGTAACTACATATACCAAACATGTAACTATACTTCGTTTTTTTTAAGATTAGAATTATCTGTCAAACGGGTAAACACAGAAGCAGTGGTCGTAAACCTTCGATTTCGACCGATACCACTGAATTTCTCGGAACTTATGTACCTACATACGAGTACATATCATTTGATATTTACCGATAGCTGAACGCATATATTTTCTTTTAAAATCTTGTATACCGTAGCCAACGATATGCCAGCAGTCTCGGCAGTCTTTTTCACACGGTCTGATTTAGTGGGATACTCTTTTCTATGGCACATTTCTGACACTAATTTGTAAATATTCACCACCCGCTTCCGCTTTTCACTGGCAGTCAGAGGATTCTGCTTTTGCCTTTTCTTCTTTGGAGATGAAAAAACATTAGCCGGAACCGGCTACGACTTCTGTACTCGGGCCAGCCTCGGCTTCATACATTGTAAATGTGCACCAACAAACAAAATATCTAAATAGATCAACAACTAATAACAAAATTCAACAAAAACGATAACTACAATCTTTTCTCAAAAATGGCCCGCAAAGTGGACATAACTCGCTACATATTGGAAGGTAAAGTGTATAGTTTAAGGCCAGATCAAAATTAAAAAATAAAAAACATTGCAGGCCGCCTGGAATGTTACATATAAATTCCTTTATTTGTCGAGTACCAACCTTTTTAAAAAGTAGAAACTGGCATATAAAAGACGGCACAGGTCGTATTCAGCCAAATCAAGTCGTATTTTTCTGTTGCAAACGCGACATTTTTGTATGTGTCATAAAAAGATTGCGTTTTTCGATGGAAAAATACACTTGCGATTCTGTTTAAAAAATATATTATGACGTTTAGTTTTATGTGATTTGTAGTATCCTCAATTTTTATTTAATAATAACGCTTGATTTCAATTAAGTCTTTTTTATTCCCCCATTTTTGAGAAAAGCACTATATTAGCCTCAGCCGGAATGGCAATTGCAGGCTTCGTATTATAATTAAACGGACTCGCAAGCTCGTCCGTTTAAACAAAATACTCAGCCTGCAATTGCCTCCTTCCCGGCCACGGCAATAATGTACTATTAAGTAAGCTAACAGCAATAGAAATCACAACCGACTCAACCGACAACAAAATTAACTCAATCAATTTTTAGTTTATATGGCTCCATCAAAGCCTTGATGATTCCGCCAATGTCGAGTTTGGATAAGACACGGTCAGTATTTTAATCTTGACGGTGGACTATAGGTAGTGTTCGGTATTATATCCAACCGGTCGAATCACCAATCTACAACACAACACAGACTACAACAAACACAATCTACTGGATGACAACTTTTTTTTTTTTTTTTTCCCTTTAGTTTTATGATATGGGTTATAAATCTACAAACTACTTATATTAATAAAAACACATACATATAGGGTTATTTTGAGAATGATCACAACTTTATGTTATTTTTCGACAAGAACTTATTTAATATTCCACAATATGGCGAGAAAACTAAGGTTAGGAGGAAGTTAATATTAATTGGGCGACTTATACAACATGGGAGTAAATTATACAATGGGAAAGAAATTTTAGGACAATCCAACAATATGTGTTCCACAGTACCCTCGGCAAGTCCACATTCGCAGACTGAGCCGTCCCGTATTCTCAGTTTGGCCAAAGAAACTGGCGAACAAATATGACCAAGGCGCAACCTTATAATTGTGGATGTGTTCAACTTACTGAATTCCTTGTTCTTAAAGAACCAAGGTTTAATAGGGATGTTAGGCTGCAGGCTTCCATAATGCTTGCCCTTTGTTTGCCGTGAGAATTGCCACAAGTCATTCCATTTATGGTGTAGTAAAAGTTTAACTTCAGATCTTAGATCTCGGGAGTGACAATTGGTGGATGATTCAATTCCCTGCTGAATGGCATTTTTTGCGCACTGATCAACCACTTCGTTGCCCGTGATACCACAATGGCTAGGAATCCACGCCAAAATAACCTGTATATTAGAATTCTGGCATTCCCGGAGTTTATCCTTAATTTTTAAAGTTAAATAAAAGTTATTTCTAGAGTGAAATGGTAGTCCTATCAAATCCTGTAAACAGCTCAGGGAGTCAGTGAGTATAATGGACTTGTTGAGGTTATGAGAACTAACATAAGAAACCGCTTCATAGAGAGCCAGAGCTTCTCCAGTAAATATAGAAGATCGTGGCGGACTTTTAAAATTTAAGATTATTTTATACTTAGGGATCCATACGGCCGAACCGACACTATCTAAAGGGGTTATTTTCGAAGCGTCAGTAAAAATTTGCAACCATCCACTGAAACGTTTATCAATGATCTGATTAAATTCAGAATTCACGTTTACCAAAATTAACTCGAATGAAAAACCCACATGAGTGATAATTGACAGATAGTGACAGTGACGTTTAAAAATAGACCATTGTGTGAGAACTCTGCCTCTTTAGGTGTTTTAATGTACAACCTTTCCATGAAAAATTGCAAACGCAATTTATTAAAATTCTTATCATTTCATCTTAGAATATAAATTAACTAATATTATGTTTCTTATCTGTTCACAACACTGAGTAATGTATGTATTACTAAAACATGATAATAAATACGTGATATTTATTAACTCGTATTAACTGTTCGATCCGCAGAGTGTGCCCGATAAAAAACCTTATATCTCGTTCTGCAAAGGTCTCTCTAATGCTAAAACAAACGAAGTATAGATGTGGGAGACAAACAGTCAGGATGTGGGTTGCAGGCGCCGTCAGCAGAAGAGGTTATGCGCTGTCTTTGCCATGCTGGTACAACACATCGGTAACTATACCAAATACATACATTTTTAAAAACAAATTAGTATAAGCGGTAGGTGTCATAGGACTCATAGGATAACCGGTTGGAACGAACCAAAATAATTCCTGGTCCACTTCGGCACGTGTAAGGAGAGGGCGGCCGACGTCTGGGTTGAAAGGCATTTCGGGGTTCTCACCTTCCGGCTGACGCAGGTGCTGTCGGGACACGGTTGTTTCGGCACCTTCCTGCACAAAATCGCACAGAGAGAGCCGACCCCGGAATGCCACCAGTGCGGAGCCGGCATAGACTCGGTGCAACACACGTTGGCCGAGTGTCTGGTTTGGAGTGCAGAAAGACAGGAGTTGGTCGCCCGAATAGGGCAAGATCTGTCGCTGCCAGCCGTAGTGCGGGCTATGGTGTCTAGCAAAGCAGCCTGGAAGGCGATGCTGGACTTTAGCGAGCACGTTATGGCCGAGAAGGAGGCGGCAGAGCGCGAGCGGGAAGCCCGGGCTGAGGCTGACCCAATGCGCCGCCGCAGGATCGGACGCAGGCGCGCCGCGCACAACCAGCGATTGCCGCCTTAACGAAGACCTCCGGGTGGCAGTCACGGGGGCGACTGCCACCCATAGAGAAGAGGTCCTCGAGCTGAAGGGCGTGTCGGGTGTTCGGGCACGCCCCTTAAAATGTTATTCTGGGGACATGTATTTATCTCCTCCCCTCTCGCGACGGGTCTCACATGGGGACAGCTGCTGGCGGAGTCGCGGAAGTGTGCGTGAGCGTTCCCGTGGCTCCGCCATAAAGCAGTGCGCAGAGCACCGTGGGGTTTTAGACGGTAGTCCGGGCGGTTCCCGGGAGTCCGTCATACCCGTCCTGGTTCCCCAGCCAGGCGGGATGTGTAAATGCATTTTCCCCACGAAAAAAAAAAAAAAAAAAAAAAAAAAAGGGCGGCCGACGTGATTTGTCGCTTCATTTACGGGCAATAGCGTTTTTCAGACTGCATTATTATCACAAGTTGCGAGCAGCCGTCAAAATCATCAATGAAAATAATGATGATTATAGACCGTATTAAGCCCACTCCCAATACGCCTACGACCCATGACAACATGATAAAATGCATGGCAGCAGGTCGAGAAAGTTGTGCTGAGCAAGAATCAGAAGATTATCGCAACTAAAATTGGCCGAAAGTTTGAAAAATCCTTCACTTCCGGTCAAAATTGTAAGGGTGTATATTTACGTCATGTGAGAACAGTACGAGACATGTGGCATCGTAGGTAGCCCTTTAATCGTAGAGAGCGTAAACCTAAGTCTGTCAGTCCTGAAATGACCGGCAGTACTTGGCAGACGCTGTCAAAGGTGCCAACTTTATCCTTACAATTTTGACCGGAAGTGAAGGATTTTTAAACTTTCGGCCAATTTTAGGTGCGATAATATTCTGATTCTTGCTCAGCACAACTTTCTCGACCTGCTGCCATGCATTTTATCGTGTTGTCATGAGACGTAGGCGTACCTATTAGGTGGCTTACGGATTAGTAGTAGATTTTGACACATACAACTCTTGCAACAGTGCTACCAGCTAGTGCAAATGGTGATCGAGATTTCTATGAACCTTCGTTTTAAGCATATCTAAGTGCACAAGTTTCTTGTCATCAATTCGAAAATATACCATATACACAAAAAAACCATAAACCAATTTCCGTGATAACGAAATCTTGCACTTTTTCCAACTTAGCTTTTATGCGCCAAGTGTGTTGTGTATGTAGTACAAGATAAGAGACTTCGTTCAAAAAAAAACATATTCCACTGGACAATGCTTTGCAAATAATCAATACCTACTTCTTGCAATTATGTCGTTTCCGTACAGCCTCCCGTGTACCATGCTGTAGCATGTGATCACATGAAGCTATCAAACCAGTCATACTTTTCTGCAATTCGAGTCGCATGCAGTTATGTAGACAGTCTAAGAATAAAAGCTACCACTACAAATTCATTCATGAAGGTTTAAAATAGCATTACGCACTTCAAAGCAGACTAGGATCGGCGCTTCGCGTCTAATACGGCTCAACACTGACGTACACAGGCAGTTCGCGAAATCGATACACAACGCACACAGCCACGCTGCTTCTAGCCTTCAGGGCGCATGCCCGTGGCAGGTACCACGAATCTCCCCGATCGCATCCTTGTCGTGTGAACAGGGTACTCAAGTGCATTCATGTCCTGCGATATGGCTGTATTACGTGCTATCTTGGTACAGGGCTAGCGGTCCCGTCGCTTTATTTCGCGACTTTCCCAGTAAACATCGCGTCAGCTGGTCGAATACGCTGTCTCAAATGCTTTCGAGATATGGCAGACAGTTCTCAGTTTCCAACTCAGTTGTCTGTGGTGATTGTTGGTAATGTCGGGAGTGGTGTGGTTGGGTTGACGATGGTCGCCGCAGCGACACTGCAGTCAGGTTGGGTCACTGACTTGGTTGTGTAGTGAGGATATGCGTGTGTTCAATGAGTTCCTCAGCCAGTACAGATGAGTGCCATCCTCAACTCTCTCCGGAACTTGGCTGCCTCGTCCAGAGCCGGCACAGGTATATATTTTTAATTAAATTATAGGTAAGTAACCCTTTCTTTGAAGCCATTTAAGTTTTTTATTCACGGCTAACCTTATTTAATAATCTTTAGAGCTACTCACCCATAGGTTGTAAAGAATGCATCTAATGCAATTGTTTGGTCAGATTTATAAGGACCCCGCAGCAAGTATGGAAAAAGTGGATTTTTTTTATTGAAAAAAAAATTAACATGAGATTTCAATCTACACCATACTAAAATTGCGTGAGATTTGACTGAAACCACTTTTTCCCTAATATGTTTGCTGCGGAGTGCTGGATTTATTTAAGAGCCCGTTAACGTGCTCACTAGCGCCATTGGTAAATAATTGTGATTATTTAAATTTTAAGATGGATATTTAAAAAAAAAAGGCCACTACTCACTGTATTTTGTATTTAAGTATCTTTTGAATACATCATAATAGTTTTTACGTCGCTGGATTCGTCAATTTATGCGTCCAAAGTTAAAACGGCCGTTTTTTTTTGAGTTCATAGATCGACGAATCCAGCAATTTAAAAACTATGATGATGTATTCAAAAGATACTGAAATACAAAATACAGTGGGTAGTAGCCTCCTTTTTTATACACCGTGCCCGTGAATAACCCGAAAGATTTAAGCTAACGATACTAGAGCCTAATTAGAGTATAAAGTTATGTAACATATAGTCCAAAAACTCATAATTAAGGAGATATTAATTATTTAAAACAAATCAAAAGTTAAAAAATCTCCAGTCTAACACACCCCAAAGGCTTGAGCATAACTTGACACTTCTTGTCATGGAACACAAGTCACGGAATTCGCCGTTTGTCGTATGATTTCGGAGCGATTCGTGAAGTGTTATGCTCGCTCTCTGTTCTTCAACTTGAGTTTCTCAACTAAAGACTTGTTCACAAAGAAGCGGGCAATTAGTATGATTTAATTTGTACTGAAATAGTAATTTAATTAAGACACATAATTAGACCCATGTTGATCTAACATTATTTACTCGTATTGTCGTCAAAAATACGTGGTTTAAATCTTTCGGGTTATTAAGGAGCACGGTGTATACATATCGTTAAATTTAAATACGTAATCACAATTATTTACCAGTGGCGCTAGTGAGCACAATGTATGATTTGATGAGAAAGATCTTTACAAATTTTATTTGAGTATCATACAAGTTTTTAAATTTAAAGTACCTAAGTACGAGTAATATAAAATTACACACAAATTAAACGTTGCGGGTACGTTACATGCTCTAAACTTTTGTAAAAAAATATTAAGACTCTATTCTTGAAGCTAGTTAGTTGGGTAATTATAGGTAGTTTATTAATTATTATTTACCAAACATACCTTACAGGTCCTTACTCGGACATTCGTAAAACAGTTGTTCTTCTTGACATTGGAAATTAAATACATACATACCTAATCACCTACCTATGACACAAAAAAAGAATGAATGTAGATCGAAAATGTTATACCGGGAAGTATAACATTTTCGATCCTATTGTGGGCACGCTTCCAGTTGTTTGTGACACTCACTCGTATCCTCGTATTCCGTAGCAATAATGGTGACAATCCTATAAAATCTAGATGGAGACTCTCAGAGCCATAAAACGAGTTAACCTCTTAATCTACTCGCATTTTTGCACATAAAAATAAAAATCTGTTCATTAAAAATTTGCCAGATGGCCAGACAGCGACATTCGAAAACAATAGGAACATCGAGGCAAGTTGTAGGCACTAGGCAGCCGCCCTAGGAGTACAAGGTATTAACTAATGCGCCGCTGTGCAATGAGAGTACTTTCTTCTTTACAAAGGATGACTAGACGGAATGCCCTGCTTTGTGTCAGTCTAACAGGCTGTTTGCATTAATTCTGATGCCGTTGACGACGCTGGCGTCGACGTCTGCTTATTTTCGCTCGGTATAATCTCATAAAACGATACCTTCAATTTATTTTTCTCAAACATGCAATGAAATATTCTCTTTACGTTCCTTATAATAGACTCGGAAGTATCCTTTTTCGGGAGCAGCATCTCGAGGCGGCCTGAAATGGGATTTCATATAACTTTTCAGGCCTAGGCCTGCAAAGTAACTTTTTAATTTTCATTCCACTATTTTTGGCACAGCATCACGGCATTCAGAGTTTATTATAGAACCGTAAGTATACATACTTACGGTTCTATAATAAACTCCCAATAGTGCATGTTGTTAGGGGAGAATACTTCACTTTCGGATACCGGCGCCATATTTTAGTATGTTGTTGGCATGTCCCCTGGATTCCTAAACTGCCGGGAGACAATTTCTAAGGAGTCGATCGAGTCGATCTCCTCTGTAATGACGTCGTCAAAAGCGCCGCGGCTGCGCTTGGAAAAGTGTAAATTACACCCAAACCATGCAACGACATACATATAAGGGGTACTTAATGAAAGCTGAATAAATTGTCAATAGTTCATTAGTACATTATATCTCAATATACACGCTAGTTTAAGTAATATTAGCAGTAGTATAAAAAAATCAAGAAAAATCTAAGGACTTTCAGACTTTGCGGCAAAACTGGAAAAGATACACGAATTTAATGTACAACAAAAATGATAGCTAGTATTTCAGCTTCACATTTTTGTTTTTTATTTTAAGACAAGAGCAACTTAACTTAACTTAACAAAACTTAAAATTAAATATTCGCTATTATCCAAGTTAAAAGGGCCGTTTTATCCACATTTTAAATTGGGACATATAGGGATATAAAAAAATATATGAAAGAAAATGGACGACTTAACTATTTCATCATTATTATCGCTCACGCTCATATTATTTGCATGCGAGTCGTAAACCCCCAGATGTCAGTAAATTAAAACTGCCATCACTCAAGAACCTTAAAACGCGCCGCTGTGTTACCTACGTCCCGCTGTCATGCGTCGAAGATCTGCACACACCACACAAACACGGCGAATAAAATTTACACACGATATAATTGATGTTGTACAGTGAATGCGCCCTTGTAAATGCGTTTTTTTTAAAGGAGGTCTATGACGATGGCAAACAAGCAAGGTAGGTACGTAGACATGATAGCCTATGGACGCTTGAGAGGAATTACAAGCGCGTTGCTGACCCAATATTGATTCGAGGATTCACTGTGTTGATATCGCATGCAATGCAGTGACAATGCAGGTCCCTCACTCTCAACACAGCGCACTCGGGAGCTCCAACCTTGCTCACCACGGAACAAGAACACAACAATAGTACCTTCCTGACAGAGTTAATACTTCGGGGTGTTATTATAAATGTGGTTTTATGTAAAGGCCCGGCTACACGCAGCGATTTGCATGCGCAAACAGTTTGTGCAAAAAATTGGCGCAAAAACTGTATGGCGTCCACACGATAGCGACTTGCATGTGCAAACGGTTTGTGCAAAATTTTTCGCAAAAACTGTATGGCGTCCACAGTCCACACCAATAGCAACTTGCATGCGCAAACGGCAAATGCCAATGAGCGTTTTGTGCAAGCCATTTCTGCGGTAGGTATACCGTTTTGCCGCCTTAACGCACATGCTTATTTGTGCAAATCTAGTTTTTTATTTTTTATTTATTACATTTATAAAAGAAAATACATTTTGTTAAATCTAACAGTGTCGTTAAACCCTATCGGGTTTGTATCGACACAGCAATTCGTGAACAGTGATTAGATTCAATTTTAGTAATTAATTTATACAGGAAGGTAGCACTAAATATGCGTAGGTACAATAATTCCCACCCGGGTAAAAACACCGTTCCTCAGTTTGTGCCAATAAGCGTTTTGTGCAAGCCATTTGTGCGGTATACCGTTTTGCCGTCTTAACGCACATGCTTATTTGTGCAAATCTAGTTTGTGCCAATGGGGTTGGCCGGTGAAAGCTAATTGTAGATGGCGCTCTTCTAGATTCCATACAATGAAAGAGAGAGACAGAGGATCGATGGTCCCTAACTTGTACGGAAATCATATATAGTTCTTAGGGAAAAAGCTTCCCCATAGATTTAACCCATAGCCTTTTATTTTTAGCCTTTTTCGGAAAACGGTGGATTCCCACTTCTTAGCGATTCGAGACGAAACATCAAGCCATTTTCGCAAAAATAAATAAAAACTACTTCCCGCCATACAAATTTAGCTTTTTTAAGGACCAATATTGGTGCTGTCAGTTTGACAGTTGCCAGCCCCATTAGCGTTTTGTGCCAGCCATTTGTGCGCTATACCGTTTTGCCGTGTTAGGGCACATGCGTATTTGTGCCAATCTAGTTTGTGCCAATTAGCGTTGTGTGAAAGCCATTTGTGCGGTATACCGTTTTGCCGTCTCAAGGCACATGCTTGCTTGTGCAAATTAGAATTGGCGCAAGTATGATTGAGCGTGTAGCCGGACCTTAAGGCGGAAGTACTTTCTCAGTTACTATGCTCGAAATATGATATTCCGCTGTGCTCTACCTCTCTTTAATCATAATTTATCATATTGTTATACGCCACGTCTTCATAGATTAACTCTTAGTGTGTATTGGATAAGCATGCAGCTTTCCACAATTGACCAATATATTTCTGTACAGCGGGCGAAACCAGCGCCCGATTCGGCTTGGCGCCGTCCGGCAGCGAAGGCCCCGGCGAGGGCGGTTACGCGGAGTGGCTCCATGCGATGCGGCTAGTGGCGCGGCTGCCTGCCGGCGTGCCGCAGCACTTTCGGAAGAAGGTAACCCTGGCTATAGCTTCAGCTGTTCAGCTCATCTTTGCACGTGACTGTATGTGTGCGTGCGGTTATAATGGGGAACTTGCATGGGACTTCAATTTCGAATAAATTGCACTCAATTGATGCGGATATAGGTAGAAATATCATTCAGAAGAAAAAAAAACGATTGTATTAGATTTAACTCAATTCAAAACACCGAGAAAAAAAATATTTCGATAAAATAACATAACAGTTACACAGGATATTGAATTAGAAATGATATTTTGTACTACAAGTATAGACTTAAACGCAAATGTTGTGGAGATAATTGCAAATTGATGATTTACTCCATAGTAAACGCGCCGAGATTATATGATTTGACGTCATAGCATAAGCCAGTTTAATATAGGTAGAGCGTTTTCGGGTGGTGCCCGCGCGTGCAGATTTCAAATGCATCAGAAAAATAAATCATAAGAAAGTTTTAGTGCTACAGTTGTTTTGTTTAAATGCTGGATTATACTTTTGATTTTCGTAATAAAATAAAAAGATGCAAGTTCCCTATTGCCGCCGTATGTTTGCGTGTACCTGTACTGTGATGATGATGATGATGTTGTGAAGGGACGCCTGGCCGGAAACAGGCGGGCAGTCGACCGCTTGTCGCAGTCATTCAGCCCATTTCCCTCAGTTCGGAGCCTCAGGTTACTGTCCCGGCGGCGTTCCCACTTCCAACTCTTCAATTCTTCTTGTTTTCCTGCAGAACAGAAGGACATCTTTAAGGTCGATATCCCTCAATTCCTTCTCCTCTAACATATCTTTACCGAATGTGTTAAACCGCGGTGCCGCGTACATAACACATTCCGCTAGTACATGCTTGCTTGTTTCCTCCTGCCCACAGTGTGGGCAAGTAGCGTCGTTACTTATACCTATTATCTTTAAGTGTCTATTCAGAGTATTGTGACCGGTTATGATACCAGTCAGCAGTTTCAGATTTCTCTTACCCAGTTTCAGCAGATACCTGGTCCTTTTGTGATTAGTGCCTCCTATCATCATCTTTGTCTGTCTGCATCCAGATGCATCCCTCCATTCTTTTTCCCCATCCAGTTCTTTTAGCTTATCTATGACCCCCTTTGTAACTTGAGCCGAAAAGGGAAGGACCGGTTCTGGGCCTTCAAACTCCCTTCCCGCACCTTCCCTGGCCAACTCATCTGCCTTCTCATTGCCCGCTATTCCCTGATGTCCTGGCACCCACGCCACCGTCACACCTGGGTTTTCTCCTATCTTATTAAGCTCTTCCTTGCATTCTTTCACTAAGGCGGATGTTACCGTTGCCTTTCGTAGCGCCTTCAATGCTGCCTGACTGTCCGTGTAAATCACTACCCTTCCAGTCAGTTGTTTTGTATCTCTTATAATCTGTGCGCATCTCGTTATCGCACACACTTCTGCTTGGAAAACGCTAGCATACCTCCCCAGTGAGATGGATACTCTCTCCCGCAGTTTGGGTATAACTATACCTGCCCCCGCTAGTCCTGTTGATTTCTTTCTTGATCCATCTGTGAAGCAGACTGTCATCGGGTGCACTACGTCTACCTTCCAGTTGTCTCTTTCACCTATGTGTATTCTATACTTCTTGTCAAATATCTCCTGCCTCTTTATGAGGTCGTTATTGGCTATCATCATATGTAGCTTTGATAGCGCTTCCTCCTGTATCAGCGCGTGTCTTTTGTCCACACAGCTTCCTCTCCATTCTTTACATGCTTTCATTCTGTACCACTGTTCCATGGCCCTTTTCTCCACTTCAATTCTCATTGTCTTCATGCCTAGCAGTATTTCCATGGCTTGTGTCGGGGTCGTTCTCATAGCCCCCGTCACCATCAGACATGCTAGTCTCTGCACCTTATTCAGTTCCTTTTGATATTCTTTGATACGCGCCCTATGCCACCATACCACGGCCCCGTATAGCACCCTGGGTAATATGATTGCCCTATAGATCCAGTTGATCATTTCGGGCCTCAGTCCCCATCTTCTTCCCACTGCCCTTTTACATTGGTATAGTGTTCTAATGGCTTTCGCCGATTGCTCCTTAATGTGGGTTTTGTATCTGAGAGTGCTATCTAGTGTCACTCCCAAATACTTCACCTCCTTTACCATCTCCAGTTCTTTGTTCTGTATGACTATTGGTTTTATATTCTCTCTCTTCCTTTTGTTGGTGAATAGCACCAGCTTCGTTTTAGTTGGATTTAGGTCCAGACCTCTCTCTCTGCACCATCCTAACACCTCTCTCAGACCTCTGTTCATTATGTCTCTTATGGTGCTTAGGACCATTCCTCTTACCAGTAGTACTCCATCATCAGAATAGGCCTGCATATACACTCCTCCCCTGTTGACTTTCTTCACCAATGAGTCTAGTAGTAGGCACCACATCAGGGGGGACAGACATCCACCCTGCGGAAATCCCCTTCTCGGACTTATTCTTTTAGAGACACCTCCCAACTCCGCTGTTATGTCCCTGTCCTTAAGCATTCTGCCTATCCATCTCGCTACTGCTCGATCGATACCTTCCCTGTCCAGACTTTCCTCTACCGCCGCAAAGGTTGCCTTGTCAAAGGCTCCCTCCACATCGAAGAAGCAGCCTAGTGCATACTGTTTTGTATCTAAGGCTCTCTCCACCCTAACCGCCAGGTTATGTAGGGCTGTCTCCGTCGACTTTCCTGCCATGTATGCGTGTTGGTTCCCGTGTAATGGGTTCCTTCCACCTTCCACTTTCTCTCTTACCGATTTATCTATCATCTTCTCCAAGGTCTTTAGAGTAAATGACGACAAACTTATGCTTCTGAACGATTTCACTTCTTGATAAGACTTCTTCCCTGGTTTCGGTAAAAATACCACCCTCACTTGTCTCCACACTTTCGGAATATAACCCAAGGCTATGCTCGCCCTGTATAGTCGTGCTAAGTTATCTTTTATGTGTTCGTATCCTTTCTGCATTAGCACCGGTAGTATCCCGTCTGGTCCCGCTGCCTTGAAGTGAACCTGTACTGTAGTGACATCTGCTATTGTCTCTGCCACACAAATCAAAACTGCATATAGCTACAAAGTACAAAACCTTGGTTTACTGACAAATGTTTCATCGAATGTATGTTTCGCAGAATTTTCATTTCATCGTAAACCATTTTTTTCAGAATCAGTACTTTTCAGGATTGTTACAAAACAAACCTAACCTAACCTAATGGGTTCTACAGAATGACCTTTGAGCTGTACCTACCTAAAAACCTAAAAAGTTGACGGTTTCTGAGTAACAAAAATTCGATGAAATGAAAATTTGGCGAAACAATTCATTCGGTGAAACGTTTGTCGGTGAAATAAGGGGACACCAGCTACAAAGCGTACGCTTAAATGCAGACGTGCGCGCAAAGATGAGTTATACTATCTATCTATACAAATAATGAAATCTATGTGGGATACACATAGCCATAGGGTGATTTTTCTAGGATCGTTACTGACTTTGTCCTCGATGTCCCGGCGGGCGCGAACCTTCGCTCAATCCTATACATCACACTCATGACTGGCGTATTAAACTGACTATATACGTGGAAAAGTGAAATGCACTAGTTCGCGAAAACCAACTTTCTAGCTAAATTGTCGAATTAGTCAACCGTCTTTACAGCGTAAACAATAAATTACAAACGTCATTTTATTGGTATTTTCAAAGTTATGTTATGGATCTCCAACAGCAACATATGTCACTGTCATTTGAGTAAGGGTCGGGCTCTAAGAACTACTCCCAAATTAAGGCCAGAGCATACCTACAATGAGTACCCAATTCAGAAGTCTTGAGGTTAAACGATTTGGTCTGAATATGTTAACCGAGATGGGTTAAAATCGTGATTCATTGCAGTTTCCATTTAAGGAACGTAATGATAAATGCAACACGTGATGTGACTCCATTTAATTGGTAAGTAGTTTATGAAAAAGTATTTTTTATTTTCCCTTATGAACTGGAGGTGTATACTTTTAGAGTGAAAGTTTCTTTGTTATTCTATTATATTTTAAAATATGATTAGGTTAGGAGGAAGACGTGTGATGTATATTATTTTGTCTATTTATAAATTGAAGTTCTAGTATTTTCCGTCAAAAGTAGGGTCGTAAATAAACCTTGATAATTTCAAGAGTAACCCAAATTAAACAATACTTAGTGAAATAAAGTGACTGTAGGGTTTATTAAATCCTTCCCTCAACTTATTATCACTAACAGAGTTGGGCGTTATCTAGATAATTTCTTATCTAGATAATTATTTCAAATAAAATCATCTCCACTTATAATAAATCTCTAAATTAAAAAAAGAATCAGCCAGTTTGAAACTAAGCTTTGCGCGGTTCGAATGTTCTCAGCATCCCATGAACGGAAAAATATGAAACATTTTATATAGGTACATTACTATTCTAGCTGCAACTTAGGATAGTTTTTATCCGACTGCGACAGTTAATTAATTTTCCGAAATATACGACTTCATTTAAGTTTTCATTTATTTTTATTGAAATCAAACGCTGCTCCAACTGTAAGCTATAAGAACCGTCAAATTTTCGTCAAAATGGCGGAATTGCTTTGCCTTTCACTTATTAATAATTTAAATCCCGTCTACGATAGACCTTTACGAGACAAATGCTAAAATATAAACCATAAAAAAATATTCGATTCTGATATGATAACTTATTTGCGCAAATGTCGTTTTATGTCGTAATTTCAATAAATGAAATCAACAAATTTGAACAATATTATAATTAACACGAATTTGTTTTTTTTGAATGACAATGGCACGCGCTCGGCGCATTCAGCCAAAGTACCTGCGACGCTACCACGAAAACCGATACTCAATGTTCATATATTTGCATCCCTGTCACTCGAGTATGGTTAGTGCGATAGAGATAGAGATACCCGAATATTTTCGAATTCCGAAGTTCGTGGTTATAGCTCAGGAATCGAAAATATGGTAAATAATCATAATGTATTTTCTCGAAAAAGAATTTAAAATAAATATAGTCAAATGGAGAAAAAAACAAAGCAAGAGGTTATATAGGTAATGATTAAGTTATAAGAGTCCAAAGTTTTAAGAGGGGGTATGTTCTGTCCCTTTTCCGCAAAACGCACCTTCATATGAAACGATTGTTTTTTACTATGACGCTCGAGTATATTGACGTCACAGTCCCTCATCGTTTTCTCACTCTAACAAGCGACATTAAAACGGATGTAGCTTCATAATTTTTTGAGATATTTGAATGGGAGTTTCATTATCTTCTATCTATTTATACATAATAAATGCCTATGTCCTGACTGACTTATTCACTCAATCACTCACTCACTCACTCATCAACGCACAGCCGAAACTACCTACTAATCTTAGAGAGTTGATTTTTGCACAGTATGTTGCATTTATAACGTGGGCTAGGGATAAAAAGGGATTTTTGAAAATTCTACCCCTAAGGGGGTAAAATGGGGGTGCAAAGTTTGTATGGGAGAACCTTTTTTTTTTGAGCTATTGACTTAAACTTTGTAGAAAAATTAGTTATTAGAATACAAATGAAACACTTTCAGCGTTTTGAAAAATTCCACCCCTACGGGGCTAAAATAGGGGTGCAAGGTTTGTATAGGGGAAACATTTTTTTTTAAAATAGAGACTTAAAACTTTGTAGAAAGATCAGTCATTAGAATACAAATAAAGAACTTTCAGGGTTTTAGAAAATTCTACCCTTAAAGGGGTAAAATAGAGTGCAAAGTTTGTATGGGAAAAACTACTTTTTTTTTAAATAGAGACTTAAAACTTTGTAGAGAAATTATTCATTAGAATACAAATAAAGTACCTAGATTCAGTATTTTAAAAAAATCTACCCCTAAGGGGGTAAAATAGGGGTGCAAATTTTGTATGGGGGAAACAATATTTTTTTTAAATAGAGACTTAAAACTTTGTAGAAAGATTAGTCATCAGAATACAAATTAAGTACTTTCAGCGTTTTAGAAAATTCTACCCCTAAAAATAGGGGGCTAAAATAGGGGTGCAAAGTTTGTATGTGGGAAACTATTTTTTTTAGCTAGAGTCCTAAAACTTTGTAGAAAGATTATTTAAATACAAAGAAAGTACTTTCAGCGTTTTGGAAAATTTCACCCCTAAGGGGGTAAAATAGGGTGCAAAGTTTGTATGGGAAAAACATATATTTTTTTAATAGAGACTTAAAATTTTGACGAAAAATTACTTATTAGAACATGAAAAATACTACATTCGGCGTTTTACAAAAATCATTCCCTAAGGGGGTTAAAAAAGGGTGCAAGGTTTGTATGGGGAACACTTTTTCTGAGCTAGACACTTAAAACTTTGTAGAAAGATTACTTATAAAAATACAAAAAATAAGACTTTCAGCGTTTTGAAAAAATCTATCCCTAAGGGGGATAAAAAGGGGTGCAAAGTTTTTATCAGGGAAAGTTTATGTTTTTGAGTTAGAGACTTGAAACTTTGTAGAAAGATTACTTATTAAAATACAAAAAAAGAACACAAATCGTTTTAGAAAATTCCACCCCTAATAGGGTTAAAAAGGAGAGCAAGCTTTGCATGGGCAACACTTTTTTTTGAGTTAGACTTAAAACTTTGCAAAAAGATTACTTATTAGAATACTAAAAAAGAACTTTCAGCGTTTTAGAAAACTCCATCCCTAAGGGGATCCTTAAGATCCTTAAGAAGGGTAGCCAGTGTTGTGTATGAAAAACTTTTTTTTTTACTAGACTTAAAACTATTCAAAATGTTACTTATTAAAATTAATAATAAAGTACTTTCAGAGTTTTAGAAAATTCCACCCCTAAGGGGGTTAAGAAAGCTTTGTATGGGCAACACTTTTTTAGAGCTAGAGACTTAAAAGTTTACGAAAAAAGTTCTTTCAGCGATTAGAAAAATTCAACCTCTAAGGGGGTTTAAAAGGGGGTTCAAATTTTAAATGGCGAGCAATAAAATTTTAAAGTGTGAGTAAGAGATTTTTAACTTCGGTCTTATTCTGTACGTTAAAAGACTACAAAACTGATTTCAGAAGTTTTCCAAATTCATCCCCTAAGAGTGTTCAAATTTTGTATTGAGAGAAATCATTTTCTAAGACGATAAAAAGTTCTACGCGGACGAAGTCGCGGGCAACAGCTAGTTTCAAATAAATCTATTCGAAGATAAATTCAATCACAAATAGTGCGTTGACAACTTTTTTATTTAGATAAATTATCTAGATGAAGATAACCGACCTCGTTTGTTATTGAAGTAAGCTTATAATAATAAATGTATACAGAATGTCACGTCGGGTCAAACCGTCACACTGACATTCATCTTTTATTTAAAATCGCAACTAATTTATCTAGATAAAAATTAAACTGATCTAGATAAATTCAAAATAACAAATGACGGATTATTTAGTTACTTCAAATAAAAGATGATCTTCCCGGTTTTTCGTAAATAGATAATTTTTGCCCAACTCTGATCTCTAAACACTGGCTCGGCAATGCCCACGTATCAGACAGAAATAACTTCCTGCTCAATAGGGAACATTACGCAAAACTCTTCGTAGGTGGCGACACTAGCAGCGTTGACATTGTATCTCATTCCCACTTGCGGTATTGTTTATGAAAGCATCCTTGTCACTCATTTGACAATCAATTGTGCATGTGTGTGTGAATCCCTATATATAGTGGTTTACTATTAGTGGTAGTGCTGCCTCTGGCGGCAGAACATTGCAGTAATGTTCCCTATTGTTGCACTCTCGCCTCGGCTCTCGTGACAATGACAGTGACAGTTATCTCTCCCGCCAATTCAGGGACACACGAGACAGCGTATGTATGCTGTTTGAGCTACTCGCCTACACTACAGGGACAATAGTGTAGAACAATCAATATTAGTGTAGAAATTCACACAAATCGAACTAGCCCTATACTAGTAGTAAGCTCAATAAGACTTGTGTTATGGGTATGTTCTAGACAAGACAACGATATAGGTACTCAATATATGTAAATAGTCAGCATAGTCAATGAAATGAAAATGAAAATGAAAATGTTTTATTTCATAAATTGCTAGGTTACATTGAAAATAAGGTTGGGTCTTCCTAGTAGGTAAAAAATACCTGTGTCAGGAAGACCCTCAACAACATAGAAAACATCCAAGACTCAGAAACAAATATTCAGCTCACAGACAGGATCACTTGGCTAAACCGGTCGTCGAAGGAATGTCGATCTTCATTTCGCCACAATGCCAAATAAGGGGTTTTCAGTTTTTAGATGTCAAAGGTCATTCTGGAAAGACCGGTCGCTACGGCGCCGCCAGTTGGTGAAAAACACTCTGGAAAGACCGGCCGCTACGGCGCCGCCAGTTGGTGAAAATCATTCTGGAAAGACCGGCCGCTACGGCGCCGCCAGTTGGTGAAAAGCATTCTGGAAAGACCGGCCGCTACGGCGCCGCCAGTTGGTGAAAAGCATTCTGGAAAGACCGGCCGCTACGGCGCCGCCAGTTGGTGAAAAGCATTCTGGAAAGACCGGTCGCTACGGCGCCGCCATTTGGTGAAAAGCATTCTGGAAAGACCGATCGCTACGGCGCCGCCATTTGGTGAAAAGCATTCTGGAAAGACCGGTCGCTACGGCGCCGCCATTTGGTGAAAAGCATTCTGGAAAGACCGGTCGCTACGGCGCCGCTAGTTGGTGAAAAGCATTCTGGAAAGTCCACCTCCACTCCACCGCGAATAGTTTAAAAGCCGTGCGCCCCCGGCTTGTCAAGTATTTGCCTTCACCATTACATTGACTCACCCCATTCCGTTACGTTTAAACATTATTTGAACTGATAAAAAGCTAATCCTAAAAATACACATAACGATAAGGACTCAAAGAAATATTCAAATCGTGCTTACGTAATGACGTGCGTACGTTATCAGGGTGTTTATTGGATTTTCATTAGGGATTTACAGATCACAAAGTTTACGCATCAGTACCCCGCGCTGAGGAATCTGATCTTTTTATAGACTTTAAAGCTTTATGTATGCCGCCATTGCCGCCCTAAACAGTACAAATAAGAATTTGTTTTATGGACAGTTGAAAACATTTATATTCGAATAGAACCTAACTCTAAGTTATCTGAATACGTCTTTTTTGTGAAAGCCAGTTCAAATAGTTTTGAGAATAGGAGCACTGTACAGTCAACCAATTTAATTCCTAGCCCATCATATAACCATGCCGTTGTAAAAGCTAGTCAAAACGGGCTACTAGAATTATTGCGTCGCTACCAATTATATAATCTGTGTCGCTACGTAGCAGTTAAAATGACAGGGTTCTACGGTGGCCTAGGAATCAAATTGGTTGACCGTACATCTATCCTCCTAAGACCCCGCGTACATAATTTTGTACCAATTCCAAAATTAATTATGAACTTAAACTTAATGTCAAAAAGTTCCTAATTCAAAAACATAAAAGCGTAGCCTGGGCCTCAGGAGGCCCCAAATTACGTACCTACTTAGTTGTTACAAACGTGACGACTAAACTTATATTTAGGCACCTATTAGGAATATAAAGGCAGCTTTTCACACGTCTGGACGTCTGTTGTCAAGAGGTGTATGTGTGTAGATATTTTTGGTTTATTACCAGCGCTATTAGCATATCGGAAAGAACTAAACCCACACGAGAACATACCGTTAGGTATTTATGTTCTAGGTACAGTCGGGGAATGAAAAGGTTGATCACCTTAAGATCTCTTTTTGCTTGCTCAGTATAAGTTATCAGTATCTGCTTTATCAACCGAGTGTCAGACACATCCGTCATAATGAATGTCATTTCACTACACCTCTTTGAATTTTGGAAAACGAGTTAAAAAAAGAAAAAAAAACGTATAAAAGAAATATCAATTATGACATTGACAGGGACCTGTTACTCACATTTATAGTTTTAATAATTTTAAGCGAAGAGGATTAAATCATTATTATTTATTTATTTATTTATTTATTATATTTATTAACCAAAGATATAAAAAACTTATTCTAAAACATGTCCCTGCAAAACTGTTTGAACAGTTTGCCTGCAGGTAAGTCTCTTTTATGCTTAATATACATAGCATAATAATAACATCGTTTTTAATCCTATTTTATACTTAAATGCTAACTTATTAATCTTGTTATAAATATGAGTGTGATATGATAATGCTTGCTTGCAAAATAAGCAAGCAAGCAGTTACTTAAGTGTAGGTATGCAGTAGGTGTTTTTTTAGTGCTTTTTTAAATTTATGTTTATTTGGTTCATTTCGGATGTCTTCGGGTAAAGTATTTAAGAAGTACGGAAGTCTCTTGGCTAAAGTACGGTCTCCAAAATAGTTATCAACCCGAGGTTCTTCATACTTACCCGCGGACACCGACCTTGTGCTATGTTTGTGTTCTATCGGTATTGGGCTATGTACTCGATTGCTATGATTGTTAACTGCTAAAAGGTATTTATGTTTTAGGCTAACCGGAAGTATTTTACAGATTTTAAATAATTTTGAATAATCGCCCTTGCAACTGTTTTTTGTTTTTTTATTTACTAGTAATTTTAAGAATCTAATTTGCAATGCTTCAAGTTTGTCTATGTAAGATTTGAATGTAAGTCCATAGCAATCAAGGGCATATCCCAGCACCGAGTCTACTATAGCAAAGTACAGACATTTTAGTATATTGCTTGGTACTTTAAAGCTAAGGTGGTAAAATTTTCCTAGGAGTAATCTTAATTTACTACAAATATAGTTAATATGTTGTAGCCAGGAAAATGTAACATCAACCTTGACGCCAAGATATGTAACACAGTCTACCTTTTCAATATGTTTGCATTGGCAATTATTTAAACTATTATGAAGACAAGTAAAACTATGGGTATACATAAGTGGTGAGGTTTCAGCTATTGACAAATAAGGTGAATGAATGATGAGGAATTTGGTCTTATCTGTATTTAACACTATACCATTATCATGGGACCATTTAACGACTGCGTCTATGTCCTGTTGAACCAAGCGACAAGTTTCTGAAAGGTTGGTTCCGGCAAGTAGGGTGCATAGATCGTCTGCAAACATGTGCGCGGAACAGTGACGCAGTACTCCACACAGACTGTTAACGTGCATGAGGTAGCACACAGGTCCACATACGGAGCCCTGGGGGACCCCGCAGCGCACCCGCGTCTCGTCGCTTAAGCCGTCGCCTATCTTGACGCGATATGAACGTGATGTGAGGTAGTCCCGGAACCAGCAGTTCAGCGGCTGCCCCACACCACATTCGTCCATGCCCTTTAAAAGAGTGTCGGTTTATCAAACTTGTTAGATTTATCAAACTTGACACAACGTAATGGCAAGATCAAACTAATAAAAAGGTTTTAGTTCAACTATTAATAGGCAAGGCAAATTCGTATAAGTAAATTTGAACTTTGTTTTCAAACAGTTGAACATAATTTTCAATACATTACTCTCGTCTGATACACAGACAATCTGATATAAAAAGGTAACATGTGCTTGCAACGCGTGAATGATTTGATTTGAAAACTGATCAACCTTTCCATTCCGCCACTGTACAAACCCCTTTCATAAGTTTCATAAAACTTATCAAACCTCTGTTAAGTAACTAAAATGGGTTTTGTCCCTTTCTCAAATGGGAACAAACTGTCATTAAAGTCATACGAATTTTGACAGCATTTTAGCTAAAACAGGTTTGATGGACGTTTATGAAAAAGGCCAGCGGACCTAAATCTAAACTTCCTTCCTCCAAATGAAATGTTTTCACTTAGCGCGCCTGATAAAATAAAGTAAACCTACACGTAACCCGATTACATTTGCACATTTATTCCCGTACTGCTACTTAGGAAAGCTTCTTTCCTTTGAAGTAACATAAAATCGTTTACATTAAGTAAATATACTTAAAGAAATCGTTCTCAACAGAAAATGAGGTACGAAACACGAAAAGGTCAAAAAGTGGGTAGGTATTCAATCAATCAACGCATCAGGCTCTTGCGGTTGACGTTCGACTTTTGCCACATCTTGGATTGGTACGCGTACCTACTCGTACGTAACGAAGGTTCAGTCTAGGAATGAAAATGTTCGCTATTTTTCAACTTGATTCAATGACATTAAGGTCTAAAAGTAACGAGCCTTTTCAGTCGGGTATTCTTTATTCGACGAAATCAAAATACAGGTATTAAGAAATGTTAAAGTTTTGCTTGCCCTTTTCAGGTTTGATGCTATTTTTAGAATTTATGAAATACAAATGTTTTGAACAACCTCGTGCGTCACAAAACTTGACGGAGGTTGTTTATTTATAAACTTAGGCAAGATTTCCCGTAATCCCTTGCTGTAAATAATAAATGTTATTTAGGACGAAGATTATTTTGGTCTGAGAAGAGTAGGAAAATATATGATCATAATTATGTTTGCCATTATCTTTTTGAGTTACACGAATATCATTGTAGATTAGACCTACCTAACCTGCACGGCTATCACAAGACGGCGCGCGAGTTCTCTCGATATTTCTCGCACTATATGTCTCTTTCTAAGATTTCTAATAAAAGAGAGCCGGATAGTGCCAGAAAAATCGAGAGAGCTCGCGCTCCGCGGCGCAAGATCGAACTCTCTTGCTAATGAAATCATTTAGAAAGAGAGAAGTAGGGTGCGTTCTTGTGATAGTTGTGCTGGTGTATAAATCACTGAGGATACAGTCGCCATCACATACATAGGTACACTATAGGTGTTCAAAAATATCGGCACATGCACCCTAATGCCTTGAAAATAGAGGTGTGTTCCGATGTTTGTGACGTGCTTGTTTGCTCCGATGTATGTGATGGCGACTGTACAATGATGCATATGTTTGCAGCTATGGATGACCCTGGCCGACCGTCACCTGACCGCGCGGGGCATAGATTGGCCCGTGGCGGAGCGCGCCTGTTTCCGCGGCACGGCGATGCCCGATGACACGGAGCTCGGAGCGCAGATCATCAAGGTAACTTCTAAGAAATGGAAGGGTGAGTATCAACCAGAACTGTGCGATGTACTGGAGCGGCGTGCGAGGAAAAAACCCACCAGCATTGCTAGCCTCGCTCGCGCATCTCACAGTTGGTGGGTATTCAATTACGTGAGTAATCAAAAAACCCCTAACCCTGTATAGTAATCATTATGGTGCTTTTGTACCAGAGATGTGCGAGGTAACTAACTTGTGAGCGAGGATAGATAGGCTTCCTTTAGCAAAACGAAGGGTCAACGCATCGCAAGCCAACCTAAATTTCGAAAAAAAAAATTTTTTAGGGGAGACATAATTGACACGCTGATCTAATTAGTATGGACTCGACTAGACAGACAGGCAGACACGGGTAGACAGGTACCATAAATTATTGTCAGAAATAGGTACACTCCACGATACATTTCGCTTAAATTCTATTTAGGCTGCTCCGATACATCAACTCTTTGCTATACGTCAATTCAATTTGCTTTATAGGATTTACACCGGACGGGCTGTTCTCTTTTCTGCGGCACGGAAGGCCGAGAGAATCAAGCCATGCTACGTCGGGTCCTGTTGGCGTATGCTAGGTAACTACATTTTATTCTCATTATTGTACGTTTTTCATTAGAGAGGATTTAGAAATGTACGTGATGTGATTACGTTGTTTACAGATGGAACAAAGACGTTGGTTACTGTCAAGGGTTCAATATGTTAGCAGCTATTATTCTGGAAGTTATGGATAAATCGGAGTCCGAATCTTTGAAGGTTCGTTACTTTTGTATAAAATTTAATAACATCTGTAAGAGATACATTCGCCAATAAATAAGTTTATAAGTAGTACTTTTGTGTAAATGTAAAATGATACTGAGCAATCTCCGAGAAACACACTGTATCCGTAAACACACGGTATCGAAAATTTTCATTTAAAATCTTGAACCCTCGGACCACCATGTTTTTTTACAAGCTTTCTATTAACTTGCGATGTATGTCCCTATGTCACTATGAACGTTTGGTTAAAGGTGGATGACAATTCAATATTATGGTACCATCGAGCTGATCTGATGATGGAGACAGAAGGTGGTCATGGGAATTCAGTACTTAACCGACGTAACCCCGTTGAGTTTGGGCTTGTTAGAATCGTCTCAATGAGTAGGTAGTTGATGACGGTATACAGAAAAGTACTGTCGGCAACCAAACTTATTATTTCTATTTAATCGATCATGCGTCTGCATCATGTGGCAGGTGATGATATATTTGGTGGAGGCCGTTCTTCCCGAGGGTTATTTCGCCGACGACCTCCGAGGGCTATCAGCAGACATGGCTGCCTTCAGGGACTTGCTGAGACTGCGGTTGCCCCGGCTAGCCAATCATATGGATCACTTGCAAAGGATATCTGACGGTATGCACATTCATTAATAGTCTCCTAAGAAAAACGACGAAAACGTCAGTCAGGCATTTTATAACAATGTCAAATTAGAATATGACTGAATTAATCGCCATATTGATAAGTAAAATCATCCACAGAGAAATGAAACCCTCTCAGTCAACGAAAACCTTTCTCCTCTCTTCGACTAACACTCTGTTTGGCCGTAGAAAATCGTGACGTCAGCAGTTCTTATTTCCCTACAAACTTGATGCTGATAGAGCGTTTTTAACATCTTATAAATAGTTGCTGATTTGACTACGAGTATCAGTCAACATCCCGGAAAAAAAAACAAGTAGATAAAAAATGTTCTCAAATAAATCGTTTTGCTTATGTATTAAGACGACTTTCAACATACCATGGGTATGTAGCATCGGTGCTTAGATACGGGGGGGGAAACTCAACTGAAGTGAACAGAGCATTTGTGAGTCAGAAAAAATGCATACGTGCCATTTGTAATAAGGTGCCTCGAACTACGTGTAAACCTCTATTCAGGGATTTGAAATTGTTAACTGTACCATCGCTTTATATCTTGGAGGCTTGCAAGTTTGTAAAGTTACATCCACAACTATTTACAAAACTGGGAAAAACATGTAAGTTCAATACAAGATACCCAAATAGACTTGTGCCACCAATGTTATATAACACAACATTGTGTAACCGAAACTGTTATCAAATGTCAATTAAAATATACAATAAACTACCTTGCAACATTCGAGAGTTACCCTTCAACTTATTTTTGAGAAAGCTCCAGCAATGGCTGATACAAAATTGCTTCTATTTAATTAAAGAATATTTTGACATATAAGAGTAAACGTAATTATATTGTTACTACCTATATTTAAATTTATTTATTATGTAACTGAATGGTAGCTTAATTTAGTGTAATTTTTTAGGATAGGTAATTTAATTTGCATTGACATTAATTTTACGTTGTAATTTTAGTAAAGTGTGTAATTGTTAAACCGATGTACCTATTTAATTATTTAAGAATGAATTTGCATGCGTAGTTTCAAGGTACTTCAGTAATTTTGCATGCCGACATTGTTGGCGAGATATTATGGGCCGTTATTATTCTACCACCTTATGTAACCATATCTCTAGCAAAATAAACGATTTCATTTCATTTCAAATTTCCCTATGGTCCAACGTAGACGAAAATTTGAGAGATCTTCAAGTACTTAGAAATATTAAGTTTTTATTTAATGCACTTACTTGGAACATGTTCTAGGTGGTGGCGTAGAGCCCCCTTTGCCTGACGTCTTCACAATGCAGTGGTTCCTCACCCTGTACGCAACATGGCTGCCACGCGAATCCCTTATCAGAATATGGGACCTCATCCTACTGGATGGAAATGAAATTCTGCTGCTCACTGCCCTGGCCATATGGGATATGCTTCAAGAGTAAGTGCATTCATTAATTATTAAACGATAATTTCAAATTTTGTATCATTGTTTGGTTGTTACATTTAAATTATTTTTGCCCGGAAGTCGAAAGTATTTATCGACAGTAGCCTTAATAATAATAATAATTAGCGTTATCGTCAAACACATATGCAACTGACTGCTCAAAAGGATACTTACTGGCAGATATATTAGTTTCAATATTTTAACTATAGGTGACAGGTTCACTACCGCAGACAGAACTGACTACTCATTTTGATTGTAGTGGATACATGCTCAAAATCAATACATTATTGAGAATAAGGACGTCATATACCAGATCATTTGAATACAACGAATTTGATAAAAGGGATCCTGAAGAAATTTTGATGTTACCTCTAAAACCCCGCCACCTCGTTAGCTTCATGGTTAACAAACTTCTCTTCTTCAGTCGCATCCTGTCAGCCCGCTCTGCCGACGAGTTCTACAGCTGCATGGGCGGCGGCGCCGGCGCAGTTTATGAGGCGGGCGAGTCCCTTGTGGCGAGGGTCGTCGCCTTCGGCTCGGTGCCGGAACTCCCGCGGCTCCGCAGCCTGCACAGATACAGGGTGACGCCGCCCGCTCCGCCAACAGCTCCCGTATGCCAGCCCCCACTACACTCTGCGGTAATCATTCTAAGAGACTATAATGAATGATGAAACAAGCCTAGCATTATGTTCTGATTCGAAATGTCAACGGTCTGTAGCACAGCCTGGATACGCTACTTGACTAATTCCGGTGAACTCGCGTACTAAAGAAGTCCTCCAGTATTTCGGGGACTATGCGACGGGTTAAGACTCCTCCCACGGAAAAAGTGACACAAAAAGAAAAAGTGACATAATTGAAGTTAAACACTCTAAGGATATTAAAAAGATAAACTCACCTGAAATCGGTCCGATACATCATTCTAAATTTAAATTCTAAAGATTTGATATATATTAGGGTTCCGTACCAAAAAGGTAAAAAAGGAACCCTTATGGTGGTGCGACTCTGTCCGTCTGTCCGTCCGTCCGTCTGTCACAACGTTAAATATCTCAGGAACTACTTAACCTATCAATTTGAAATTTGGAACAACTGTTAAAAAGGTTAAGAGTAAGCCACGTGTATGGATAATGAAACATTTTAATATATACTCGTATTATAATTTTTTGTTTAAATGACGAATATGAGGACGGTTAAAAAATCAAAGTCTAGTAAATAGATCGAGTGGGGTATCATATGAAAGGACTTGAGTTGCACTTTCTAAAACCGTTTTTTTTTTCTACAAAATCAAAAAATCAAAATCAAAATCAATTATTTATTCTGCAAATAGGCCACAAGGCCACTTTTACATGTCAAATGGTGTTCTACTACAGTGGTTAAATTATAATTTATCAAGGAAAATGTAGAAAAAAAATACCTTCCCCCCCCCCAATAAATGAAATATTGAAATGAAATAATTACATATGATTAAGAGTAACATAAATAATACAGGAAAAATAAAACGATATATCTATGTAGCTTATTTTTTTTTATTCATCGAAAATAATTTCTTAATTAAATTTGTAATTTACTTACTTTTGTATGAAATTTTATACCTTCAAATTCCTATCAGATTATCGTTAAAGTCCCTTCTTTCAAATAAAAAATAAATAATTGAAATCGGTACGCGTGATGAAAAGCTATCGCTAATAAACAAACATACCTACTAATGTATTGTGAGTTGTTAGTAACAAAATGCAGAATGCGCTTTGCAACGGTAAGGTAACTTCTACTATGAGCTGTTTAAGATTGTTCAAGAATGAATGGGGTCCTGAAAGTTTGTACCGAACCCTCGGTGCGCGAATCAGACTCGTACTTGACCGGTTTTTTTAATGTCTAATCCTACCTTATTTATTCAGATGCAATCAATGACGAAGAGGGGACTACGCTTGTTTTATTCGGAAGATGAAGGTGACTCAAGTGATGATGGGAATAGAATGGCTTTAGCTACGGTAATACCTATTGCTTATTGATATGGTTTACCTACTAAATAATTAAAATGCCATATAATGACTCATTCATTGTTTTCAGGTTATTCCAAGAAGAGAAGACCGTTTGGGCGCTGGCGACAGACTTTCACTGGATATCGGTGCTCTAAAACGGCAGTATGCAAGGTTGAGGGAGCGGCAGAGACAGGCGCATGTTATCCTAGCAGCGGCTTGTGCCAGACATGCTGCAGGTACCTTATTCAATTATTGTAACCATAATCCAATAATCGTGCTTTTCAAATGATGTTACCATTTACATTATTTGTTTACAGTTGGAGTACCAACGTCACCTACATCGCTTACAGTCAATAATCTTCTCTTGGGAAAAAGTGCTATTGTAAGCTCACGGGGCAGAAGACTTGGCCCGCCGCCCGGTGCCGTACCTCCGTCGCGGCAAGCGCACGCTTCGAGGGAAAAGTCTTCCCCACGAGCCCGTTCCAACGAAACCATAAGTTGGAATGAAGAAAAAAGTCGTAAATCAATAAGCCGACGTAATTCTGTAAAATGGAAAGATATTAAAAAAGATAAGACTGGAGAGAAAACAAGAAAAGCATCAATTGATTTTGATGAAGCTGGTGATGGTATCATTGTTTCCGAGCTAGAAGCAGATGAGATGATTGCTTCGTTGAGATCACGCAGCTGTAGCGAGAGTTCATCTTATTCGTCACATTCATCCAGTACTGATACTAGTCTGTGCGATGAGAACGAACGTGGAAGTGATTCGGAACCGGAAATACAAGACGAAAATAAAGTAAAAGTCAAATCTAGTGCAAAGGAGTCAAAACACGCATCGTCATCGATTTCAAAAGTTAAGCTTTTATCTCACTCACCTACTACTAAAAAAGAATCTAAAATATCTTCTAGTTGCTTTCCCAAGGATACAAAGTATGCTCGATCCCCTAGTATTAAAGAATCACAAACTTCCCCCTGTGCACTTAAAAAAGACGCTTTTAATCTTTCACCTGTAGTCAAGGAGTCAAAAGTTTCACCATGTGCATTTATTAAAAACACAGATTACCTTCACTCGCCTATTTTAAAAGAACCTAGAACTTCTCCCATCAGTACTGCGATAGACACAAATTATAACCTTTCACCTATCATAAGAGACACTAAAAATACCCCATCTAAGGAACAAAACCAAATAACGCCTTCAGAAATGCCTGTTAAAAATATTTCTGATTACTTAGATTCTGCCGCGGGCGAACCCTTAAGGAATTACATCGATGGTTTCGATAGCAAACTTAATGATGATTTGTTAACTTGCACTGAAATAGACAGCTATAAACGACTAAGCCCTTTTAAAAGTAAATCCCCGTATTCAGATCACGGTTCTGATAAAGGGGAGGTCCTAATGAGACTGAAGTCTGAAGAATATTCCAAAAGTACTGAATCAGTTAGATCATCAAAGCCGTCTAAGAATCTTACGGACCTCAGTCCTATTGATTTGTCTCCGTGTAATTTTGAACCTGGTTATAAATCTCCGTATACTTACGATTTTGAAAGTAATTTTAAGCGACCCTCTACTTCTAAACTAGATATAAGTTCTAGGCCGCCAGATATTATTGATAGTTTGACAATGTATCCAAATTTTGTGCCTGACATAGATTTGTCTGAGAAAAATGTATCGGACATCGATAGCCCCCCGAGGAGCCCCGGCGCTGAGAGTATAGTGGTGAGCGAAGACGAGCCTCCCATACCACTGAGAATAGATAAATATTTTGAACACAGTCCTGAGTTTTTTGGAGCTCGTTTTACGGATCCCAATAATTCTGAAATACCAAATCGCAGGGCAGCTAAGAGGTTATCACGAGTACCAAAGAAACCTGACTCTTTGACT
Source organism: Epinotia brunnichana (assembly GCA_963854355.1). NCBI lineage: Eukaryota > Metazoa > Arthropoda > Insecta > Lepidoptera > Tortricidae > Epinotia > Epinotia brunnichana. The sequence goes on along the minus strand of OY977941.1, from coordinate 10,495,219 downwards.
CTCCAGAGTAACCACAATGATAAAAATCTGCAAAGTGAAATGATGGAAAGGGCATCATCACTGCCGCAAAGCCACAGTTTTACAAAAAATGCCAGCATTAGTCCAGATATAATTGATCAGCACAAAATAAATACCCCCGTAAAACCATATGAAGAGAAAACTAAAACTCCAAGTATTAAACAAGATAGTTTAGTAAAAACTCCTGAAACTAAAACATTCTCTCCAAAAGACTACGTCCTCAGATCTGGCCGTAAAAACAGCGAAAGAGCGCTGCAAATTATTCAAGAAAATTCGAAAATTCTAAGCAGAATTCTGACGAAACAAAATATGTCTAATGTTCATACTAAAGCATATGAAACTAAAAGTTCAGAAAATTTGGTTGACGTTATTAAACCTTCTTCAAGCTCTATAGTTAATAAACCAGTAGAATCAAATTTTACTGATTGCTCTTTCCTGAAGGAGTCAACATCCGATTCCTTAATTGTTCATAGAAAAAAAAACGTTGACAATGAAGCAAACGAAAAAAATGATTTCGTTAGAATTAGACCAATTTCTATAGATGATCCATTTTCATTAGAAATACGTGAGGGAATTTCGCGCAATCCAGAATTTACATTGAAATGTATAAAGTCGCCTAGCAGTGAATGTTTAGCGAATAAAACTGACCGTTATGGTTGGGAAAACAAAGGTTTTCTAGCAAAATGTGATTTTAAAAATCTTTTGACTAAACCTGATAAAAATGAGTTCGATTACATAAATAGTAGTAAAAGTCCAGAATCGACAGTACTCCTAGATGTATCAAGTAACGAGCCTAAACGTACTTCGATTTCTGAGTGGGCTCAGAATTCTGGCGCTGGAGAATCAAAAGCTTCAGTAACATTACCCTCGTCATCAGACATAAAGGATACATCAACGTACGAACGTCGATTTATGACTGACGACTACAACTACCCGCTTTCTAGTAAATACAACGACTTTGTTCTATCTAAAGCCAGCGATATTTGCAGCAAAACAGTAGGGCAAGGCCCAAAAATTTGCGATAGTTTAACAAAGACTGACAACAGCCAAGTTAGTGAGTTCGCTAATGTAGTAACTTCCTCGATTAGCTTCACATACGAACCTTCAGCGGATGACGATTCTCCTACTGGAGCAAAAAGTAATTCGAGCGATACGTTGTGTCAAATTACTTCACTGGACCAGGTTTCTACACCCATTTCACCAAAAATCTTTCCGAATAGGGAAACTCCGACACATCCTAAGGAGTACTTGGAAAAGAGTGACAGGTTTAAATTGGAATCGGATGACACTTGCAGCGCGATAACGTCTCTGATTGAGACTGATACTTTGTCTTCGTTGTCTTACCCCAGAAGTCCGTCTACTGGCTCGTATCATCCGTTCCCCACTCGCCCAGCGATGCGAATGCCCAAAGAGCTCGGAGTCAGACTGGGCATGTATCCTAAGGATACTGTTAATTCACCCCCGAAATAGTTTTAAACAAAATAGTGTTACTACAAGTTGTTATATGACTAAAGAAAACGAATTATGTCGTTCAATTGCATTTCGTTGACTTGTACTGATATTTGAAAACAATTTTGTGTTTTGAATGGTTTTCTGTTTTTAGATTATGTACAATTGCCATGTTTTTAATGCATCAAAACGGTATATTTCAATTTGTAACTATTTAGACTAATATTTTATTTGATAATTAATAGAGTATACATAGATTTATGAATAATTTATAACGTAAAGATGGATTAGGATGTTTTTGGATGACAGTGCGTGATGATTTGGATCAGGCTCTTCAAACTAATGCACGTAGTTAGTACCTAGCTCCTCTGATCTGTCAGGTCAGGAACTGATTATTTGCCGGTATAAGTAAGAGCACATAACTAACACAAACATTACAATTGATATAATATAAGAATGGCTTCGCTTGTTACCAATAAGCGTCATGAATCTGTTATATAATATGAACTTGAACATAGAATGTAGCACTAAGCCGTTCACCTATTTGAGCTAGAAACAAAACAAACTCGTTGCCTTGAATCTTTTTTAAAGTTACGTATAATAAAATAGTAATCCTTTGCAATATGTAATATTTGTATGATAATAAGATAGATAGATTACTTGTTCGAAGTCAATGGAATTTATGGCAATTAAAATTGTTTATACCGCTATAGAGTGAAGTCCTGTCATTGCATAATAAGAGAAGTTTTGTTGTTAGAGGAAAATATTTATTCTACAGCAATATTGACAAAATATACATTATTATTATGCGACCGCTTGTCGTTTGTTTTAATTTAACACCCGACCAAACCAGGTAGGTCGATGTAATGCATAGGTTTTCCTCCGCCTCAGTTGTCTGCTTGACTTGGTCGGCTACTAACCACCTAGTCATGTGGTCAAAAGTCGTCGAGCACAGGTGGGCAGGTGCAGACGAGATGTTTGTCTCCGTACATATCATCGATGCGGCCCACTGTTGGCCAGATCTTCGTCTCGCCCTTCACGAACGGCTAAGTAGTAAAACAATTCAAGATGGTGACTTAGGCCCAGGTTGATTTTGATTTTCGATTTCATCTTCTGTCGAGCGCTCTTTATATTATAATCATGTAAGTAGGTACTTAACCATTTGGTAGGTTCAAAACTTCAACTAGCGAAACTACCTAAAGGTAACACGATTAAACAAAGTTCGCTCAATAAAAAATGGAACTGAAAACTCCGCAAATCGACATGAGCGTATTTTTAACCGACGAAAAATACGGAGGAGGTTCTCAAGTCGACGCGTATATATACGTATATTATGATTTTATGTATGACTATGACTACGCATAACTTTTAACAGAGTAGTCTGATTTTGATAATTCTTTTTTTTATTGGATAGGGTATATATACCTCAAAGTTGGTTCCATAAAATTCTGAGAAAAAAAACCAACCTTATGGGTAGGAAAATAGGGGATGATTGATTTTTATAGGCAAACTTGATGCAATTTGGCTACCGATTTCAAGTCGGTTAAAACTTTGTTTACAAAGTAAATTATACCTTATCATGACATTATTGAATTAACCCTTTCCCAGGCAGAGGCGTTATATTTATCGACCACATACAATTGTCAATAAAATGATGATTGATTAATGTCAATAAAAAGTCTGACACTTGATTGTCATTTTTCAATAGGGAACATTACGCAAAACTCTTCGTAGGTGGCGACACTAGCAGCGTTGACATTGTACCTATCTCGTTCCCACTTGCGGTATTGTCTATGCAAGCATCCTTGTCACTCATTTGACAATCAATTGTGCATGGGTGTGTGAATCCCTATATTCATATACTGGTTTACTATTACTGGTAGTGCTGCCTCTGGCGGCAGAACATTCCAGTAATGTTCCCTATTGCCGGCCTGGAAAAGGGTCTTTTCTAATTACCAAGGTATATCCTAAACCCGATATAGGTATATAATTAGGTATGGCAATTGCAACAGTGTGCTTGAATTGTATGTTCAATTCAACGAGAAACATCTTGACTCAATGGGGAACTTGCATGGGACTTCAATTTCGAATAAATTGCACTCAATTGATGCGGATATACGTATAAATATCATACAGAAGAAAAAAAAATAAAAAAAATCGATTGTATTGGTTTTATCTCACTTTAAAATGACGAAAAAAAATTGTGATTACGATAAAATAACATAACAGTTACACAGAATATTGAATTAGAAATGATATTTTGTATGACAAGTATTTATATACTTCAACGCAAATGTTGTGGAGATAATTGCAAATTAATGACTTACTCCACAGTTAACGCGCCGAGAATATATGTATGTTGTGACGTCATAGCATAAGCCAGTTTAATATAGAGCGTTTTCGGGGGGTGCCGGCGCGTGCACATTTCAAATGCATATATAACATCAGAAAAATAAATCATAAGAAAGTTTTAGTGCTACAGCTGTTTTAATGCTGGATTATACTTTTGATTTTCATAATAAAATAAAAAGATGCAAGTTCCCTATTGGCGCTGAAAAATAGTTTGTCTTGCGACTAGCAATTTCATAGATATTTGCCATTTTGAATGTTTGCATAGAAAAACCAAAAGATATAAAGTAAGAGTTGCCAAATAAATATACCCCATAACCATAACTACTAACTAAGTTATGATTATAGCTACTTTATTACTCACCGCAGGGAAAGCAGCTTGAGCTCTGCTGTAAGGCCTGTTCCAGTCTTCAGATATCACAGCTTCTTGTGTGTGAGGTGCCATCTATAAAAAAAAATACTTTTTAATACAGTTGCTCAAAAAGTGGTACTTTTTGTAGCTTCAAATCGTGCGCAAAGTTGTATTTTGCGCACTAGTGCTTTTTACTTTTCCACGTGTATCGAACGACGTTTTTAATACAGTTGCGAAAAAATAAGAAAATCAACAAGTAAGGAATTTGAAACTTAATTCTGTAACATCATTGTAATACAGTTGAAAAAAAATGAAGTTGCTCAAAAAAAAATGTTTTTTTAATACTGCTCTTACTTGTTGTTTTTCTTATTTTTTCGCAACTGTATTAAAAAACGTCGTTCGATACACGTGCGGAAATGTCATTCAAGTAATGGCATACTTTCCGCACTAGCATCGAAATGTACTATTATGATTAAAACTATGAAACATCTCGAGATATTAAGAATTTTTGGGAAGACGTCTGATCGCCTCATTCATAAGCCCCTGAAGTTAGGCCATCCTCTTGTCTCTCCACCAGGATATTGAAATCATCAATCTAACAATATCTAATGCATCCTAACTGGTGCAGTCTGTGTATCCCATGAAAAAAAAAACCGGTAGTCGGCATATCGCTTATTAGTTCTTATTTATGTATTCTACCCGGCTCATCTAATATTTCAGCGAGAATATTGCAAATTGACCAAGGACTGATACTGGAATTCATTAAAAAATACAGCAATTGTAGCCATTGACTGGTAGCTTTAACTTCGGCTATGCTCACGCTCAAAGGTGAGCTTTTAATAAGCTTTGTCAAGTTATTACAAACCTTCAATGGATTTAGCCGCTTGTCTATGACTCCATCCTCTATATCCTTTATTTCCTTCCTGATGGTTATGAGCGCTTCGCAGAACCGGTCCAGTTCCTGCAGGTCTTCGGATTCAGTTGGCTCTATCATGAGAGTTCCGGGGACTGGCCATGAGATGGTAGGGGCATGGAATCCTGAAACAAGTAAGGTTTATATTTTAACCATTTAGACCCTATTTGACTAGACTAGAATGTGGATCTTAATATTCATAATCTATGGTTAAACAATATATTATTATTTATTAACCGACTTCAAAAAAGGAGGAGGTTCTCAATTCGTCTGTACTTATGTTTTTTTTTTAATTATGTGTGTTTGTTACGCGATATCTCGGTAATTTATGAACCCTTTTGAATATTTTTTTCAGAGTTTGGAAGCATTTACTTCCAGATTGGTCCCGTTGTCACCAAAATCCAGTTCTGGCCCCGTAGCATGGATGGCGTTATCACGCGATAAGTGATAGGATAAGCGCGTCGTCTCATTCTATCGAACGGTGTCAGCCAGGGACGGCAGCTCTATCCTATCACTTATCGCGTGATAACGCCATCCATGCTACGGGGCCTGATGATCGGATTTCCAGGTTGAGTACGAGATACTCAATTTGGTTACGTATACTTCTTGCATTTCACGAAGGCGAGTGGATTTGACGAAATTAGACTTTAACATCATAATAATAAGAATGCACCCACTCGCTTTCGTGAAATGCGAGAAGTATACCTACTATCGATTGACAACGCAGTTAATATTCATTGACAATTCATAAACCTTATTGAAAAAAAGTAAGGTCTATTAGTGGATACTGCAGCATGTGTTCGTTTCGTTTGTACAGTCGACTACAAAGATAGAATATAAAATTGTATACACGATTATATAATTATTAACGTATTAATGTTAAGGCAATAAAATCGTGTAAACCTACATATTTTTGTAACTTTGGCCGTATCGATCTGTTTGTAGTTGACTGTACTATGTCGAATCTATGTACGACGAATTACGATTACCATAACCAATGAAAGCAAGTACTCAAAAAAATTGGGGTCAGCAACAAGCATGTCACACTCCTGGAGTTGCAAACAAGCTTAAGGCCTGCCAGATGGTAAACGTTCCCCGTAGTCTATGGTACGGTGAACGTTTACCATCTGGCGGGCCTTAAGCTTGTTTGCCACCATCGTAGTATTATAAAAAAACAGATAAGTAATTCAAACATTTGGTATCGTATTTTCTCGTCCCATTCGTTTTTCGTTCAATTCTTATGTCGTCTCGTTCTGCATTCGACACTCATTATTGATTCGTCTTGTTCACTATTCGCCATGCACTATCTTTTGACCAAAGAAAGTAGTGGCAATATCGAACAAGACGAATAAAGAATGAGTGTCGAAAACAGAACGAGACGAAATAAGAATTGAACGAAAAACTAATGGGACGAGAAAATAAGATACCAAACATTTCACAAAGCAAAAACATGCTTTCAGTTTCAGACTAATATTCTTACCAAAGTCCATAAGTCGTTTCGCGATGTCCCCGGGCTCTATATTAGCGGTTTTCTTCAAGTCCCGCACGTCTATGATGAACTCGTGCGCCACCAGTCCCCCCTCGCCCTTGTACAGGGTTTTGTAATGGCCCTCGAGGCGGCGAGACATGTAGTTTGCGTTCAAAATGGCTACTTGCGTCGCGCGCTTCAGTCCCTTTGGACCCATCATCTGGAACGTGTTTTATAGTTACAATACGAAGTCACGAAAGTTGGAGGTAGAGCTGCGAGTTCTTATGACTTCGACTGCCCAGTACTATAACTCGTATAGGATTGGACAGGCTGTGGGCCTGTGAGTTCTACCGAGTATACAAATAATTATACTGATATTGAAAGTTTCGGCTTCTGAGAACTACATAGGTGAATTTCGTCTTCACGTGTAGAATTGGAACCTAGTAAAAAGTTATGTAATGTTCCATGAGCCCCATCGCACAAAATCTACCTATTAATTTTTTTAGTTTGAGTAGGTACTTAAATCGCAAATGAGTAGAATAGATGTAAATTAGTTTCATCATCATTATCATCATCATATCAGCCGAAAGACGTCCACTGCTGGACATAGGCCTCCCCCAAAGAGTGCCACAATGGCCGGTCATTGTGGCACTCTTGCCGTGCGTTGCTCGTGCCTTCCGGTACGTGGTCGCCACTCGAGAACCTTTCCGCCCCAACGGCCATCGGTTCTACGTAAATTAGTTTACATAGTGTAGTGTAGTAAATTAGTTTACTTACTTTGATATATGCCCACGAAATTGGAAGGATAGCTGACGAGCCAAAAGGTGCAGCGCTCACTGATCCAAAACTGTGTGCTGCGTCACCCAAGTCCGCCAAAGGGTCCACAACTGGATGTGAAGGCAAGAATGGCGCTAGGTGAGCTTTTCTGCAAATCGAAATCATTTTTTTTTAGCTAACCCTACACGAAGGTGCGTTTAATGACATGTGCTGACTCTGTGTGCGATATTCCCTATTAATCCGAAAATTTTGGGAACATCACCAGAAACAGCATCACTAAGGGCGATAACCTCGACGATCTTATTTGCCTTTGAATACTTATCCTATTTTTCTAAGGCTTACCGCGCCTGCGTTCGCGAGGAAACTGGCGAGTATATTGCAACACTTCTTCTCGCCAGATGCCATGCTTTCCGAATCACTAGTAGCCCTTGAAGCCTTCATGTAACCCTATTGTTATCTACTTAGTGGTTACCTACTATGCAATAGACGGAAATAATAATTTGGAACAACATTCTAACATGGGATTTGATAGACAGTGATTGATATGTACTTAGTAAGTACCTAGACTCTGTGGCGGAGCGCCCATAGGAGTTGATTGCCATCGGTTTGCCTAAAATTAGGCTCTCTTGCTATATATTAGGGTAAATCGCCAGTAGCTGACCACCTTTCAATAGCTGGCCCCCTCATACTAAAAATTTACTCTGTTCCCCTACAAACAGAATTCAATTTAGTATGACGTGGCCAGTAATTGAAGGATGGCCAGTAAATGAAACCTTATACTAGAGTGAATAGAGTTAATTTTTAGTATGAGGTGGCCAGTTATTGAAGGATGGCCAGTAAATGAAACCTTATACTAGAGTGAATAGAGTTCATTTGTAGTATGACGTGGCCAGTTATTGAAGGATGGCCAGTAAATGAAACCTTATACTAGAGTGAATAGAGTTCATTTGTAGTATGACGTGGCCAGTTATTGAAGGATGGCCAGTAAATGAAACCTTATACTAGAGTGAATAGAGTTTATTTTTAGTATGAGGTGGCCAGTTAATGAAGGATGGTCAGTAAATGAAACCTTATACTAAAGTGAATAGAGTTAATTTTTAGTATAACGTGGCCAGTTATTGAAGGATGGCCAGTAAATTAAACCTTATACTAGAGTGAATAGAGTTAATTTTTAGTATGAGGTGGCCAGTTATTGAACGGTGGCCAGCTACTAACGATTTACCTTACCAAACTCGTAAATCATCAAAAAACAGCCCTTTTTTTGCTCCGGGTTGTTCTGTGAAAAATTTTACGCGCCGCCACAGGTACCGTACTCGTATCATGTGAAGGTACACACACACACACACCAAGGCACTCACCAACATTCTAGACGAGCTGGGGTGGTTAGAGTAGCCACACTGCCGTTTCACGCAAAATAGACACAATGGATGTCGACTTGCGGAAAAACGCCCAGTATAACTACCATGTAAAGATATTGATTTGTTACTCACACTCCAATAGGACCCATGCCAGGGCCTCCACCGCCGTGGGGAATACAGAAGGTTTTGTGCAGGTTGAGATGGGACACATCGCTGCCGTAGTCTCCGGGCCGGCACAGACCAACCTGCCGTTAGACGAAAATTATCACTGTGGACGTGGCATACAATGTAGAGCACGCGCCTTGTTAGATAATGGCAGTATCTTTTGATTGAGTTGACTGGGAAGATTGACATTTTCAAAAGATTGCATACCTTTTATTAGAGTATTTGATATTCATTTCATCTTGATAACTACCTACGAGTTCCTGAGCAAAGGGGTCTTGACACTCTTGACAGACAAACGGATAACGAAATGGTAATATAAGGGTTCCTATTTTCTTTTTGAGGTACGGAACCCTTAAATTATTTTTCTTACAGTTAAACTATTTTGTGCGAATATACTTAGTAACGCATATTAGTGGACTTCGAAGCACCAGCTAAGTAAGTATACGCAATCGGGACTTCACTTAACGCATATGCAAAATGGACCCCAAAGCGGGGCCTTTAATTTTCTTTTCAACACAATCCACTCTCACAGTGAGACAATATTCACGCACCTTGCCGTCCTTCTAGTAATTTCTACCTGATAAATAACAAACCTGAGCATTCATGTTGGCCCCGTCCAAGTACACTTGTCCGCCGTGCTTGTGCACCAGCGCACATACATCCGCAGCTTGCTCCTCGAACACACCGAACGTGCTCGGATACGTCAACATCAGACAGGATAGCTTCTTGCTGTGTTCTTCCACCTGACAACAATTCAAACAGCAGTGTAAAGACCCATTTAAAGGCAACTTTGGAGGGTACTTGATTCTATATAATGTCGAGCCTATAAACATTCCTGCTGATCCTCACGCGAGGGCACGGGCTGAAGTCCTCAGGACGAAGGACCTTACGTCCGGGATTGATGCGAATGTCAAGCCACTTTAAAATCCATTTCTTGCCTTAGGTATCTACGTATCTCTTCAGAACTAGTAATATCAATCCCGGCGCCCCAATTCTCTTTGCGCACTTGTTTAGATTTTGAACGATCTAACTGCATTTAAGTTTTAAAGTATAAGCAAACAAACACTAATTAAAATGATCTTACTTTATCCTTAAGATGCTCCATATCGATATCCCCCGAAGGTTTGACGCGGATAGCGCACACCAGCATACCCGCCATATGTGCAGAAGCGGGATTAGTGCCGTGGGCGCTCACGGGGATGAGGCAGATGTTGCGCCCCGTGTCGCCGCGGTACTCGTGGTAGCGCTTTATGGTGCGCAGACCCGCGTATTCACCTTGGGCGCCACTGAAACATACAAAAGGTGGCGGTGACGACACGAGCGCAAAACAAAAAGGCATACCTACCTACATATACCTTTGAGAGACAAGGGATTCTGGGAATGTATCAGAGATAGGCCCCACCACCTTGTCCACCTGGACTGATGACCTGGTAAAGGTCGCGGGAGTCCGCTGGATGCGGGTGGCGCAGGACCGGTAAGTTTGGCACTCTTTGGGGGAGGCCTATGTCCAGCTCCCCAGCAGTGGACGTCTTTCGGCTGATATGATGATGATGATGATGATCAGAGATACAGGGTGTAACAGATGTGTTGGCGATTTGTTTAAGGTTTTTATTGGTATCTATAAATAAATTAGCCAAACATATTTTTCATGTCAAAAAAATCGGTCAAGTGCGAGTCTGTCTCGCGCACCGAGGGTTCTGTACACACTTTCACCACGCTTTATTAAGAAAAAATCTATGTTGGTTTTTCAGAGATAATTCTTTATAAAGTGAACCAATTTCGAAAATTCTTTTTTTGTTTGCTAAAATGTACTTTCCTAATACTTTCATACAAATTTGAAGGAAAAAATTTCAACGCAAAAGTATTAAATTACAAACTTAAATATTAAATGATTTTTGAATAATTAAAAAAAATACGCTAGGTAGAGGTATCGTTATACTTTTCCGGTAATATTTACGTTAATATTAATTATACATATTATTTTCAAATTTTTCGCTCGGTAAACTTCGGAGATAAGGGGGGGAGAATGATTTATTTTTTTCTACATTTTCCTTTGTAAATCAACATTTTACCACTTAAACAAATAGAAAACTGTTTTAGAATGTGCAATTCAAGCCTTTTCACATGATATCCCACTTGGCCTACTAACTAGACTTTTAATTTTTGCCCCCCCCCCCCCCCCTTATCCGTCCCTTTTTAAAGAAATTAAAAATATATCTTTAAATTTTTCCCATACACGTGGATTAGCTTTAGGTATTTACAACTGTTCCAAATTTCAAATTGATAGTATCATCAGTTCCTGAGATATTTAACTTTGTGACAGACAGACTGATGGACGGAGTCGCACCATAAGGGTTCCGTTTTTACCTTTTTGGTCCGGAACCCTAAAAAGTGTGTACCTTTTCAGCTGGCTCTACCGGGTCTAAGAATAAGAAGTTCATAAAATGCTTTGCAACCGGCGTAACGCAGCCAGAAATTGCGTGAATGCGTATCTGAGGATGTAATCTATTTTCCGTAGCGAGAGACGTAAGTAGCTATCGAGTGACTTGTGATTGTGATCCAGGGAGAGGTCGAGGGCACCAGACCGCGAGGCAGGTCACCAATGAGATGGACAGACCAGATTAAAGCTGCAGTAGAACATCACTACACGCAAGCATAAGGAAGGCGACTGTCAGAGAGGAATAGTGGCGTGTTGTGAAGCTTGTTACCAACACCTGAAATGATGACAACGACCACTATGTCAAGAACCAATTTTCTCTTACCTGTTCGGTTGAAATGACACGCGGTCGTAACCAGTGATCGCGCACAAGTCGTTGGCCAGCTCCTCAAATAATGTGTGGTAGCCCTGGCACTGGTCGAGAGGCGCGAATGGATGAATATCGGTAAAGTGTTTGAACGAGCATGGCATCATCTCCGTTGTGGAATTTAGTTTCATGGTGCAGGAACCCTGAAAACAGTGTTAAGTGGTGTTAACATTATTCTATCTAGGTGAGGGTCCTTTCGGATACACTTCGACCCAGTGGCATTTTTGTGCAAAGTGGTGTTAACCTATGCATAAATATAATCATCGTTAAACTGGCATATAAAAAGTCATCCAATGGCCCTGGCCCCTGAGTAACCTTTAAAGTCTTTAAACCAGGTTCAAACTCGTGTTGGAGGCCAATACATGCTTTCATCGACTCATTGTAGTTAGTTTTAGTTATCGTCGCAACTGCCATTACAACTAAAATACAGGTCGAAATTCTTACGGCTCGGCCACAACTTTGAGCGGCGGCAGCGGCAGCGGTGCGCCATACGTGGGAGCTAGACGTCGCACTCCGATCTCTCGCTCCCACGAACGAACCCACTGCTCGTAGAGGCCTTGCTATATTCCTAGCAGTTGTGACAGCCCAGGAGCAGCAATTAGTCGTTATGTAAGAAGTATGTGTAAAAGTCTCACCAAAGGAATCATAGAGTGGACCAGCGATATGTCCTTATTCTCCAGTCGCTTCATGTATCGCACCAGCTTAGTTTCTGAGTGGTGTATGTTGAAGACTGGATGTGTCAGGTATGGAGACGTCCGTCTGAATGGACCCTTCAGTACACTGCGAGATTTCACGGCTTCTTCATTTTTCGTCACCTGTAATACATGCGATACCTACACTTTAGTACGCAATGTAATCTACCAGGGGATCCATTTTTAAATATCAACAATATCTGAGTATGCTACTGATGTATAGACATTTAGTTATTCACTAGCGCAAACAAAAACTCATTAATTAGTACAATTCTATTTAATCTGATCACGACACGTCAGTAGTGGCGTCAAAATTGTGTCCCGGGGATTGATACCACCGAATATAGTTATTTGTGTCACAAGGGAGCAAAATAGTATATTTATGGCGAGGGCGGTGTATTGAATCCTGATCGTAGCGAGGGATCCTACAATAGAATCCTGAGCGTAACGAGGGATTCTAACGTAGGATCCTGAGCGTAGTGAGGGATTCAAGTGTTAACGCCCAAGACGAAAATAATTTTGCTCCTGAGTGACACATGTAACTTTTCACACCGACTATGAGGAAAACATTTGCAAAAAAAACAAAAAAAAACCAACAAAAAATAACAAAAAAAAGAACAAAAAAAAAATAAAAAACAACAAAAAAAATACTAAAAAACTAAAATAAAAAAAACAAACCAAAACAAACGAAACAAAAAACAAAAAAAAAACAAAAAAAAGAAAAAACCAACCAAAAAAACAAAAAACGAACAAAAAAAGAAATAACAAAAAACCTAAAAAAAATACAAAAAAATAAAATAATAATAAAAAAAATACATGGAATACAAAAAAAACAAAACGAAAAAAATTTAAAAAGATTTTTAGTTTTTGTTGTAGAAACAAAAAACAGCAAAAAAACGAACAAAAAACAAAAAAACGAACAATAATATAAAAAAAAACAACAAACAAAACTAAAAAAAAAAAACAACAAAAACTGAAACAAACAAAAAAAACAAAAACAAACAAGAAAAAAAAATTACAAAAAAAACAAACAACAAAAAAACAAATAAAAAAAAGAACAACAAAAAAAATACTAAAAATATATCCTCATGTACATTGCACGTAGAACCGATGGCCGTTGGGGCGGAAAGGTTCTCGAGTGGCGACCACGTACCGGAAGGCGCGGCGTGAGTAGGCCCCCCACAAGGTGGACTGATGACCTGGTAAAGGTCGCGGGAGTCCGCTGGATGCGGGTGGCGCAGGACCGGTCATTTTGGCACTCTTTGGGGGAGGCCTATGTCCAGCAGTGGATGTCTTTCGGCTGATATGATGATAATGATGATATATATACGTTTGTCGATTACGATGAAATTACAATCGATTATTTTATCAAGATTCTATTGGCACATTGCGTAAATGCTACAACCCAATGAATAAATTAAAAAAGTAGCTTGAACAGAAAAGTAGCATTTTGCTCCCTCTCGTCGGGGACCAAAACTTACTTTTCTGAATGAGAGGTGTGAAAAATAAGTTTGATCCTTCCACCGCTCTACAAGTGGATCATTGGAGTTTTTCTAGCTAAACGCTTGATCCACCAAAGGCCATGTCTGTAAAAGACAGGCAGACAGTGTATGATATGATGCGGACAATCCGTAAACTACTACTTTCATTGTTATGTCTACTTATACTGCAATGTTTCTGTGAATGTATCTCATGCCAGACAAGAATAATTGGCCATGCCACAGTTTTGAAGAAATGACAATAAAGCTTACATCATCAACTTTTTGGCAGTCAAATATCCACAGCAGATCATCCACATCCTGCATCGTAGTGGTCTCATCCAACGCCACACCCACGGCACCATCATCGAAGTAACGGAGGTTGATCTTCTTTTGTTGAGCCCGCTCTTTGATGTCGATAGCGTCATGAGTAGAATGGGGAACGACGTGCAACGTGTCGAAGTATACGTCGTTGGATTGCTTGTGACCGCGCTGTCTGATGCCTAAAATTTATTTATTTTCAAGATCATCATAATTATAAACCTCTTTTAAGCTCAGTCCACAACGAGGAGAAAGTCCCGTTGTTGATATTGAAGTCAAATTACACAACAGTTCTGGAGAACAAGATAAGGTGTGAAGATTCGTTTGTCCACCTTTCTATAAAGAAGATTCTCTACAGTTCAAACCCTTACCATGATCTAGGACTAGGGTAGCATTGTGGACTCGAATAGCAATATCCCTCAAGCCTTGAGGGCCGTGGTAGACGGCGTACATCGCAGACATGTTTGCCAGGAGCGCTTGGGCTGTGCAGATGTTTGACGTCGCCTTGTCTCGACGTATGTGCTGCTCTCTGGTTTGAAGTGCTAATCTGGATAATTTCGAAAACTTTTGTAATTAAGGCTACGAACAAGTATACAACTGTGTGCTACCCCGGAGATAAATATCTGCTGGCGCAGTAAACATCCAGAGATTCAGTGAATTGAATGGTAATTCGGAAAACACCCGGTTGGATCTTCCTGCTACTAAGTAAAGAAAGCCAAGCATTATTAAACACTTTTGAACCTTTATGCAATAAACTAACTCGAAAAGTGGTAGACCACTTTCTTGGCTTTTGACCATTTACATGTATTTCAACGTTAGTCTTACGGAATTTTTAATACAGGGAGAACTCAAATTAAATCATTTAAAGACTTCCAAGATTTAGTGATTCAAGAGTTTTAATCAAAGGCGGAAAGCGTTTGGCCTCGATGCCCTACGTAGTAATAATGTTACCTGTAAGCGTCTCTTCCAGCGGCGTCTCTCGTCACGCCTACCATACGGCCAGGCATCAGCCGCACCAGCGGGTGTTCGGCCGCGAAGAACCCAGCATGAGGACCACCGTAGCCAAGCGGGACTCCCAACCGCTGGGAAGTGCCCACGGCAAGAGCTGCCCCGCATTCCGCTGGAGGCCTCAGTAGAGCCATGGCTAGGAGATCTGTGGCCACTACAACTAGTGTCTAAAAGTGAAGAGAGCAATTCATGGCATAAAGGTAAATAAGTTGGTTGGATAAACTAATTGTTTATCTCCACTTATAATAAATCTCTAAATTAAAAAAAGAATCAGCCAGTTTGAAACTAAGCTTTGCGCGGTTCGAATGTTCTCAGCATCCCATGAACGGAAAAATATGAAACATTTTATATAGGTACATTATTATTCTAGCTGCAACTTAGGATAGTTTTAATCCGACTGCGACAGTTAATTAATTTTCCGAAATATACGACTTCATTTAATTTTTCATTTATTTTTATTGAAATCAAACGCTGCTCCAACTGTCAGCTATAAGAACCGTCAAATTTTCGTCAAAATGGCGGAATTGCTTTGCCTTTCACTTATTAATAATTTAAATCCCGTCTACGATAGACCTTTACGAGACAAATGCTAAAATATAAACCATAAAAAAATATTCGATTCTGATATGAGAACTTATATGCGCAAATGTCGTTTTATGTCGTAATTTCAATAAATGAAATCAACAAATTTGAACAATATAATTAACACGAATTTGTTTTTTTTGAATGACAATGGCACGCGCTCGGCGCATTCAGCCAAAGTACCTGCGGCGCTACCTCGAAAACCGATACTCAATGTTCATATATTTGCATCCCTGTCACTCGAGTATGGTTAGTGCGATAGAGATAGAGATACCCGAATATTTTCGAATTCCGAAGTTCGTGGTTATAGCTCAGGAATCGAAAATATGGTAAATAATCATAATGTATTTTCTCGAAAACGAATTTAAAATAAATATAGTCAAATGGAGAAAAAAACAAAGCAAGAGGTTATATAGGTAATGATTAAGTTATAAGAGTCCAAAGTTTTAAGAGGGGGTATGTTCTGTCCCTTTTCCGCAAAACGCACCTTCATATGAAACGATTGTTTTTTACTATGACGCTCGAGTATATTGACGTCACAGTCCCTCATCGTTTTCTCACTCTAACAAGCGACATTAAAACGGATGTAGCTTCATAATTTTTTGAGATATTTGAATGGGAGTTTCATTATCTTCTATCTATTTATCTCCACTTATAATAAATCTCTAAATTAAAAAAAGAATCAGCCAGTTTGAAACTAAGCTTTCTGTGGTACGAATGTTCTCAGCATCCCATGAACGGAAAAATATGAAACATTTTATATAGGTACATTATTATTCCAGCTGCAACTTAGGATAGTTTTTATCCGACTGCGACAGTTAATTTATTTTCCGTAATATACGACTTCATTTAATTTTTCATTTATTATTCTTAAAGTATATCGCCGCCACATCTGTCAGCTAAAAGACACGTCAAAATCACAGTAATAAGAAATACTACGGACAAAATGGCGGAATTGCTTTGCCTTTCTTTCGCCTATTAATAATTTTAATCCCGTCTACGATATACATTGACGAGACACATAGGTACCAAAAGCAAATATAAAATTAATCGATTTTGATATGCGAACTTATATGCGCAAATGTCGAATTAAGGCGTAATTTGTACAAAATGTAACAACAAATTCGAAAAACATAAACTTGGTTTTTTTGAATGGCACGCGCGCGCGCTCTTTGCGTATTCAGCCAAACCACGAAAACTGAAACTCGAAGTTCGTATATCTGAGGGCCTACCGCGAACGGCATTCGAAGTTTTCCCTCTCTGTCGCACTTATGTACGAACTTGTAAGTATGACAGAGAGGGGAAACTTCGAATGCCTTTCGCGGTAGGCCCTCTGCATTCCTGTCATTTGTTAGTGCGATAGAGATAGAGATACCCGAACATTTTCGAATTCCGAAGTTCGTGGTTTAAAAGAAAATACGGATGTCGGATAGATCTAAATTAATATTTTATGTGTGAATATGGTTAAAATTACTTGGAAATACTATTGTTGTTATTGTTTTAGTATATTTGACTAGCTTTAAGTTTAATATTGTACGTCCGAAATGGGCAAGCTGTTGGACTTTATTTTACCCAAAACAACTAAATGTATGTTCTGACAATAAAGAAATCTTATTTTATCTTATCTTATCGAAAATAGGGATGTAGACACTAAACAAAATAATCATAATGTTGTATTATCTCGAAAAAAAAACAACGCAGGTAATCACTAAGTTATAAGCGTATAAAGTTTTAAGAGGGGGTTTGTTGCGTCTCTTTTCCGCAAAACGCACCTTTATAATGAAACGATTGTTTTTTACTATGACGCTCGAGGATCGTGACGTCACGGTCCCTGATCGTTTTCTCACTCTAACAAACGACATTAAAACGGTTGTAGCTTCGTAATTTTTTGAGATATTTGAATGAGTTTTTCGTTTCTTCTTTCTTTTGAAGTGAGTCTACAGCTACACCTCTATTTGGAAGACAAGCGGAAATAATCCATACTATACATATTAATAATCCATACTTCCATACTAATATTATAAATGCGAAAGTGTGTCTGTCTGTTACCTCTTCACGCCTAAACCGCTGAACCGATTTAGATGAAATGAGCCCCGGGGAAGGACAAAGGGTAGTTTTTATATCTGAGGGGCTGAAATTGGGGGTGGAAATTTGTATGGAGCTACTGAAACCGCTGCACCGATTTAGATGAAATTTGGTATATAAATAGTTTGAGTCCCGGGGAAGGACATATAATAGGTTTTATCCCGGAAATCATCCCCTAAGGGGGTGAAAAAGGGGGGGGGGAGGTGAAAATTTGGATGTAATCTATTTTTATGAAATTTGGTGTAGATATAGGTTAAGTTAAGTTCCTGGGAAAGGACATGGGATAGATTTTACCCCAGAAATCATCCCCTAAGGGGGTGAAATTAGGGGTGAAAATTTTAATACAATTTGGTATAGAGATAGCTTGAGTCCTGGGAAAGGACATAGGATAGTTGTAATTCCGGAAATCACTCCCTAAGGGGGTGAAATGGGGGGTGAAAATTTGGATGAATCCCGTTTAGATGAAATTTGGTATAAAGGTCGTTTGAGTCCCGAAGAATGACATAAGATAGTTTTCATCCTGGAAATCATTCCCTAAGGGTATGAAATAGGGGGTGAAAGTTTGGATAAAATCCATGTACCTAGATGAAATTTGGTATAGAGATAATTTGAGACCCTTCAAAGGATATAGAATAGTTTTTGCCTCGGAAATCATCCCTTAAGATGGTAGAAGTTTGTTTGCATTATATTTTCTAAGTATTAAGTTCTACGCGGACGAAGTCGCGGGCAACAGCTAGTTCTTCCTAATCGTTAAGTTGGTCCGAACTCTCGCACTCGCATAATTTTCAGAACGTGTACGTGACGGATGTCTTATCGACAGGGATAACTGGGATAAGTGATAAAATGTCAACCATCCATGCTACGCCCGCTGAATTCATTTTCAGAAACCAAACGTTTGAACCTCAGAACATAGAATACTAGAGAGAGGACAAGCCGCCGGCTGCATATTACGTTTCTTCACAAAATGCCTGATATGATGCGCGTGTTGTCCAATAACAGCGTAGGTATACAAGTGTGTGTGTTTTAGATGTGTGCGTGCTTTGTCTTGTCAATTACTTGGGCTTTGTGTGGGTTAATGTACTTGCGACAGGCGTACTCAATACAAATCGGCCGGCATGTCCGATCTCCTTATATTCATACATCTGTGGTTTGAACTATTTCCCTTAGTTGTTCATCTCTTTAAAAATTAACTTACTCCGTGTTCGTGAGCAGCAGCAGCTAATCCAGAATAATCATAGACCAAGCCCCGAGTATCAGGGCATTGTAGGAGCACTGCGGAGATGTCTCTTTGCGCGTAGTCCGCCTGCCGCACATCTGGCACTACCATCACCTCCAACCCCAGCGCGTCCAAACGCGTTTGCACGACCGCTAACGTTTGAGGGTGCACACGCTCTGATACTACGAACTTGTTGCGTTTGTTGTGTCTGGAAATTAGAAAGAAGTACATTACGCAAGTATGGATGGACTTCTGAATTTAGGTAAACAGACACGGTCCGGGGTCCGCTATGGCAACTAATTCCAAGATTTGGCGTAGGCACTAGTTTTACGAAGGTGTCTGCCATCTGGCCTTCCAACCCAGATAAAAAACAACCGGTCAAGTGCGAGTCTGAGTCGCGCACCGAGGGTTCCGTACAAACTCTCATACAATTTACCAGTCTTTATAGTAGAAGTCACCGGCATGAGCACAGCGCCATTTATAAGTGCATTGGTCACTAACTTGCGTGACTATGGATCTCAGTAAGATAAACGTCCGAGTGCTCAACGCTGTACTAGTATATGGCATGGGCACTCTATGTCAAAGTGACATGGCTCAAATTCGAATGAACAAAAACCCTCTTAGTTCGAATTTTACCCATATACCTACTACTAAGTAGTACAGCGTCAAGCACTCAGACTTTTAACTTATGTAAGTTGGTTTTTCAGCGATAGTTCTTTATTACGTGAACTGATTTAATTTTTTTTATTTTCGTTGAAATAATGTAACTACTTTCCGAATAATAGAATTGGTTTTTGGAGAAAAAAAATCTGAAAATGTGATTAAATTACAAATTTAATCCAGAAATGGTTTTGTTATATTTACCTAACCCCCAACGCAAAAAGAGGGGTGTTATATTATAAGTTTGGCGTGTCTGTCTGTCTGTGGCATCGTAGCTCCTAAACGAATAGACCGATTAGAATGCGGTTTTTATTATTCGAAAGCTGATGTGATCGAGATGGTTAGTTACGTTTCAACAAAATCGGTTCAGCCGTTTTTGAGATATTGAACTTTGAAATGAAAATGTCGTGGGTTTTTCAACTTTTCTAAGCTGTAGTTATTCCTGTAATATTAATGAAAAAATTTCGCTTGGTTCACAACAACTTCGGACACAACATTTTAATCATAAATCGAAATTTATTTAGTAAAAAAAAATCTAAAAACTGTTTCAGAATGTGCATTTCAAGCCCTTTAATTTATTGATGGGTGGGGACCCCATCCGACCTATATGAGCGGTATTCAAAAAAAGTGTATGTTACTCCGCTCCGTGATCTTTTTTTTCAGATTTTGTTTTTTTTGGGAGTTTTTTACTCAGAATCGTTGATAACTATCGATCCTTATGTACAGGAAAAAATTGTCCCAGATTTTACTATGTAAGTTTTTTCTTCCAGTGCGTCACGACCATTATAAATTAAAAAAGACTGACAAAAATGTGACGATCTGAAATGGAATATCTGGGACACTTTTTTTCTCGTATGAAGATCGATAGTAGTTATCAACGATTCTGAGTAAGAAAAACTCTCAGTAAGAAAGACTCTAGACTAATTTATAATGGCGTCCAAGCACTAAACATACTTGGAAGGCACAATAAGGTGCAACTAGTTTGGATACCAGGGCACAAGGGCTTCATCGGCAACGAAAGAGCAGATGAGCTTGCAAGAGGGGGCTCTACAAATCACTTTGTAGGTCCAGAACCATTTGTGGGACTCTCGCAGGGGACCATAATATCGGCCTTTAAAGCCTACGCCAAAACCAAACACCAACACGAGTGGAGGAATGAGGCTGGCTTAAGGACCTCTAAGCTCTTCATAGAAGGAGTGGACTCGGGCTGGACCAGAAAACTCTGGAAATCCAGTAGGAAGCAACTCAGAATTATATCTGGGGTGTTCACTGGTCACTTCGGGGTCAAGGATCTCTTGGCCAAGATGGGACTATCTGATAGTTTAGACTGTAGAATGTGTGGCGAGGAGGATGAGACTATGGAACACTTATTGTGTGAATGTCATGCCCTTGCCAGACAAAGAATGAACTACTTTGGTAACGGTTACCCGCAACCAAAGGAATTCAAGGTGCTCCCGGCGAACTGCATCATCCGCTTTGTGGAAATGATGGAGCAAGCCTGGGAGCAGGTATAAAGGAGAGGGCAAATGCACAAAAGATCCCACTGGGTCGAAGTGCATCCGAAAGGGCCCTCACCTAGATAAGATAAGATAAGATAAGATAAGAAAAACTCAAAAAAAAAACGAATTCTGAACTAAAGTCCATTGTTCACTTAAAAACGCTCACTAGTGATTTTTTTGCTTGAAGCTTGTACCAAAAATTTAATATTTGACAGAAACTTATTTAGATTTGACTCAGTTTTTTTTTTTTTTACAATCTTACTCAGATCAACTTAATCCCAAACTAAGCAAAGCTTGTACTATGGGTACTAGACGACGATATAGATACTTATATAGAGAAATAAATACTTAAATACATAGAAAACATCCATGACTCAGGAACAAATATTCGTGCTCATTACACAAATAAATGCCCTTACCGGGGTTCGAACTTCGAACCCAGGACCTCTTGCTTCGTAGGCAGGGTCACTACCAACTAAGTAGGCTAAAGCGGTCGTCATTTTTCATTAAGTTAATGTTTATTGAGAGTAAGTTCTATGTAATATAAGAAGCTGCTGGAGGCCTACTTAGTACTTACCTATGGCAAAGAGATAGAGCTTCTGCAGCAGCCGTGCCTTCGTCTAGCAGGGACGCATTGGCGACATCCAAACCAGTGAGGTCGCTAACCATCGTCTGGTAGTTGAGGAGGCCCTCCAATCTTCCTTGAGCCACTTCAGGTTGGTAGGGAGTGTACTGCGTCGTCCTAAAAGGTCAGCATTAGCTAAGTTTCATATTGGGCAAATGCAGAATTCATTTCCCAAACTAGGATTTATCTTTAGTATGCAAACCTGAGTGCGTTTCTTAAATATATTCTACACAATGCAAAACTGTAGGTAGTTTTTAAATTTACAGATAAAATAAAATCAAGTTCTTACCATCCAGGGTTTTCAAACATGTTCCTCATAATAGTATGCGGAACACAGCAGTTGTGATATCCCATGCCGATGTAAGAGCGCCATATTTGATTGTTTTCAGCTATTTTGCGCACCCTTTCAATAAGGTCGTATTCACCTGAAATCATTTGCCACTGTTTGTTAGGGCTTACAAACGTTTAATGGCGGAGAACAAAGGTTTGTAGGCTGGGGGTTTTACGACAGCGAGCCGTTGCGCGACTATGGCGTTTCCCGCCGCCGCTACCGCCAGCCATAGTGGCCTGACAGCTCGCGCGCAGTGTCGTGCAGGATATCGCCCGTGCGTAAACGTGTCCTTAGATACTCACTCATAGGATCAGTGATGTCCATAAGGCCTTGCAACTGGATTTGCTTAGGAACTGCATCATTTGTTAGCTGGTCCAAGCTCTGGAACATGTCATTACATAATAGAAATCATCAGGATCAGTCTACTCGCGCACACAGATTACTAGTAGAACAGTTAACTAGTAGAAAAAAAGAATAGTGCATGTTTTTACCTATGACAAAACAAACGAAAACAGTACTTGGTAGTACTAGTACTTGGTAGTACTAGCCCATCTGGAAGTATTTATTTTAAACAGACGATTAACAGACGCTGAATATATAACATTAAACGCTATTGATCAAAAGTTTTCCAACAAAAGCAGGAGCTCTATTCTGTACCTGCGTTTTAAAGCTTGTGAGATAACGGTGTCACGACACGAGGTTACTTAATGTCAAAAGTGACGATGTAACCGAATACTTTTTTTTTTCAGCTATAGTGTTCTGGAACTTCTGGAGCGTATCACGGATGCATGCAACCTGGGGTGACCTACCAAATATTGCTATTTTAATGCATTAAATTATCATTAGCTAATGAAGTTCGTAAGCATCGTACACTTCGAAATGTCACCAACTGTCTTTATAATGTGCTGAATCGAGCTTCAATACTTTACTTGATAAATATATGTATACTTATGCTAGAATTTGCTAACAGCTGTATAGAAAATAATTATGTGTCGCGCAGTTCAAGAAGTTACACAGAACATACATTATTAGCGATGATCGAAACAGGGATTGAGGCAGTAGACTAACATTCAAGTAAACTAAATAATTCAAACCTTGTATCCAAGAAGATCCAGCATGGTCACAATATCCTGGTCCCTCGGCCCGATATGTCTGCTTGGAAAATCAACGGTTTCAGGGAAAAGAATATCTGCTTTAGCATCTTGAGTAGTGAGGCACCGAACGCTCCCTGGATATAATGATTTTAAACTATTCCTACTAGACACACCACGATTCAGTAACCTATACATTTTTTTTATAATTTAATGCACAGTTATAAAGTATAAAACATTATGTACGTCTGACGAAAGCGACAGTAGCATTCAGATTCCGATAGAGAGGTCAAAGCGCCTGTCTGATAAGATGAACCAACACATCATTAAATAATGTGTTGTTATTTAATCATCCCTTCCTTAACAACAAGCATGTGTTTGTCATCAGTGACTTGGCAATATAGTCGGCGGAATTTGTGCATTTGTCGCCGATATACCTACTCGAAGAATATCTAGGTACCTACTTACTAACCCGTGTAGACTCGGGCAAGAATAGGTCTACGGTCTCCCCCGCCTGTCGTAAAAGGCGACTTAAGGGGGTCAACGGGGTCGCCAGTGATTTTTTTGTGGCGGGGGCCACAGCACTCGGCCACCCCAGAGAAGGCGGCGAAGATGCCCAGAACGAGCCAGCAGGGGCAAAGCGCGAGGAGGGCTCTAGTGCGTTCAACCTGAGATCCTAGAGTCCTCCGAATTACTTAGCGCAGATGGCGGTTGACGTGGAGTTTTTAGTGGGTAGAAATACCACATAACCCAGACCTCCCCCGAGAACTGGGTACCTGGTTCGCAGGTTTTCTCCACGAAAAAAAAAAAAAAAAAAGGTACTTACTTACTGGAAAAGTTTAAACTTTAAGTTAAGTAGTGAAAAAAAAAAAAATAAAATAAAAAAAACGAATGGCTTTGAAAACTGTTGTGGTATTTTATTCATATTTAATTGTTTCCTCGCGCTTTTCTTCCTTGTTTTTGTTTCAAATTAATCTGTATATATTGCTGCAGTGTTTTTACATTCGCATGAAGCGGTCCCGACTGTCTTGGCCGGGATCCGAACGTAAATAATGTCCCATACTAGCGGCGGCGGCGGCGGCGACGGCGAAGCGAACGGCACGGACAACCTTTTCAATGATGAAGAAGATTTTGAACATACATCTGTGCGTAGCGATGCATCTAATTACAACGTCGTGGATATGGAGGTAAACGAATTATCTAATAAACGAAAAGGAGTCGAGATTTCTCCGGAAAATGATTGGCAATCAGTAAACCGGAATCGCAAAATACGTAGATATGGTCAACAAACTGATGTTGGAGTGAGTTCTATGGTATCTGTTATGTGCTCGAAGCCTTTGCCTAAACAATTTGAAGTAGCCCGCCTTTTCAAAGATACTAATGTGAAAGGGGTTAGTCGAGTAAAGTACAGTCACCAACATAAAATACTTATTACATTCGACAGTGAGTTGAACGCGGATTTCTTTGTTCAATGTAAGACATTTTGCGACTTGAACTGGCAGTGTCAAAAGACATCGGAAGTTGGTATGTCTTATGGTGTTATTAATAACATTGAGATTGACCTTACGGATAAATATATATTAGATAATCTGCGTTGCGATGGTGTGGTGAAATTGGTGTCGGCAAGAAGGTTGAATAAGAGAGCTAGCGATGATGACCAATCTACTTCGGGTTGGGTGAAGAGCGAAAGCGTTCGACTTGGATTTGAAGGTTCGTTCTTACCATCCTACGTGTACATCGATTATATGAGAGTAAAAGTGGAGCGTTTTATTTTTCCGGTGACCCAGTGCTCTCGCTGCTGGAAATTTGGACATACACGTTTGGTATGTCCATCCAAGAAATCAGTTTGCCCTAAATGCACTAAAAATCATGACAATTGTGAGACTTTGTCATTCCGTTGTGTCAACTGTACTGGAAATCATTTGGCCTTACAAAAAATATGCCCAGTATATAAAAAAGAGAGGAAAATTAGAGAGTTGATGGCCGAGTTCAACTGTACGTATAGGCGAGCTCTCACGTTGTACGTTCCACCTTCTCCAGTGCCTGCTAGAGATGTATCGCCGGCCCCGGTATTTAATAGTGCAAACAAGACGCCTATTTCGAAGCCCGTTGAAAGTTCTAAACCTGCAGAGCCTACCATCAATAATTTGTCCGCTAAAAGTAATCCCTTGTGGTCTCAGTTATTTACCTCGAGCTCAAAAGATCAAAAAACTCCAGACAAGTCTAAAAAACGTAAATCGCGTGAAGTACCTCGACCACGGTCATCAGCCCAGTCCGTTCCTGACTTTGACTGGTACGACGATGCAGCGCATTCGGAAGTTGTTGATAAGGAGATCCATACCGGTGATATCAGTGATACCGTTAAGGAAAAGCGGGGAGCTAGATCGAAGGACTTGGGCTGTGTTCGTCTATTGATTAGAATTAAAAATATCGTATTTAGTGAGGTGTGTTTAGAGGTTAAAATTCAGCAGGCAGTGTCTATTTGTGCGGAGTGGTTAGTGTCTAAAGTAGTTAGCAGCTTTTCTATAGATTCATTGTTAAATCATTTAATTAATGGAGAGTAATAATAGTACCAATGTAGATGTTAATATTATTCAATGGAATTGTCAGAGCTTAAGGCCTAAAAGCGTATCTCTGGAAGCCTTATTGTCACAAGAAAAGATTCATTTTGCAGTTCTATGTGAAACTTGGTTTGAGCCGGAGAGTTATTTTCGAATGTATAGTTATAATACCTTTCGATTAGACAGGGCGGACGCTTATGGTGGAGTTTGTATATTAGTGCACAGTTCTATTAAGGCGGTTGTGTGTCCTACAACTTGTCCTAATGTAGGTATTGAACTATTACATGTTAAAGTTCTGAATTGTCGGCATATTGAGAACATTATTTCCATATATTGATTCTACAGTTTATACGACTCAGAATGATTGGGATTATGTGTTTACTCTTGTAGGATCAAAATCGTTAATTTTAGGTGATTTTAATGCACATCATACTAATTGGTCATATAAGACCGATCGTAGAGGCGCCCTAATCTTTGATAGTATGTTAGATAATCTCCACTTATAATAAATCTCTAAATTAAAAAAAGAATCAGCCAGTTTGAAACTAAGCTTTGCGCGGTTCGAATGTTCTCAGCATCCCATGAACGGAAAAATATGAAACATTTTATATAGGTACATTATTATTCTAGCTGCAACTTAGGATAGTTTTTATCCGACTGCGACAGTTAATTAATTTTCCGAAATATACGACTTCATTTAATTTTTCATTTATTTTTATTGAAATCAAACGCTGCTCCAACCTGTCAGCTATAAGAAACGTCAAATTTTCGTCAAAATGGCGGAATTGCTTTGCCTTTCACTTATTAATAATTTAAATCCCGTCTACGATAGACCTTTACGAGACAAATGCTAAAATATAAACCATAAAAAAATATTCGATTCTGATATGAGAACTTATATGCGCAAATGTCGTTTTATGACGTAATTTCAATAAATGAAATCAACAAATTTGAACAATATAATTAACACGAATTTGTTTTTTTTTGAATGACAATGGCACGCGCTCGGCGCATTCAGCCAAAGTACCTGCCACGAAAACTGATACTCAATGTTCATATATTTGCATCCCTGTCACTCGAGTATGGTTAGTGCGATAGAGATAGAGATACCCGAATATTTTCGAATTCCGAAGTTCGTGGTTATAGCTCAGGAATCGAAAATATGGTAAATAATCATAATGTATTTTCTCGAAAAAGAATTTAAAATAAATATAGTCAAATGGAGAAAAAAACAAAGCAAGAGGTTATATAGGTAATGATTAAGTTATAAGAGTCCAAAGTTTTAAGAGGGGGTATGTTCTGTCCCTTTTCCGCAAAACGCACCTTCATATGAAACGATTGTTTTTTACTATGACGCTCGAGTATATTGACGTCACAGTCCCTCATCGTTTTCTCACTCTAACAAGCGACATTAAAACGGATGTAGCTTCATAATTTTTTGAGATATTTGAATGGGAGTTTCATTATCTTCTATCTATTTATACATAATAAATGCCTATGTCCTGACTGACTTATTCACTCACTCACTCACTCATCAACGCACAGCCGAAACTACTAATCTTAGAGAGTTGATTTTTGCACAGTATGTTGCTTTTATAACGTGGGCTAGGGATAAAAAGGGATTTTTGAAAATTCTACCCCTAAGGGGGTAAAATGGGGGTGCAAAGTTTGTATGGGAGAACCTTTTTTTTTTGAGCTATAGACTTAAACTTTGTAGAAAAATTAGTTATTAGAATAAAAATGAAACACTTTCAGCGTTTTGGAAAATTCCACCCCTACGGGGGTAAAATAGGGGTGCAAGGTTTGTATGGGGGAAACATTTTTTTTTTAAATAGAGACCTAAAACTTTGTAGAAAGATCAGTCATTAGAATACAAATAAAGAACTTTCAGAGTTTTAGAAAATTCTACCCCTAAATGGGTAAAATAGAGTGCAAAGTTTGTATGGGAAAAACTACTTTTTTTAAATAGAGACTTAAAACTTTGTAGAGAAATTATTCATTAGAATACAAATAAAGTACCTAGATTCAGTGTTTTAAAAAAATCTACCCCTAAGGGGGTAAAATAGGGGTGCAAATTTTGTATGGGGGAAACAATATTTTTTTTAAATAGAGACTTAAAACTTTGTAGAAAGATTAGTCATCAGAATACAAATTAAGTACTTCCAGCGTTTTAGAAAATTCTACCCCTAAAAATAGGGGGCTAAAATAGGGGTGCAAAGTTTGTATGGGAAAAACTACTTTTTTTAAATAGAGACTTAAAACTTTGTAGAGAAATTATTCATTAGAATACAAATAAAGTACCCAGATTCAGTGTTTTAAAAAAATCTACCCCTAAGGGGGTAATATAGGGGTGCAAATTTTGTATGGGGGAAACAATATTTTTTTTAAATAGAGACTTAAAACTTTGTAGAAAGATTAGTCATCAGAATACAAATTAAGTACTTCCAGCGTTTTAGAAAATTCTACCCCTAAAAATAGGGGGCTAAAATAGGGGTGCAAAGTTTGTATGTGGGAAATATTTTTTTTAGCTAGAGTCCTAAAACTTTGTAGAAAGATTATTTAAATACAAAGAAAGTACTTTTAGCGTTTTGGAAAATTTCACCCCTAAGGGGGTAAAATAGGGTGCAAAGTTTGTATGGGAAAAACATATTTTTTTTTAATAGAGACTTAAAATTTTGACGAAAAATTACTTATTAGAACATGAAAAATACTACATTTGGCGTTTTACAAAAATCATTCCCTAAGGGGGTTAAAAAAGGGTGCAAGGTTTGTATGGGGAACACTTTTTCTGAGCTAGACACTTAAAACTTTGTAGAAAGATTACTTATAAAAATACAAAAAAAAAGACTTTCAACGTTTTGAAAAAATCTATCCCTAAGGGGGATAAAAAGAAGTGCAAAGTTTTTATCAGGGAAAGTTTATGTTTTTGAGTTAGAGACTTGAAACTTTGTAGAAAGATTACTTATTAAAATACAAAAAAAGAACACAAATCGTTTAAGAAAATTCCACCCCTAATAGGGTTAAAAAGGAGAGCAAGCTTTGCATGGGCAACACTTTTTTTTGAGTTAGACTTAAAACTTTGCAAAAAGATTACTTATTAGAATACTAAAAAAGAACTTTCAGCGTTTTAGAAAACTCCATCCCTAAGGGGATCCTTAAGATCCTTAAGAAGGGTAGCCAGTGTTGTGTGGGAAAAACTTTTTTTCTTACTAGACTTAAAACTATTCAAAATGTTACTTATTAAAATTAATAATAAAGTACTTTCAGAGTTTTAGAAAATTCCACCCCTGAGGGGGGTTAAGAAAGCTTTGTATGGGCAACACTTTTTTTGAGCTAGAGACTTAAAAGTTTACGAAAAAAGTTCTTTCAGCGATTAGAAAAATTCAACCTCTAAGGGGGTTTAAAAGGGGGTTCAAATTTTAAATGGCGAGCAATAAATTTTTAAAGTGTGAGTAAGAGATTTTTAACTTCGGTCTTATTCTGTACGTTAAAAGACTACAAAACTGATTTCAGAGTTTTTCCAAATTCATCCCCTAAGAGTGTTAAAATTGGTTCAAAGTTTGAGTATTTCAAGGCATTTTTAAAGTATGAGATTTTTAACTTTGATTTTAGACTGTTTGTTCACAAACTAGAAAATGAACATCAACTTTTTTTTTAATTATCCCCTAAAAGAGGGTTCAAATTTTGTATTGAGAGAAATCATTTTCTAAGACGATAAAAAGTTCTACGCGGACGAAGTCGCGGGCAACAGCTAGTAATATAATATATTTAAACAATGGGGAACCCACTAGAGTTCGTTTTGTGAATGGTACGCTTCAACAGTCTGCTCCCGATATTTCATTTGTCTCGTCCGACTTAGCTACCCTTTTCTCTTGGAAAGTTACTAACGAAACTCTCGGTAGTGACCATCGTATTATTAAGTTATCTATAACAATAGACGTTCAGCATCAGTTCATAAACAATCGAAACTTTAAAAAAGGTGATTGGCAGTCTTACGCATCATTTATTCAAGACCGTTTTACTGACTTTATTATTCCTCCTGACCCTCAAGAATTCTATGACTCGTTTGAACTTACCTTACAGTTAGCTGCCAATATGTTTATTCCTTATACTAAAGTTCCTCAACATGTGTGTGATAAATTTAGTCCTAAACCATATTGGTCGGCTGAATTGTCTAAAGCTGTAGCTGAACGTCGACTTGCTTTAGCGAATTTGAGACGGTGTCCATCACCAATTAATTTGGATATTTTACAGGAGAAGACAGCCAATGCTCAACGAGTTATACGACAGGCTCGAAGTAAATCTTGGCAAGACTTTTGCTCGTCAATAGACGAAACTACTTCGTCGTCTGATATGTGGCGTAAGATGAGGTGGATAAAAGGGCATCGTTCGAATTTGACTAATCGCTGTGTTGACAGGGACAGAGCTGAAGAGCTTCTGAATAGTTTAACCCCTGATTTCGCTTGTCCCCCTCAACCTTCCTTTCATTCATTTAATGTTAAGTTAGAATCTGAAATTACTTTACAAGAATTGTTAAACTCGATAAAAAAAATTGATACTGCTCCAGGTTGTGACGCTATTTCTTTTTCAATGATTAAACATCTTCCGTTATCAGGTAAAAATCTATTGGTTAAGCTGTATAATATTTGTTTGTTTTCTGGCTTTGTTCCAACTCAATGGCGTGACGTGAAAATAATTCCAATACCAAAACCGGGTAGAGATCCTAACTCTTCGTCTGCTCTTCGTCCCATAGCCCTTATGTCATGTATTTGTAAAATTTTTCATTCGATTCTAAACAAGAGATTAGAGTGGTATCTTGAAAAACATTTATTGTTCTCGGACAAGATGGTGGGTTTTCGAAAATCTAAATCTTGTTATGATAACCTCGTTCGTTTGGTAAGTCAAATCCAAATAGGTTTCTCTAAAAATTTTGTTACTGTAGCATGTTTCATTGATATCGATAATGCATACAATAATGTGGATGTAACTTGCTTGTTACATATATTAGATCGACTAGGAGTCGGCTCTACACTTTGTACATATCTTTGGTCTTACTTAAAGCATAGAAAGCTCAATATATCATTCACGGGCTATAGAGGTACAAGAATAACGTGCCGAGGGTTAGCTCAGGGTGATCCTTTGTCACCTCTCCTTTTTAATGTCGCTACTATCGATATTTGTAAAGATATACAAAATGTAGAGATCTCTCAATATGCTGACGATTTTGTTTTATATGTATCGAAAGACAATACTACGGCTGCCGTATTAGAACTCGAACTTGCTTGTGACACTTTGAGTCATTTATTGAATAATTTAGGATTAGTTATTTCCCCGACTAAAAGCAAGTTTTGTGTGTTTAAAAAAGGCAGTTTCAGAGGTTTGTTAGATTTGAGTATTTGTAACGTATCAATGCCTATGGTTAGTCAAGTTAAGTATTTGGGATTGTGGCTGGATAGTTCTTTAAAATGGGGTAAACATATTAATGAAACAGTTCTAAAGGTGTCTAAATTTGTAAATCTTTTAAAAGTGCTAGCAGGTCCAGGGTGGGGTGTCCATCAAAAGCATCTACGACGATTGTACATCTCTGTCATTCGTAGTAGAATCGATTATGCTAGTTTTCTGTATGATAACAGTTCTAAAACAAATTTATTGAAACTAGATAGATTTCAAAACCAGGCTTTGCGTGTCATAGGTGGTTACATTCGATCCACGCCAATTCACGTAATGGAGACTGAGTTATCTCTCCCTCCTCTCAGTTTTCGTAGGAAATTTTTGGCTGGCAAGTTCTGGTTGAAATGTAAATCTTTTTTAAATAATAGTACCATAGATATATTGCATGAACTGGCTTTGTCAAACAATTCACGGTTTTGGCATAACAAAAAGATGCCTTTACTTACTTCTATTCATATCGCTTTTAACTCCTTACCAATACATAGAAGCCCTCAGCTTGAAATGTATTCTCTAGAAATTTGGGTTAGTAATATAAATTTGCAGAACGTTATTTTCGATTCGATTCCGTCTATCGATCGTGCCAAACGTTTTTATCCCTGTGGTGAACTTAAATTTATCTGTTCCAACTTTATTGAACAGGAATACAAATCTTGGTACAAAATCTTTACTGATGGCTCGAAGGACAATTTACAGGGAGGTGCAGCGTTCTTAGATCCATATGTTAATTATTATACTAAGCTTAAGATTGACTCTGATATATCTATTATGCATATAGAATTAATTGCCATAGAAGAAGCTTTATCCTACATCAAATCCTTGAGTGTTGATAATATTGTTATTCTGACTGACTCCAAAAGTGCTTTACAACACCTAGCTCGATCTACCTCACATGTGAGAGGTTCACCGGTAGCATATCGCATTTTGGAGTTAATCTTCAAACTTCAAGCTTTTGATAAACAAATTAAACTTCAATGGATTCCCGGCCATGTCCAGATAAAACAGAATGAAGATGTAGATGCCCTTGCACGACAGGCTGTCGTGGACGGGGTTCCATTGACTGTTTTACCGTTGCACTCGGATTATGTCAAAATTGTAAAAAAACAATGTTTAGTAGAATGGCAAGAGTATTTTGATTTACGTTCTAGAGAGAGAGGTATTTGGTTTAGAACTATCCAGCCTCAAGTATCTTACTATCCATGGATTGACCAGGCCCCATATAAATAAATAAATAAAATAAATAAAATAAAATAGCCTTTATTACTAAGAAGAGTACATATACATAGAATAACAACTATTACGTATCCGGAGCAAAACAATTTTCTTCTTTGCGATTTTACTCTAATGAACACTTAAAACTAATCAGTAGTACTAATCACTATTTCGTAAATGTGTTATTCACTTCACTTTACTAATGTCTATTAACTTATAAAATGTCTCTTATCTCAGTTTGCCTCTTGGCAAAGGCCTCCTCCAACTCTTTCCACTGAGCTCTGTCCATAGTGACTCTTCTCCAAAAAGGTCCCGCTGTTATTTTTATTTCATCTTCCCATCACCAGGCCCCATATAACAGAAACCTATTAAAAACTGCGCTCAGGTTACGTTCTGGCCACATTCCATCAAATAAATTTGCGTATTTGATGAGAAAAGTCCCCTCTCCAAATTGTAATGAGTGTGGAACGGTTGAAGATGTTGTACATATACTGCTTGAGTGTGTCCGGAGCGAGGCTGTGAGAGCAGCTTGGTTCGACACGACACTGTTAGACACTGGATATATTAACAGTATTTTGTCACTTCCTATATCGATTGAAGCCGAGATTTTGTATTATTTAACGGAAGTAGCGTTTAAATCTAGAACATAAGTTTCCTTTTTTTGTAGATATTTTGTTGCCCTTACGGGGCGGTATGTTCGCCTGGCGACAAGCCCTTTTTCATCAATAAAAAAAAAAAAAAAAAAAAAAAGTTAAGTAGTAGGAAGTGCCCAGATATGCCGTGTAGGATGTGCTTTCATTTAAGTAATTCGTTTATCTCATTTACATGTCAGGTTAGGTAAAGATTTGGTAATGTAAAAGAATACATTTACTAAATACAGTTACCTATCTAATTATGAAAACAAAATTCTAGAATATAAATAGGTAGGTATTCTAAAATATAAAATCCTAAAAAGACGTAAGTATAAGTACCTATGTAGTTGTGATTCTCGAACAGTTACTTCAATTACAAGCTTGATTAATGTCTTTCGGTGCTGGTAAATCTTTGCAACGTCATTTATAATAGGTCCAGTACCAGTACGTTAATTCAGACGTACATACCTATTAAAGTCAGCTACAGAGAAACGTAGGTACCTACCTAACCTTATGCATAAAAGTTTGTATGTAGGGGATTCGAGTGTCGACCGTACCTACATACTAATATTGTACCTACACTCAAGAGCAAAAGTTTCGGGTCACCCTAAATTAAATAACCGCAATAGGATTTTTTTTATATTTTACACTAGTCTTATTGACATAATAAACTATTCTTCGTAATACCCAAATGTATTAGCAATTTCCGGGATCCTATCATAAAAATATCAACATCCAAAAATGACGATTTTTGCGATATCTCGCTCCGTTAACGTTGTTTTTTTCATGGGTTTTTACGAGTCCGATTTAAACCTGGGTAACGTGTTTTTTTTTACTGTTATTTCTGCAGATTAGATGTAAAATTTAATAAAGATCATGACATGATTAAAAAGCTATACAACCTTGCACTATTTTAGGAAATATGACGGTATTTCATCGACCCGAAACTTTTGCTCTTGAGTGTAATTAGCCTGGCAAAGTAGGTCCGAACATCTGTTTTGCTTTCGTCCAGCCGCCTAGCCTGTTGGAAGGGCAAGATCAACACAAGACAATTTCTGAAATTAAGGCGTAGTCAAAGACAAGGCTACACGTGCGAAGTCTTTTTGACGGTGGAAATGGCGACATACAAAACAAAGAAACACATACAAAGACTGCTAAGATTCATAAAATAATATCTCTCATGCATCATCACGCAGTCGGAAAACTGACTACGATGTGCCTTATCATACTGTTAATACTAATACTTACAAGGATTTCCGTTAGGGTTCATCGGGTACCCCCACGAGGGTGCCCGCCTTGTCGGGGCGGGGGGGGGCTTATAGTAACCGTGGACTGGTCACCAACGGCGAAGCTAAGAGGCACCCAAGGCCGGCCTGTTTCGGCTGCCGGGAGGAGGGTGCTCCTAGCGGGCTTGCCTAATAATAATAAAATAATAAAACCATTTATTTCAGGCATCTAAGGCCCAAATAAGTAACAAATACCTTAAAGACTAACATACATAGGTACAAAACAATTATACAATTAAAAACTAATTACTGAGGCGACATAACAGCGTGGCTCCGTTGTGTCGTCAAGTCTGGTGTAGAATTCGGTAGGTTGCCCCGGAACCGCCGAAACACGACACCCTTCGTCCAGAAGTCAGCACACGCGATGGTCTCGCAGCGGCCGCGGCACGCGCACCACAAACGAGCTGAAGTGCACGTAGTGGCGCGAACTCAGCTGGAAAACCCTCAGCGAGTACCCAGTCTTCTAGTGAATATACTCCACCATGTCAGCAGTCGTGGCGGAGTGATGCAGGCGCGACACGTACAGCGCCTTACTCGGTGTGGCAACCCGCAGACCAGAACCGACCGGCTCTGCTGTACCACACTGACTCATTCGCGGCTTGCGCTTTCTTGACCCCGATGTGAAACCCTCCTTATCCACATTGGTGCGAGGACCCCGTCTTCACGCACTCTTGAAGGTGCGTCTCTCCGGTTAGCTGCGACTGGTTGACCGGAAACGACGTCAGCATAGCGATGACGTCGCGACTTCGTCTTCGTCAGTCTTTGTAAGCCCGCTTAGGATGCGTTAAGGAGGGACCGCAGAAGAAGAGGAGTGCCGGTTTTGCGGTTCACCGTCCTCCATATCTTCTGCGGCCGAGGTGGGATCGCAGGGGGAGAGGTGTGTTGGTATAACCAAAGATTGTATAACGGTGAATATATGTGGTAGAGTATTAAATGGTTCATAAAATATCCAATATTGGAAGGTGTCGCCACCATGCAAATATTTTTTTTTTGAAATAATTAAAATCGTTTTTTTTTACTTAAATATAAAATTTCATGGTAATTGTTTTTACATAAAAAATCCTCTATTATCTACATAATATATACAAATTTCAAAAAAATCGGGCCGCTACTTTAGTATATAATAAATAAAAACGATTTTCCTTTTTTTTTAATTATCTCAAAAATGACGACGATTTTGGGGTTGATATTTGGTGAAATAACAACGTATATAAAGATAATTATCCGAGCAAAAGGAAAACCATTTTCTCGTCAAAGGCAGTTTCGCCATCCAAACACGGGCTATACATACCCTTTCACATCCGTGTTTTCCATTACTAAATTAATAAAACCAGATAAAATAGGAGTCAATTATTATTTTAAAACGTATTGATTGAACAATTAAATGACTTAGCAGTATGAAGTACCTACCTAAAAAATTGAACAAAAAAACTTTAAAAAGTTAAGTGACAGGAATGAGCTATTATTTTATTTTGCAATTATTTGTTATTTTCTCGCAATTGAAGTGAAACGCAGTGTGTATAACTCGGGCATAAATTAGCCATTTAACCCCTCGACTCCTCGCCGGTGGCTCGGGTGGATATTTACAGGTTATTCAATATAGTCCATGGATATAAACGTCTCAGTTTAAATGGCTCGTTTTGTGCGCTTGTTGTACAATCTACTATTTACCGACTTTGTAAGTAGGTAGCGACTGTTCGAATGTAAAGCGAAATTTACACATGCAAGAAATTGCATGCAAGTTTAATTACATTGCGGGGTTTGATAGATTTTTTTTTTCCGTATTGTGGCTTGTTGCAATGTATCAATGGAACTCAGCATCCTCGGTGACGTTCTATGACGTCATTTTCTTTGGGAAGCCCCTTATCTCCTTACGTTCCGTTTCTAAAAATTACAATAATTTAAAATTGCGTTAAAAAGATAATTTCTGAATTTATAAATATTTTAGGAACTAATTCTAATAAATTGATTTTGTTTATATACTATACAATTTTTAATAAAGGACGTAGTGGTCAATGTTTCATTTTAGTGTCTGAGAATCGTTTGTTTTCAACAGTAATGTGAAGAACGGAATGTATAGTATTCCTGTCGTTGACATTGACAGTTCGGGACTGACTAAAGACTAACTAAACTAAATACGATCAAAGTACTTTACGTGTTTGATTAAACTTTATGCCACAAATATTTAAGTCAATAAACGACATATGCTTACTAAGATGTGCAATAAGACTGCCCATAAGCCCATATATCTGGATTAACAATGGTGCGCATCGAAGTTCACCCTATTTTCGCTGCCAAACATACAATGGTATCACCAGAATACACGAAGCTTAAGGATTTGATTACTCTTAAGGTCAGCATGAGCGATTCGCACAGCCAAATACTGCAAGCTATGAAAGGTCTATACCAGAATGATATCAACTCAGCCAGGAGATATGAGCAAATAGGCACAATTGGCCAACTTTTGAAGATCTTGGAAGTAAGAGATGTACTGTCTGAAGAGAATATTTTGCCCCTACAAGTGTTGGCTCAGAGACTTCCTGACAATTCTGATAATATGGAGATAGTTAACATCATCAGCAGTTATGACACATCTCGTGTACCTAAGCAGAACAGAGATCATTATGGTAAGTGATTAATTATTTAGATTAATATTTTCTTCATTGCTGCATTATCTTAACGAAATAGTGTCAGAAATTGTCATGGCACAAGGCAATAAGAATATTCTTCAGGTAGGTAGACAAGATGCTTATGGGCATTTTAAAAATTTGTGCACTTAATTAGCGTGAGTTGTTAAATAAAAATTAACTCAGTGTCAGTTTTGTAACGAAAGTTAAGCATACAAATGATGTCAAACTGAATTTTTTTCGCATTTAAATAAGGCCTATATGCATATAATTTATATATTGAAAAGAAAAACTAAATTTTTATACAAACTAAATACTTAATTGTTGTTACAAAACTGACACTGAGTTAATTTTTGTTTAACAAATTATGCTAATTGGGTGCACGAATTATTGAAAATTCCTTATACTACCTAACTTAAATATTTTTGGCTCAAACTGCTTTGATACAGTGTTCTGGTTGCATTAACCAACCAGTGTTTAATTTTGCTTGTTTATGATTTTCCAGGCTTCATATTTTTTCATTTAAGTCTGGTATTTTAATGATTAAAATAAATAAATAAATATTTGCGGACAAACCAATACTGAATTTTTATGATTCTGTGTACCCTTAGAATAATAACGCCTAGAAACGCAGTTCACGCGCAACGGTGAGGCCACCAAAACTCGGCCATATATGGCCCAGTACGCCGATTGGTGGAACAAAATTGGTGCGTTTGTGTGCGTATTGGCGCGTGTGAATACGAGTTGATCACAACTACATGAATCCATTTTATGCCTCACGCTTGGCGCGTCGGCCGTATGAAACTATCCTTCTATGCGTTATTATTCTAAGTGTGTACCTAATTATCACCAAATTTTTTTATTATTGTGCCAAAGTAATATGCAAATTGAGGAAAATATTTCAAATTAAAATATCAGTTCAATCACTGCTTGTTCCATTCCTGAATTTGTACACTAATATTTTTTTTCCCAACATTACAGCAGTGGAAAATATACAGCAAAGTGCATCACAAAAAAAGCCACCGCCAAAAGAAAATGGTGGAGAATACAGTAGATTCTCTGATGGCCTGTGTGATGAAATAAGGGAAAGGATCATTGAAGCTGTTGTTGAGGAAATAGGCCCATACTGGCGCAATCTAGCCAGATATTTGGGTGTCGCGGAATGGAGGATAGATGAAATACAATGCAACGGAAAGAAACTAGAAGAAAAAGCAATAGAAATTATGGAGATTTATAAGAAAAAAGCTGACCGTAAAAAATGGTTTTTTGATCTCTTGGATGCATTAGAAAAATCTCGTAGACGGGAATTGTGTGATAAATTGAAGAAGATTGCTACAATGAACATATAATCATTTGCTCATTCTTTAGGGGCATACGAATTGGAGCAGCTCAGTCTGAGGCATTCTCGTCACCACACTTGTACCTCATTAATTTGCTCAAATTCGTATGCGCCTCGCACAAATAAGTTAGATACGAGTAGTGTGACGCGATCTAAAGACTGTACACGATAAAATCCGGGCGCACCTGGGGGCCGATTTTTGACTTTCGAGCGCTCGAAAATTAAATAAAAGTAAATACGATTGTGGTGTCAAAATCTCAGGCACTTACTTTCTACTGATAGAATTGAATACGAGTGGTCAACACCACTAGTTTTGAAATATTCTATCGCTATTTCAAAATAGCATTTCATCATTTTGTCAATTCTCGAGTGAAAGAGTGCTCGAACGTCAAAAATCGGTCCCCTGATCAAGTATATTTTTCTACCAACTGCTTATTAAGAAATATCACTTTTTTTTAATAATCCATAGATGTAACACTATAAAATAAAAGTATAATCATATTAAAATATTTGAGCATGTGTGAGGTTTTCCATTATATATTCCAACATACTTATTGTATTTTTACCAGCAAATTCTTAAATTATTGATATATTAGATTTTTGTAAGTGTTCGAAGAGCTATTCTATGCTTTATTAAATTGTCTTTTCACAATAACTAACATTTTTTTCATTAACTTCTGTTTGGGGCAGTTAGGAGACACTTTAGTCCATTTTCTTTTTGGCTGATATTTGTCAAATAATTGCCTTCCATACAAAAACTACTTTCAGTGCATGAAGTGGACAGTCTTGTTGGCTACCCCAAGTAGAAACCAGTCAACTAATGTAACTTTTTGGTCAATACGATAATGGTATTGTAGTAAAAAGTGAATGACCATTGTCAAATAATGTTGCACAAAAAATTATAAGTGTGTTGGAATGCATAACACAAAAATTCATACTTGCTCGTACATTTTGATATGATTGTATTTTTATTTTAAAGTATTATATCTATGGATTATTTTAAGCAGTTGGTAGAGAAATATACTTGATCAGGTGCGCCCGGATTTTATCGTGTACAGTCTTTAACTTATTTGTTCGAGGCACGTCCAAATAATGCGAGGCATACTCAGTCGCTCACGGAGGCACCTTTGAGCGCGGTCAAAAGACTGTCTCAAATTCGTACATATGTTTTTTCTTTCCGATAGTTTTAGCATAATTTAGCTGATTCGGGTAATTTAGTATAATTTATAGATAAATAATAATCTACAAGTTTGGGCTTCAGATTAGGAAGGTTAAGAGAATTAGTATAGGTAACATCAATAACTTTCTTTTTGCAAAATTTGTTTATTTAAAAAGAAAAACGTAACTTAACAATAATAGTTCATAAGGCACTTGTTGTTCTCTTAATAATACTTAACCACTGTATACTTTTAACTTATAATATATGTGTATATAGGAATGTTTCATAATAAATGAGTAAACTCTATATAACGTTCATGACTATAAAAAATGTTTATAATACCTATAAGACAAAAGTACAAAATTCAGATAACATTAATTCGAGTTTGTTTCAATTTACAAATTAACAACTTATAAAGGCACTCATTTGGGTCATTGTCAGATTTAGGTTCACGTCTCTTCGGTGGACATTGCGAAAGTTAAGGGCTATAAAGCCTAATTTTTGGTTGAACTCTGAATGCGCATAAACGGCGTCGCCTCTTCTATAAGTGTACGGGATAATAACATATTAGGGTAACCATAAGCCCTTAACTATTGACCACCGAAAAGACGATTTTTGTTTTTCGGACTTACAATGACCCATTTACTACTTGGTGTGTGCAGTTTTTGATTTCCAACATTAAACTTTTTATTGCCGAAAACAAAAATTTTAATCTTAAAAAAATAACTAAACACAGTGGAATTCTGGAACGAGATCGACAAACTCATCTGGGGTGGTTACAGTCTGAAGTTTCAGATTTGATAAAATTAATGTGGATTGGTTCCTATTGGGTAAATATATACCTACACATTTTTCTCCATAGTTTAAATATGGAAATCTAAAATAGAACTTTACACATAAATCATATATTTCCATCCTAACATCCTGCATACATTACAGACAAAGTAGATCAAATATATAAGCGCGATATTACTCTAACATATTACTGTCACTTGAACAAGAAAAACTCTTGACGTTCAATCTTCTAAACTGACTTAAAATATGCTAACGGTGACATTGCGAATAATGGCTTGTTTACGTTATCGTCGACACCTAAGGCTTCAATAGTATGTGCTGGTTCAGTAGCTCCAGGATTTTGGTTTAGGAGGTGCTTGACAGTTTGGGGCTTGACCCCGCTGAGGTCAGATTTCGGTAAGGATTGATATGTGAAACGTCTGCTAGACATGTTACCGACTGACCGTGTAGACAGTTGTTTGCAGCTAAATTTCATACTAAAGCGGTCGGTGCCGACCAAGGTCACTCGGTCGGAGTCGGAGGGGCGTGTTGGCGACCGTCTAGCAGACACTTTAGGCTTGTTAGCTGCTTGGTCATTAATGTTGCGCAGCCCACGTATACGCGTTCTGGAACAGTCGGAGCCACGGCGAGGCCTGGCTGCTGGCTACAGCGGGGACAGAAGGCGCGGGCTGCGGCGCGGCGCCCTGCCAGCGCAGCACGCAGCGCTCCGGGTGCGGCATCATGGCCACGTGGCGCCCGTCGCGGGAGCGCACGCCGGCGATGCCCACTGGAATAATACATTTTCATCACACTTGCTCGTAAAGGGTGTATTATAGGCAGGTGTATAGAGCAGCTACAGCCGATTTATCTCCCGCGGGAGTTATGGATTTTTATAACTCCCTAGAGAGTTATGAGCTTGTGTGTGATCTGACTGGTTAAAGCAAATCTAGGTGGCCGCCAGGGGGGGGGGGGCATTATGGGACAATGCCCTACCTTAAGAATCTGCCTCACAGAGATTGGATCAAGTTTTTTGACTTGCGATCTACCTGTAATTACGGCTGCCCTATCTTAAATTCAACTCTGACTACGGCCCTGGTGGCCGCGCGCTACAAGAATTCTGCTCTGTGATTGGTTGAAATAAAAATCTAGTAGGCCATGCGCTGCAAGAATACTGTTCTGCGATTGGTTGAAATATTGAAGCTGCGCGCTCCACTCGCACTGATCTGGAAGTGAAGTTGTCAATTTCGTAAAATTTTGATTAGTGCGCTTGTATGAAACATAGATTTTTCTGTATTTTGTAGTTATTTATTTCCTCGCAAATGTGATGAAAAACATTGTGTATAACACGGGCGTAAGAATATTGCACTTACGCCCCTCGTTAAACAATGTACTATTACGTCACACCGGCCCATAAAGTGGTAATTACCGGCCGGTAAGCCGGTATGCGAGCGGTTTTTAATTCCCCTGGCCAGCAAGTTATCCCACTTATTGGCGATGTAACATTTTGTACTCACAAGTAGTAAATAAAGCCTTAGATAGCATATTTATTGTCCTTGCCTTTGGCTCGGGCTTCAAATACATGTGATCTGAGCCATTCATTGTTTCTAATGCACATTGTAGAATTCAATTTAATTTATCAAACTCAACAGTAGTTGAGATAAGTTAGTACAATTTAACCCTTTATAGGGCACTATTTAAATGTTATGGCAAAAATTACCACCAGTTAGGTCATCTTTTTGTATGTTTATAATGGAGCAGTTTTTAAGTTTGCTTTTTGTTTGCTTGAATTATGGACTTATTTTATCCTGGTCAGCAGCAATAATCGATAGACGTTTGTTTCTTATTCATCAGACGCAATAGTAAAACAAATAAATGATCTCTAGAAACATCAAATACTGACGGAAAAGCGGGCTTCTCCGTGGGCCACACTCAAAAGTGACTATGTTTAATAGTGAAAATGTATACTTACAAGGACTTACGTACCATGCAGGCATGCACCACCCATACGACCATACTATCGATTTTATGGCCCTGTTAGCTTTACTGTATTATACTAATACTTACAAGGACTTCCGTTAGGGTTCATAGGATAGGTCTCAGTGGGCAAGCCATCGTCGTCGACATACTGCATGGCGACCTGGCGCTGTCTCGTGAGCGCCGCAAGAGCGGAGTCGCTGGCGGTGAAGCGGCCCTCGCCGTGCGCGACCCACACGCCGAGCACGCTGCCCGCCATGCCGCGGAACCACACGTCTGTGTCGTTGCCGGGGGATATCTTCACCGCACTCCAGCGGCATTCGAATCTGTGACAAATCCTTTCATTTAGACATCTTAATTCCGTGTGTAAGACCCCTCATCATCCTAGCGATTTCCCGTTTGACGTGGGCACTAGTTTTACGAAAGCGACTGCCATCTGACCGAACAGCCCAGCAGGGCCGTGAGTTGGCAACCGTTGCACATGCCCAGCGAAAACGGTCGCTCGAAAGGTACACTCGATATCGTGTCGGAGACATGTACTCCAGGCAAAATACGGTTTTGAAAAACATTAATTTATAATAGCGTTTTTTTTCTTTATATCATTTTAAAACATTGATCTAAGATGACAAACTCATCTGATTCAAGAATCCAAAAACTTTCCATCCGGAAGTATTTATATAGATTTAAAAAAAGAATGAATTGTTTTTTTTTATTATTTATCTTGAATATTATAGAGCAAATGTAAATGAACCAAAATAAAGATAAAACCATTTATTAATATTTTTTCTGACTTTTCAGAAGCTAGTTAAGTTATCATTTTTTTGATGTCTGAAATTTTGTTGGATTTTGTCACTAAGTAACTATTTAATCGATAATATATCCATTACATAAAAAGAATCTGCTATTATAAATTATTTCCAAATTTGACATATTTTCCATACAAGCTGTCAGTTTATTGCCTGGACTAATGATAATGGGTTTTATAAAGTTGGTTGGAAGAGGAAACTTACAAATATGCGTTAATCCATACTAATATTATAAATGCGAAAGTGTGTCTGTCTGTCTGTTACCTCTTCACGCTTAAACCGCTTAACTGATTTGGATGAAATTTGGTTATAGAGATAGTTTGAGTCCCGGGAAAAGACATAGGGTAGCTTTTATCCCGGAAATCATCCCCTGAGGGGGTGACAGTTTGTATGGAGTCTGAGTCGCGGGTAGAAGCTAGTAAAAAATAAATATTTGGGGACAATCTTACACAAATCGACCCAAACTAAGCAAAGCTTGTACTATGGGTACTAGACGACGATATAGGTACTTATATAGATAAATAAATACTTAAATACATAGAAAACAACCATGACTCAGGAACAAATATACGTGCTATATAGTAAGCTGTTATAAAGTATCCGTCTTTTTCTGACACCAGTGATGGAAAGAGACCGATCTAAAAAGAACGCGATAAACACGACCATCAGCCCGTAGCTCTTACGTACCTCTCAGACTTATTGTGATCCAAGAACATCTGTGTCCTGTTCTGCGGCTTAGTTTCTGGGTCGATCCAGCCCAGCAGCGCCATCAGTTGGCAGCCGTTGCACACGCCCAGCGAGAATGTGTCGCTGCGGTCCTTAAAGTGCGCGAACTGGGAGCTCAGCGAGTTGGAGAACAGAATACCGGCCGCCCAGCCTTTAGCAGAGCCCAGGGTGTCTGAAGAGAAACACATTGGTTCGACATACATATATGGTACACGTACACCACACTCTTACCTTAACGTGGTTCGATTGCCATACAAAACGTTATTTGACATTAGCAGGCTAACGGCGTGATGTTTTAAGAGACTTATGTATGTGACAAACTTTTATAAATTGGCTTTCCATTTGCGCGTAATTCCCCCTTTCCTAACTTGAGAAAAATTGTTTTCCCAAAATATCACGTCCCAAACCCATTTCTCAAAATATCGAACCACCTTAATTATTATTATTATACTTAAATTTCATTGTTCTAGTCTTTTTTGTTGGGGCGGAAAGGTTCTTAAGTGGCGACCACGTACCGGAAGGCGCAGCGTGGGTAGGCAAGGTGGACTGATGACTTGGTAAAGGTCGCGGGAGTCCGCTGGATGCGGGTGGTGCAGGACCAGTCACTTTGGCACTCTTTGGGGAAGGCCTATGTCCAGCAGTGGATGTCTTTCGGCTGATATGATGATGACGAGTCTTTTTTTTAAGCTATTTGTACGTAGGTATAGAGAGTCGAAACACATGCCACACGCGTGCCAAATCGAGCGTGCAACGTGTTTTCCCGGCCTCTGATGTAATGTACTATTTCATCACACTTGCTCATAAATGGTGTTATTCCTTGCCTGTATACAGAAGGACAATGGCCTAAATTGTCCCCGCGGGAAATAATGACACATGGGAGTTATGAGCTTGTGTGTGATCTGATTGGTTAAGCAAATCTGGACGGCTGCTAGCGACAAGAATTCTGCTCTGTGATTGGTTGAAAATATAATCAAGCAGGCTCTGTGATTGGTTGAAATATTGAAGCTACGCCCTCCACTCGCACTGATCTGGAAGTGAAGTTGTCAATCTCGTCAACATTTCATTGATGCGCTTGTATAAAACATAGGTTTTCTGTCTTTTTTGGTTATTTATTTCCTCGCAAATGTGACGAAAAACATTGTGTATAACATGGGCGTAAGAATATTGCAAACTCGAGTCATCAAAAG
Organism: Epinotia brunnichana; assembly: GCA_963854355.1. Classification (NCBI taxonomy): domain Eukaryota; kingdom Metazoa; phylum Arthropoda; class Insecta; order Lepidoptera; family Tortricidae; genus Epinotia; species Epinotia brunnichana. Next base: position 10,450,247 of record OY977941.1, on the reverse strand, counting down.
CCCTCCGCCTTACGGCGTCGGGCTCCTGATAGACTCTCGTTTGCAATATTTGTCATACGCCCCTTATTAAACAATGTAGTATTGTTCTGCCTCCTCGGACACTGATTCTCACCGGCATAGCTGAACCCGCCCGGGAACACGAGTCCCTGGAAGGCGTGGAGCGTGACCTTCCCGGCCTGCAGGTCGCTCATGGTCACGTCGAACAATGTAGTATTGTTCTGCCTGTCCTCGATACTGATTCTCACCGGCATAGCTGAACCCGCCCGGGAACACGAGTCCCTGGAAGGCGTGGAGCGTGACCTTCCCGGCCTGCAGGTCGCTCATGGTCACGTCGAACAATGTAGTATTGTTCTGCCTGTCCTCGATACTGATTCTCACCGGCATAGCTGAACCCGCCCGGGAACACGAGTCCCTGGAAGGCGTGGAGCGTGACCTTCCCGGCCTGCAGGTCGCTCATGGTCACGTCGAACAATGTAGTATTGTTCTGCCTGTCCTCGACACTGATTCTCACCGGCATAGCTGAACCCGCCCGGGAACACGAGTCCCTGGAAGGCGTGGAGCGTGACCTTCCCGGCCTGCAGGTCGCTCATGGTCACGTCGAACAATGTAGTATTGTTCTGCCTGTCCTCGATACTGATTCTCACCGGCATAGCTGAACCCGCCCGGGAACACGAGTCCCTGGAAGGCGTGGAGCGTGACCTTCCCGGCCTGCAGGTCGCTCATGGTCACGTCGAACAATGTAGTATTGTTCTGCCTGTCCTCGACACTGATTCTCACCGGCATAGCTGAACCCGCCCGGGAACACGAGTCCCTGGAAGGCGTGGAGCGTGACCTTCCCGGCCTGCAGGTCGCTCATGGTCACGTCGAACAATGTAGTATTGTTCTGCCTGTCCTCGATACTGATTCTCACCGGCATAGCTGAACCCGCCCGGGAACACGAGTCCCTGGAAGGCGTGGAGCGTGACCTTCCCGGCCTGCAGGTCGCTCATGGTCACGTCGAACAATGTAGTATTGTTCTGCCTGTCCTCGATACTGATTCTCACCGGCATAGCTGAACCCGCCCGGGAACACGAGTCCCTGGAAGGCGTGGAGCGTGACCTTCCCGGCCTGCAGGTCGCTCATGGTCACGTCGAACAATGTAGTATTGTTCTGCCTGTCCTCGACACTGATTCTCACCGGCATAGCTGAACCCGCCCGGGAACACGAGTCCCTGGAAGGCGTGGAGCGTGACCTTCCCGGCCTGCAGGTCGCTCATGGTCACGTCGAACAATGTAGTATTGTTCTGCCTGTCCTCGACACTGATTCTCACCGGCATAGCTGAACCCGCCCGGGAACACGAGTCCCTGGAAGGCGTGGAGCGTGACCTTCCCGGCCTGCAGGTCGCTCATGGTCACGTCGAACAATGTAGTATTGTTCTGCCTGTCCTCGACACTGATTCTCACCGGCATAGCTGAACCCGCCCGGGAACACGAGTCCCTGGAAGGCGTGGAGCGTGACCTTCCCGGCCTGCAGGTCGCTCATGGTCACGTCGAACAATGTAGTATTGTTCTGCCTGTCCTCGACACTGATTCTCACCGGCATAGCTGAACCCGCCCGGGAACACGAGTCCCTGGAAGGCGTGGAGCGTGACCTTCCCGGCCTGCAGGTCGCTCATGGTCACGTCGAACAATGTAGTATTGTTCTGCCTGTCCTCGACACTGATTCTCACCGGCATAGCTGAACCCGCCCGGGAACACGAGTCCCTGGAAGGCGTGGAGCGTGACCTTCCCGGCCTGCAGGTCGCTCATGGTCACGTCGAACAATGTAGTATTGTTCTGCCTGTCCTCGACACTGATTCTCACCGGCATAGCTGAACCCGCCCGGGAACACGAGTCCCTGGAAGGCGTGGAGCGTGACCTTCCCGGCCTGCAGGTCGCTCATGGTCACGTCGAACAATGTAGTATTGTTCTGCCTGTCCTCGACACTGATTCTCACCGGCATAGCTGAACCCGCCCGGGAACACGAGTCCCTGGAAGGCGTGGAGCGTGACCTTCCCGGCCTGCAGGTCGCTCATGGTCACGTCGAACAATGTAGTATTGTTCTGCCTGTCCTCGACACTGATTCTCACCGGCATAGCTGAACCCGCCCGGGAACACGAGTCCCTGGAAGGCGTGGAGCGTGACCTTCCCGGCCTGCAGGTCGCTCATGGTCACGTCGAACAATGTAGTATTGTTCTGCCTGTCCTCGACACTGATTCTCACCGGCATAGCTGAACCCGCCCGGGAACACGAGTCCCTGGAAGGCGTGGAGCGTGACCTTCCCGGCCTGCAGGTCGCTCATGGTCACGTCGAACAATGTAGTATTGTTCTGCCTGTCCTCGACACTGATTCTCACCGGCATAGCTGAACCCGCCCGGGAACACGAGTCCCTGGAAGGCGTGGAGCGTGACCTTCCCGGCCTGCAGGTCGCTCATGGTCACGTCGAACAATGTAGTATTGTTCTGCCTGTCCTCGACACTGATTCTCACCGGCATAGCTGAACCCGCCCGGGAACACGAGTCCCTGGAAGGCGTGGAGCGTGACCTTCCCGGCCTGCAGGTCGCTCATGGTCACGTCGAACAATGTAGTATTGTTCTGCCTGTCCTCGACACTGATTCTCACCGGCATAGCTGAACCCGCCCGGGAACACGAGTCCCTGGAAGGCGTGGAGCGTGACCTTCCCGGCCTGCAGGTCGCTCATGGTCACGTCGAACACGTCGAAGTTGGCCATCAGGAGTGACGCGATCATCTCGCGGTCACCGTTCGTTCCTGAAATGTGGTCAAACGTTCATTTCAAAAAAAGACATCAATTGATGCATCCCGAAAATGTAATAGAAAAAAATGGCCGAAAAATTGTTTGAACCGAGCACGGTTCCGATAGCTTAGTTGCATTAGGTCTATTCCTACCATAGAATAGTTGTTGTATTGAAATAAAAAAAAAAGTTGGTTAGCGTGATGGCAAAATAAGCCAGAATATCGCTGGTTCAAATTCGGCTCGGAGCCACACGTTTTTTAATTTTTCCCTTGAATTAGAAATTTATAATTTTCGTTGGAAGACGTTACAGTTTAAAACAAAATTAATTTATTCTAGCGTGTTAGATCTGGTATTTACCTTCTTCGCGAAGAACTGCAACTTTGATGGATTTGGACTTGATGACCGCAGCCGTGGGATCGTAAGTCACGTTATAGGTGACTCCTTTACGCTGCTGAAGACCTGAAAGATATAATAATAAATCAGAATTGAAATTATTCTAGCAGTAAATTACTTTAACAACGACGATAACGCACTTAAAATACCCGTTTTTCGAAAAAACCAACTGCTATTGTACAAATATAAATGCCTATGTCATTCCTACGGTTAAGAGGAATCCAACGGCACCTCATAGGTCAAAATCCGTCAAACGGATTTAGGCTGCAGGGCGTGCCAAAGAAGAAGACATACACACATCAATACATACGCTGGAAAAAACATAAGCCTCCTGTCCTTTGGCAGTAGGGTTTTTATGGTAGCTAGAGGTAGATACGAGTATGGTAGCTACAGGCAGATATGTTTGCCTATACGAAATTCCATGTGTAAAAATGGCCAGGTTTACGCTAATCATATATGACAAGTCGCAGCAGCAGAGACAAGTGAGTCGCTTAACTTCAAACTCGGGTAAATCCCGAAAAATAAAAAGACTGTTTGTTTCTCAATAAAAAAAAAAAAACCAATTCTGACATTTTTTAAGATTTTGGTATGAAATTAAAGGGTAAAAAACTAGTTTTGTTATAATTTAGTCGGTTTAGTATAATTCTGTCTGCTTTTTGAGAAAAATACATTTAAAATCACAATATTTTATCAAAATCAGATAAATCCATATGACAGTATTTTCAAAATGTAGGTAAGTCCATCCAAGCCAATCAGCGAAAGAAGTTTGTTCAACATGGCAGACAATTTCTAATCGTATTTTTTTTCAAATCTAGATAAATCCAGGTCTGTTAAATCAAAATTATACAAATCCACACTGAGTTTTTTCAAAGATAGATAAATTACAATCGATTATTTATATCAAATGAAGGTAAATCCAATCTAAATTTGATTTTCTGTAAAGAATGGATGGTTTTAATGCTGAATTTGCCGAACAGGATGGCTTTATTTAATGCTATAGTCATAATAAAAAAATACTGCATTTCAAATCAGCGAATTAACGTTATTATCGCTTTTTTTCAATTATCTCGGAAGTGGTTAGAGTGGATTTATCTGAGTTTGAAGTTAAGCGACACAAGTATAGGTGAGGATAGGTCAGGTCAATTGACCAAGTTTTAGTGGACCATTTTCGGAGCACCTATCTATCTTTTTTTTATATTACAGCATTGCTACAAATGATAAAATAATGTGACCTTCTTGATGAGCTACAATAGTACATTACTTACCTAGGGCGGTTAAACAAAGAATGTCTCAGATCGCAGGTATTTGACGCCCGAGCCGAAGGCAAGGGCGATAAATATGCGCTCTGAGGCTTTCTTTATTACCGCCCGTGGTGAGTACAAAATTTTACGTCTCTATCTGGCCAGGAAGTGGGGTTTTCCGCACGCATAGCGTGCGGTAATTCCTACTTTATGGCCAGGTATGACGTAAAGAGCCTTTAGCGTCTACCAATGAATAAATACCCGTTAAACGTTTCACAGAACGCCTGTACAAACTGTACCCGTTTTTATGACTTACCCTCCCATTCCTGTTGGACACACGCGGAGTTGGCCTGCAGGCGTTCGAGCTGGAAGCTTGTCTCTTCCCACATTCTGAACACGTCTATTAGCTGAGTCTTCAACACTGCCACACCGTTTACTTTCACGGACACCTAAAAGACAAGTAATATTAAGTTTTTTAAAAACATTACAGATTTTTTTACTAATATTGTAGCCTATGTCACTGTTACGACTATGAGGAATCTAACCACACCACACATGTTAAAAATCCATCAAGGCACAAAGACAAAGAAACAGACATGCACAAATACATACAGTCAAACATTATGCCGCAGTCGGGTAAATAAGTAGGTAATATAGGTAAGAAACACAGACCCAACTTTTTGGTCGGGCCGGTCGACAAACAAATTCAGCGTCATTGGTCTATCATATCCTACTTAAACTACTGGTCTCCACGGGACAGGCCTAGCCTAGTGTGGGACCACAGTTATGTTTGTGAATGTCTGTCTGTATATGTTAATAATAAATATTTCATTTCATTTCATTTCAAATATTATAATTTTAAGAAAGAAAACAAGGGAGGCTGTTTTTAAGATTTCGTACCTCAAAAGGAAAAAAACTAAACCCTTATAGGATAACTTTGTTGTCCGTCTGTGTCTATCAAGACCCTTTATCTCGAGAACGCGTGGTGGTATAGAGTTAAAATTAAAACCATATAGTCAAGTCTACAGTCCTTTGAAGCTGTGAAAAAATCAAATTTAACGTAAAAAAAAGATACGTATATCACGACACTCTCCGTATATCTTGACCTAGAACTATGAAATTTGGCACGTAATATCGTCTTATACTTCAAGTACAGGGAAAAATCTGAAAACGATACATTGCAATTTAGTACGGAACCCTCGGTGGGCGAATCCGACTCGCTTGTCCGGTTTTTTTAAAGATCAAATACTCAGTATTTTTATAGGACTTCAGATTTCGGCAAGATCAGTAACAACTCATGACACAAACCTCAGACTGCATGCCGTATTTGCCGCTAACGCCAATTTTCTGCGCCTTCACCCCACTATCATTACACGCCGCAAGAACGTATTGCACATTTTCGGGCGCCACTTCAACAACGATTCCAAGCTCCTCGTTGAAAAGCGCTTCAATGGCGGACACTCTGGAGTCCACTTGAATGTCTATGTTGAGGCCTCGGAGACCGGCGATGCCCATCTCTAGGACGGTGGTGATGAAGCCACCTTCGCTGATGTCGTGGCCGGATAGGAGCTTCTTTTCTGTGTTAAATGAAATATAGTTGAGTGAGATTTTGTACAAGCTTTCTATTAACTTGCAATGTATGTACCTAATGGGGCTTCTAAAAGGGCCATATTTTCACTGCAATAAGTGGCTGGCAACTATTGGTCCTCCCTCTCTTACTCACATGTTAGAGAAAGACACCAATAGTTGCCGGCCACATATTGCAGTGAAAATATGGCCCGTTTAGAAGCCCCATAACTATATAACTAAGGTTGTTTGGGTGAAATCTTGCAACTCAATTTTGGTTGGGTGAAATCTTGCAACTCAATGGGTTTGCTTTAACCCATATCGAGCATGTCTCTTCTATCCTCCAGACTCATCATATTATGCCGCTTCCAACTATCACTATAACTGATAGATGTACGTTTGGTTCTGTAATTAAGGTATCTTAGAAACCTCTGCTGTAGTCTTTCAAGTCGAGATTTATAGGTAATGAAATGAGGGGACCATATATTAGACGCGTACTCCAAGTCACTACGTACGTAAGTAAAATAAATAATTTTGATGCAAACAGGGTCATTAAATGCTTTACAGACTCTCATAACAAAACCTAAGTTTTTATAAGCTTTGTTTATTATATTATCAATATGATCAGACATTAACATTTTACTATCTAATAATAGTACATTATGATACAAGTGTGCTAAGTTGGTCATTACACTCGAGTCGGTTTTTAAGCCTGAGCCGAAGGCGAAGGCTTAATGGAGACGAGAAGTGTAATGACCAATGCTCACGTGTTTCATACGACGTTTTTCAACACATTTGCGAGGAAAAAAAATAAATAATAAAAAATGAAAATGTTAAAAGACATGTAATGAAAAGGCACTAGTGCGATAATGTAATGTAAAAGTCACGGCATGGGTAATATTCTGCATTATTTTGCTAATATTTAAAAAGATATGTAATGAAAAGGCACTAGTGCGATAATGTAATGTAAAAGGCACGGCATGGGTAATATTCTGCATTATCAGTGTAAATACGCTGTAATAAGACCTACTTTACGAGCAGGTGTGTTGAAAAAATCCTTTCGGCGTTATAGCTATTATTTCGTCCATCTGGTTTAAACAGCTTAGAAAACTTAACAACTCATTTAAAAATGTTCTTTCTTTTGATATAGATGCATCTTAACAAATCTATACATATAATAAAGCTGAAGAGGGTCGAAAGTCTGTACATGGAAGATATTCGAAAAAAAATTGGGTAGGGATACTTAGAATCGATAACAGAACACGTTCCAACAGTTTTTAGAATTTTTGTCTGTTTGTCTGTTTATCTGTTTGTCTGTTTATGTGACCGCGCATCACGTGAAAACGGCTAAACCGATTAAGATGAAATTTGGCATAGAGATAGTTTGTGTCCTGAGGAAGGACTTAGGGTAGTTTTTATCCTGGAAATCAACCCCTAAGGGGATGAAATGGGGGGGTGGAAATTTGTATAGAGCTACTTAAACCGCTGCACCGATTTAGATGAAATTTGGTATATGATTAGTTTGAGTCCCGGAAAAGGTTAAAGAATAGGTTTCATCCCGAAAATCTTCCCTTTAGGAGGTAAAATGGGGGGGTGAAAAATTGGATGTAACCCATTTTGATGAAATTTGGTTAAGAGGTAGTTTAAGTTCTGGGGAAGGACATTGGATAGTTTTTATTCCGGAAATCTTTCCCTGAGTGGGTGAAATGGGGGGTGAAATTTTGGATGGACTCCGTTTAGATCAAATTTGGTATAAATATAGTTTGAGTCCCGGAGGATGACAATGGATAGTTTGAATCCCGAAAATCATCCCCCAAGGGGATGAAATAGGGATGAAAGTGTGGATAAATCCCATTTAGTTCAAATTTGGTATAGAGATAGAAGGAGTCCCAGGGAAGGACAATGCATAGTTTTTATCCTAAATCATCTCCTGAGGGGGTGAAATGAGGGGTGAAAATTTGGATAGAACCGATTTAGATGAAATTTGGTATGGAGCTATCTCCATACCTTCTTCAGAGTCCTGGGGAAGGACTTAACATAATTTAAGTCCAAAAATCATCTCCTAAGGGGGTGAAATGGGGTATGAAAATTTGGATGGAACCCATTTACGGTATAGCAAGTTGGAGTCTTGGGGAAGGACATAGGATAGTTTACTCCTGAAAATCATCCCATAAGGGGGTGTAATTGGGGGTGAAAATTTGTTTGTGACCCATTTTGATGAAATTTGGTTGAAAGATAGTTTGAGTCCCGGAATATGACAACAAAAATCATCCTCTCAGGGATAAAATAGGGGGTGAAAATTTGGATAAAACCCATTTAGATGAAATTTGGTAAATAGATAGAAGGAGTCCTAGGGAAGGACAATGCATAGTTTTTATCCCGAAAAATCATTTCCTGAGGTGGTGAAATGAGGGTTGAAGATTTGGATAGAACCCATTTAGATGAAATTTGGTATAGAGAGAGGTAGAGTCCTAGGAAAGAACATAGAATTTTTTTTATTCCGGAACACATAAAAGGAGGAAATCATCCCCTAAGGGGGTGAGAAATGGTGGATGAACATTTGGATTGAACCCATTTACGGTATAGCGATAGATAAGGAAGGACATAGGATAGTTTTATCCCGAAAATCACCCCCTAAGGGGGTGTAATTGGGGGTGGAAATTTGTTTGTGACACATTTTGATAAAATTTGGTTGAAAGATAGTTTGAGTCCTGGAAAAGGACATATAATAGTTTCTATTCCAGATATCATCCCCTAAGGGGGTCAATTGGGGGTGAAAATTTGGATGGAACCCATTTACGGTATAGCGGTAGTTGGGAGTCCTGGGGAATAGGAACATTAACATTACATAAGTAAATTGACGTTCCAAGGGTAAAGGTACCTTATGGCGGCCTTAGTTTTGAAGATGTTTTCTAAAACGGGGTAAAAAGACGTTTGATTATGGCTATTTTGAAAACTATTAGATGTAACATATAAAATGTTTAAATTACAAGTCACTTAATTTAATCCTACGGTTTAGTAGAAAAGGTCCTTACGGCCGCGTGTGATATGAAAATATGCAAAATAATACTGAAAAAAGCCTACATGCATCGATACCCTTTCCTTCATACAATCCATACTAATATTACAAATGCGAAAGTAACTCTGCCTGTCTGTTACCTTTTCATGCTTAAACCGCTGAACCGATTGAGATGAAATTTGGTATAGAGATACTTTGAATTCCGGGGCCTTCCCAAAGAGTCCTTACTAAAGATAGTTTTTATCTGGAAATTCATCACCTAAGGGGGTGAAAAGGGGGGAGAAAGTTACGATATAAACGAGTTCCGCGCGGACGAAGTCGCGGGCAAAAGCTAGTGCTAAATATGTAAATGACTTTAAAAATTGACCTTCGTACATGTGGGTTTCCGGCTGTCGCCGCATACGTCAGGGTGTATGGAAGTGCAGCTATTATTCTGTATTACGTGACACTGTACGCGGAGAGTGTCAACCGGAGACCACATTCTAAGAAAATTACCAATTGTGTTACCTTTCAATAGTTTCTGTGTGATCTTGAAGAGAGACTTCAGAACTGTGGGCTCGTCTAGATCGGGCGGGTTGTCGCCGAGTTGCTTGTAGCATTGCGCGAGAGCAGAACCTCCCAACCTGAATGTCGTCAAATTACAGTCGCCATCACATACATCGGTACACTACAGGCTGTTCAAAAATATCCGAGCATGCACCCTAATGCCTTGAAAATAAGTTGTGTTCCGATGTTTATGAGTTGCTTGTTTGCTCCGATTTACAACAATGTTTCAAAAAAGTTCACATTTATACTATTTAATTTTTATTTATTTGTTCAGATTTATTGTGCAAGTAGGTTACAAGGGCTTTTTCACAAGTTTTACTTCTTGGTTTCAAATCAGCAAGATGACACGCAGCGGGAATACGATTCCGCCGCCCTGTCCGAATAATAATAATTACATTACTGCAGACGTCGGGAAAGAAGGGCTTGCCGGGTGAGTAGGTAAATATAGACCGGATAGTGATACGAAACCGGCAAGCCCTTTTCACGGCCAGGCATGTATAGTGCTTTTCTCAAACATGGAATGAAATAAATAAATAAAACTCCAAGAAATCAAACTAATATTCATGGTTGAACGATCATCACAAATTGTGGAATGTTATTTAAAAAAAAACTTCCCAGCCTAGGCCTTCAATTTTGTATGAAATTCCTTTATAGTTCTCTCGAGTTGTTTCGCCCGAAACGTGATACTTTGAAGCCTGTTATAACGCACGTAATGACGATATTTCATTGCATGTTTGAGAAAAAAAACAACTAACTAATTCAACTCAATCAAATTTAACGCACATTTTTTATAATTGACTATATTGTATTACCTGTATTTCCCGGCAGATACCGGCACATGGACCAGTACAGCGTTCTCCGTCGTCAGCGCCGGCTCTACCTTGACGGTTATATCCGGGCACGGGGCGTATGTCGACACCACCAACGTTCCCGGCGAACGAACTAAATAAAGAAAAATAACTTGGTGGTTACAGTCGCAATTGCATTTGAAAAACAATAAAGCTCCCGCGCAAGCAGCGCTTGTTTTTCACCGACGTGGCACTAAAAAAAGTCTTGGTAGATGATGTTAACTAACCCGTGTCTCCAGCGAGCTGCGTCCGAGTCACTAACTGCGGGAGTAGCTCGCGCTCGCTACTACGACAGTCTAACTACAGTACCGGTCAAAAGTTTAAGTTCACCCTTTGTTTTTGGTACAAATTTGTACTTTTGTGCGATAATGTTTTGCAGTTCAGATGTCGAAAATTGTTTCCAACTGATTCGTTATTGTTTACAGAGATGTGTTTGATTAGTCAGACACAATTTACGTAGATTTCTAAACAACTCATTCCCTTTAGGGTTGTTTTTAACCCAATGTTGGTTTTTAAACCAACATTGTATCTGAGCATTGTACGTTTTAAGTGGCAAGGCCATATGGCCTAGCCTTTGCCGTCATTCCTATAAGATTTTAGGGAATGCGTTGTTGAGAAATGTACGTGAATTGTGTCTGACTAATTAAACAAATCTCTGGAAACAATAACGGATCAGTTGGAAACAAATTTCGGCTTCCGAACTGCAAAAAAATATTGCCCAAAGGTACTCATTTGTACCTAAAACAAAGAGTGAACTTAAACTTTTGACCGGTAGTGTACATACAGTCTGCAAGCTCGGGGCTGCGCGGGCCAACGATGGGGGCAATAGCAATAACGCCAATAACTCAATGAGTTATGAAGATAACTATTATGACAAGAAGGGGTGTCAAGTTTGAAATTTTAAAACCGACTTCAAAAAGGTAAGGTTAAAAATAGGGTTGGGTGTTAATTTTTATAATGTCACTTCAATGGTGTTCAAAATCGATATCTGAGGGTCCAAGAGGCCTCTTAACACGAATCCGAGCTTGGATTTTAAAAAGACCCGCCATCTTGAAATTCTTTAAATACGGCTACCTGAGAGTCCGCGGGGCTTCTTAATTCGAATCCGACGTTAGATTTCATAAAGTGGCCGCCATCTTTAAATTCGTTAAATACATTTCTCAACGTATTTTGACAACCCTGACTCTTTGAGTGGTTGCGCTAACCGGGTGCGTAAATTCTAAAGATGATTGAAGCTTGCCTACTGGTTGCAGTTCTTTATACTGTGCTACTAGTGGCCGGCATTGGCGGCTTTATGTGCGGCAGAGTGGTGGCGTTTGCTGGCGGCCACTAGTGGTTGTAATGTGCGGGCGCTAACTAACCTGTGTCTCCAGCGACCAGCACGGCTATCACAAGACGGCCGCGACATACTCTCGAGCTTTCTCGCGCTATCCGTCTCTGTCTTATTAGACCATTTAGAAAGAGACGGATAGCGCGAGAGAGCTCGAGAGTATGTCGCGGCCGTCTTGTGATAGCCGTGCTGCGCGCACATGGACAGCGAGTCCTTCCCCCCGTCCACGGCCACGCCGAGCGTCCGCATGGCGCCGCACACGGCCTCGCACGCCACCACGAGCGCCGCGCCCGCGCCGCCCGTCTTGCCCGACCACATCCAGGTAATGTGCGGGCGCTAACTAACCTGTGTCTCCAGCGACCTGCGCGCACATGGACAGCGAGTCCTTCCCCCCGTCCACGGCCACGCCGAGCGTCCGCATGGCGCCGCACACGGCCTCGCACGCCACCACGAGCGCCGCGCCCGCGCCGCCCGTCTTGCCCGACCACATCCAGGTAATGTGCGGGCGCTAACTAACCTGTGTCTCCAGCGACCTGCGCGCACATGGACAGCGAGTCCTTCCCCCCGTCCACGGCCACGCCGAGCGTCCGCATGGCGCCGCACACGGCCTCGCACGCCACCACGAGCGCCGCGCCCGCGCCGCCCGTCTTGCCCGACCACATCCAGGTAATGTGCGGGCGCTAACTAACCTGTGTCTCCAGCGACCTGCGCGCACATGGACAGCGAGTCCTTCCCCCCGTCCACGGCCACGCCGAGCGTCCGCATGGCGCCGCACACGGCCTCGCACGCCACCACGAGCGCCGCGCCCGCGCCGCCCGTCTTGCCCGACCACATCCAGGTAATGTGCGGGCGCTAACTAACCTGTGTCTCCAGCGACCTGCGCGCACATGGACAGCGAGTCCTTCCCCCCGTCCACGGCCACGCCGAGCGTCCGCATGGCGCCGCACACGGCCTCGCACGCCACCACGAGCGCCGCGCCCGCGCCGCCCGTCTTGCCCGACCACATCCAGGTAATGTGCGGGCGCTAACTAACCTGTGTCTCCAGCGACCTGCGCGCACATGGACAGCGAGTCCTTCCCCCCGTCCACGGCCACGCCGAGCGTCCGCATGGCGCCGCACACGGCCTCGCACGCCACCACGAGCGCCGCGCCCGCGCCGCCCGTCTTGCCCGACCACATCCAGGTAATGTGCGGGCGCTAACTAACCTGTGTCTCCAGCGACCTGCGCGCACATGGACAGCGAGTCCTTCCCCCCGTCCACGGCCACGCCGAGCGTCCGCATGGCGCCGCACACGGCCTCGCACGCCACCACGAGCGCCGCGCCCGCGCCGCCCGTCTTGCCCGACCACATCCAGGTAATGTGCGGGCGCTAACTAACCTGTGTCTCCAGCGACCTGCGCGCACATGGACAGCGAGTCCTTCCCCCCGTCCACGGCCACGCCGAGCGTCCGCATGGCGCCGCACACGGCCTCGCACGCCACCACGAGCGCCGCGCCCGCGCCGCCCGTCTTGCCCGACCACATCCAGGTAATGTGCGGGCGCTAACTAACCTGTGTCTCCAGCGACCTGCGCGCACATGGACAGCGAGTCCTTCCCCCCGTCCACGGCCACGCCGAGCGTCCGCATGGCGCCGCACACGGCCTCGCACGCCACCACGAGCGCCGCGCCCGCGCCGCCCGTCTTGCCCGACCACATCCAGGTAATGTGCGGGCGCTAACTAACCTGTGTCTCCAGCGACCTGCGCGCACATGGACAGCGAGTCCTTCCCCCCGTCCACGGCCACGCCGAGCGTCCGCATGGCGCCGCACACGGCCTCGCACGCCACCACGAGCGCCGCGCCCGCGCCGCCCGTCTTGCCCGACCACATCCAGGTAATGTGCGGGCGCTAACTAACCTGTGTCTCCAGCGACCTGCGCGCACATGGACAGCGAGTCCTTCCCCCCGTCCACGGCCACGCCGAGCGTCCGCATGGCGCCGCACACGGCCTCGCACGCCACCACGAGCGCCGCGCCCGCGCCGCCCGTCTTGCCCGACCACATCCAGTTGCCGGAGCACTTCACGTCTTCCAGGGACGATATGCCGGCGAACACCTGGTAATTAAAAGAAACTCTGACTTAGCGAGATGTCTATTGCGAGCGGAACGACTCTAACCCATAAAACTTAAAATGCCTCTGATAAGTAAAATGTGTTTTGTCCCTTTCTTGCGAACACAAATGTTTTAGTTAGAACTCGTTTACGTCTCGTAATCGTATGTTTTATACAATAACGTCAAGAACTACCGCCGCAAACAAAAGAGCGGACGAGCGTGGGCGAGTTAAAATGAGTCCACTTGCTGTATCATGGCAAACTATTACTAAACTAGACTCATTCATTACGCTAAAATTATTTTTGAAGTTCACCTTGCAGCGCGATAACGTCACAAATATATACTCACCAAGTTAGTAAGAGCCTCTCCGAGCGACAGTCTAGCACCAGCTGCTGGGTCCAACAGCCCCTTGATGATCTGCGTGCCAATGGAGATAGCCGAGCCGACGAGTTCTCCATACAGCGCGATGACGTCACAACTATGTACTCACCAAGTTAGTAAGAGCCTCGCCGAGCGACAGTCTAGCCCCAGCTGCTGGGTCCAACAGCCCCTTGATGTGCTGCGTGCCGATGGAAGTGGCCGAGCCGACGAGTTCTCCATACAGCGCGATGACGTCACAACTATGTACTCACCAAGTTAGTAAGAGCCTCTCCGAGCGACAGTCTAGCACCAGCTGCTGGGTCCAACAGCCCCTTGATGATCTGCGTGCCAATGGAGATAGCCGAGCCGACGAGTTCTCCATACAGCGCGATGACGTCACAACTATGTACTCACCAAGTTAGTAAGAGCCTCGCCGAGCGACAGTCTAGCCCCAGCTGCTGGGTCCAACAGCCCCTTGATGTGCTGCGTGCCGATGGAAGTGGCCGAGCCGACGAGTTCTCCATACAGCGCGATGACGTCACAACTATGTACTCACCAAGTTGGTAAGAGCCTCGCCCAGCGACAGTCTAGCACCAGCTGCTGGGTCCAACAGCCCCTTGATGTTCTGCGTGCCAATGGAGGTAGCCGATCTATACAGCGCGATGACGTCACAACTATGTACTCACCAAGTTGGTAAGAGCCTCGCCGAGCGACAGTCTAGCACCGGCTGCTGGGTCCAACAGCCCCTGAATGTTCTGCGTGCCGATGGAGGTAGCCGAGCCGACGAGTTCTCAATACAGCGCGCTGACGTCACAACCATGTACTCACCAAGTTCGTAAGAGCCTCGCCGAGCGACAGTCTAGCACCAGCTGCTGGGTCCAACAGCCCCTTGATGTTCTGCGTGCCGATGGAAGTGGCCGAGCCGACGAGTTCTCCGTAAGAGAGTGCTATGATCGCGCAGTCGGCAAGAGGCGTGTGTAGCGGGCCCACGCATTGCTGCTGGGCCACTAGGCCTGTGACGCAGCGGTCCACCTGACGACATAGTCATGTTGCAAACATTGGGTTTATTATATCCAAGAAAGAAAGATACATTTATTCACAAACACACAAGACAGACATATTCGTGGTCTTCTCTCCCTCTCACTGAGCATAAGCGTGAGCGAGATGGAAGTGCGATAAACAATAAAATAAGCAACAAAGAAAAACATGAAACAAGTGTGTCTTTGCGGCAGTAACCCGGACACTAGCTCAGCATTATGCTGAGATGTCAGACACCTACAGCGCTGTTTTTCAGCCAGTACTACGGTTACTCACGAAAACGCCATTAAATAAACTACTAATATATTATTGGGGAATGCGAGTGAGAAATTAACATAAATATGAAGTGAAGCGTACATGTGCACACTACAAATGTAGTGAATAATCATTTCCCATCGTATTTTCTCGGAAATGTTCGTATTTGTCATGCTAAATCAGTCAACCTCAGTACTTTTTGTACCGTGACAGACTGAAATAGCAAGACACGTTCGTACGTTTAAACCTTATCATTATCTCAAATAGTTCGAATAATCAGTTCTTACCTTATTGGTGAGGTATCTCTTGCTAGCCACATTGACAAGTCTTAGAACTCTGTCGAGAGCGCTCTTGACGGTCACATCCTTTGGCAACGAGAGCGGCAGCTTAGTTCTCTTGTCCTGTTTGAATTCGAAGGTCTTCCTGGGCATGTTCCCTGTTAAAAAAAATGATGTGGGCTTTATTATTATTATTTTTTTAATTTATTTCTTACTCAACAAAAATTACGATAAACTTGATCTAAATCTTCGCCAAACTGCATAACAGTTTGTTGGCGAATATACACTCTTTATAATTATGTTTTGGTATCTATATTATGTGTACATATGATTTTATTTTTTATGCTTATTATTAGCGGTAACAAGGAATAGCAAGTGATGTAAACATGTAAACAAGTATTTCATCATAATCACCTACGGAGCCTCAGCCTTTCCTACCCTCAATGACAAAAACTTGTTTACATTTCCACTCACTTCGATTGGATCTCCTTATGACTATGTAATTTTTATTTTATATTCCTAATTGAAGTAACTATCTAACTACCTACTTTTTAAAAATAAGGCATGTTTTCAATTTGTTGACAACCGCATAGTTTCTTTTAGAATATTTGCATTTAAGTACTACGTAAGTGTGTAACCAAGTATATTGAGCTTTCATTACACATCGAAGTCACTCGCGTGATTTTGTAATGCGCAATTAATAAGGAATTTGTTTGATATTGCTGGCTAAATAAAAAATACCTAAAACAGCTTCCAAATGAAGATCGTACGGGAGTTTCGCTTGGATTTCAGGTTTCAGTCTCTCTTTCCTGTCAAGGTATTGTTCACTGTATGGACCTTCCACAAGACTCATGTAGCCGTCACTAGTTACTTCGCCTACGAATGATACGGGGCACCGCTCGCGCTGGCAGATTTCTGAAATAAAATGGAAATTTAGTGTTCAATTGTTGATATAATAATCAATATTTGAGTCGCTTAACTTCAAACTCGGGTAAATCCAATTCTGACATTTTTTAAGATTTTGATATAAAATAAAAGGGTAAAAAACTAGTTTTAATACAATTTTATCCGTTAAGTATAATTCTGTGTGGTTTTTGATATAAATACAGTTAAAATCATAATATTTAAACAAAATCAGATAAATCCATATGACAGTTTTTTTCAAATGTAGGTTGTAACAACTTTTTTTTGTATTTTGAATATCCTGCGTGATTATAATTATAAATCAATAAGTACATACTAACGCCATCTAACAGTTGTCTCGCGCACCTCGTTGCCTCATTATAAGCTACTCCGATAGTTAATAAAACTCGCTCATCAAGCACGATATACGTCACGTATTTCACATTAGTTCGGAATTTGGACACCACCGAGGCGATATCAAGTGCGCTGATGTGCCTTTTCTTCCGTGGCTCCCAAAGCATACGGGCGCATCCATATTTAATTTAACAAGCTCCGAGAAGCTGCAGGAAAGATGGCGAAGTCGGCCATATTTAATATAATTAAATAAGTCGCATTAAGGCGCACATGCCGATTTAATTTTAAATAACTATAAATAAAAATGGCAGTATAACAGCATAAAATTAATTAAAGAAAATCCCGATAATGTGAGTATCGCTTTTGTTCGTACTTAGCAGTCTGGTGAGACCTAATCTCAGAACCACGTTTAACCTGGCCGTAATTTTGTTATTAGGGGTCCTTAATTTACGTTACTTCCGGCGCATACACTATATTCCTGGTCTTCGGTGGAGAAACGCAAGTTGCCCACATCCAGAGCATACGTGGCATGGGTGGTTTGAGGTGAAGCTTCTTGAAGTCTGACTGATGCTTCCACGAGTACATCGGCTTCCTTGCTGCAGCTGAAGAAACGGTGGTATAGTGTTTTGTGTAAAACTGTTGGACAAGGTTAGTGTACCTACCTAAAACTTATGTACTTATCTCTTTGAGTGAACATTTAACTTTCCCATGTGAAGTGTAATAAATGATTTGTTATATTGCCTAATGTGTGTTTCCTTTGAATAGTAACCAGTAGCAAGGCGCCCTGAGGTTTTATTTAATTTAAATTAGAGTCTTATGCCAACCGACTGTGGCGGCCGGTGGTGACCCCATAAAAAAGAGGTTACAAGGTAAGTCCATCCAAGCCAATCAGCGAAAGAAGTTTTTTCAATCTATATTTATTACGCCACTCTCCCCAATCCTGTGCTAATCTCATCCACTGTTTGCTTCCTGTTCGGCAGATATCATCGGTCCATCGGGCTGGTGGTCTGCCCGCTGACCGTTTCGATGACCTTGGCCACCATTCAGTAACCCGTTTTGTCCATCTTCCATCGTTTCTCCTCGCCAAGTGTCCCGCAACTGCAACATGCGTGAGCACATTTGCCCCCACACATCTCGCTCACACAACGCGACGGGCAGGAGCAGCTGCAGAAAAAGCGGCGAGGCTAAAGCACGCGAAGTATGAGAACTTGGAACCGGTGTACGATTTTGTTCCGGTCGCAGTGGAGACATCTGGGCCGTGGTGCGAGGAGGCAAAGTCGTTTGGTGAAGGCGTTAGGACGACGTTTGAGGGAAAGGGGCTGCGATCCCAGGTCCGGTTCGTACTTGGTACAACGGATTTCACTGGCAATACAGAGGGGAAATGCTGCCGGTATATTAGGGACGTTTACGCCAGGTACTTATGGGGCCTGGAATTCAATACCGTAATATTGTTTTTCTTTCCCATGTATATATATTTTTATTTTATTTTTGTAACCGAGTCTTGACGAAGCATGTTGCTGATTATTGGTTGTAAGTATTTAATATTAAATAAAAAATTAATTAAAATTTAAACTGTTTATTGCATTAATTTAATTGTTACAAGTATGTCTACTAATTGCTTAACGCAATCTCAATTTTTTGAGATTATTTGCTAAGCTTAGCTAATATCTATCACATTTCTAAGTTTAATCTATATAACTTAACTTATTTATATTTAAAGTAAAGTAAGTAAGTAAATAAAATAATATAAGTGTTCGCATAACAGTATTTATTTATTTATTTTCTATTATTTTACTTATCACACATGATCTTCTTCAGGGTACATTTGATCTTCTGTGGTTTATTCTCTATAATATCTATAACCTCACTGGGTAAACTATTTAGGATATGCGGTAAGTGACTGGACCATACTCTTTGTCCATATATGTTAGTACTTTTTGGTACAGTGAAGTTCTTACTTTTGTCTAGTACACGAAATGGAGCGGGTCTTTTATACCTAATTAGTTTATCCAGGTTATGGCTATATTCTATTACTAGCTGTTGCCCGCGACTTCGTCCGCGTAGAACTTTTTATCGTCTTAGAAAATGATTTCTCTCAATACAAAATTTGAACCCTCTTTTAGGGGATAATTAAAAAAAAAGTTGATGTTCATTTTCTAGTTTGTGAACAAACAGTCTAAAACCAAAGTTAAAAATCTCATACTTTAAAAATGCCTTGAAATACTCAAACTTTGAACCAATTTGAACACTCTTAGGGGATGAATTTGGAAAAACTCTGAAATCAGTTTTGTAGTCTTTTAACGTACAGAATAAGACCGAAGTTAAAAATCTCTTACTCACACTTTAAAATTTTATTGCTCGCCATTTAAAATTTGAACCCCCTTTTAAACCCCCTTAGAGGTTGAATTTTTCTAATCGCTGAAAGAACTTTTTTCGTAAACTTTTAAGTCTCTAGCTCAAAAAAAGTGTTGCCCATACAAAGCTTTCTTAACCCCCTTAGGGGTGGAATTTTCTAAAACTCTGAAAGTACTTTATTATTAATTTTAATAAGTAACATTTTGAATAGTTTTAAGTCTAGTAAAAAAAAAAGTTTTTCCCACACAACACTGGCTACCCTTCTTAAGGATCTTAAGGATCCCCTTAGGGATGGAGTTTTCTAAAACGCTGAAAGTTCTTTTTTAGTATTCTAATAAGTAATCTTTTTGCAAAGTTTTAAGTCTAACTCAAAAAAAAGTGTTGCCCATGCAAAGCTTGCTCTCCTTTTTACCCTATTAGGGGTGGAATTTTCTAAAACGATTTGTGTTCTTTTTTTGTATTTTAATAAGTAATCTTTCTACAAAGTTTCAAGTCTCTAACTCAAAAACATAAACTTTCCCTGATAAAAACTTTGCACCCCTTTTTATCCCCCTTAGGGATATATTTTTTCAAAACGCTGAGTCTTTTTTTTTGTATTTTTATAAGTAATCTTTCTACAAAGTGTCTAGCTCAGAAAAAGTGTTCCCCATACAAACCTTGCACCCTTTTTTAACCCCCTTAGGGAATGATTTTTGTAAAACGCCGAATGTAGTATTTTTCATGTTCTAATAAGTAATTTTTCGTCAAAATTTTAAGTCTCTATTAAAAAAAATATGTTTTTCCCATACAAACTTTGCACCCTATTTTACCCCCTTAGGGGTGAAATTTTCCAAAACGCTGAAAGTACTTTCTTTGTATTTAAATAATCTTTCTACAAAGTTTTAGGACTCTAGCTAAAAAAAATAGTTTCCCACATACAAACTTTGCACCCCTATTTTAGCCCCCTATTTTTAGGGGTAGAATTTTCTAAAACGCTGAAAGTACTTAATTTGTATTCTGATGACTAATTTCTCTACAAAGTTTTAAGTCTCTATTTAAAAAAAAGTTGTTTCCCCCATACAAACCTTGCACCCCTATTTTACCCCCGTAGGGGTGGAATTTTCCAAAACGCTGAAAGTGTTTCATTTGTATTCTAATAACTAATTTTTCTACAAAGTTTAAGTCTATAGCTCAAAAAAAAAAGGTTCTCCCATACAAACTTTGCACCCCTATTTTACCCCCTTAGGGGTAGAATTTTCAAAAATCCCTTTTTATCCCTAGCCCACGTTATAAAAGCAACATACTGTGCAAAAATCAACTCTCTAAGATTAGTAGTTTCGGCTGTGCGTTGATGAG
The DNA here is from genome assembly GCA_963854355.1 of Epinotia brunnichana. Taxonomy (NCBI): domain Eukaryota; kingdom Metazoa; phylum Arthropoda; class Insecta; order Lepidoptera; family Tortricidae; genus Epinotia; species Epinotia brunnichana. The sequence continues at coordinate 10,429,569 of OY977941.1, read as the reverse complement.
TGAGTGAGTGAATAAGTCAGTCAGGACATAGGCATTTATTATGTATAAATAGATAGAAGATAATGAAACTCCCATTCAAATATCTCAAAAAATTATGAAGCTACATCCGTTTTAATGTCGCTTGTTAGAGTGAGAAAACGATGAGGGACTGTGACGTCAATATACTCGAGCGTCATAGTAAAAAACAATCGTTTCATATGAAGGTGCGTTTTGCGGAAAAGGGACAGAACATACCCCCTCTTAAAACTTTGGACTCTTATAACTTAATCATTACCTATATAACCTCTTGCTTTGTTTTTTTCTCCATTTGACTATATTTATTTTAAATTCTTTTTCGAGAAAATACATTATGATTATTTACCATATTTTCGATTCCTGAGCTATAACCACGAACTTCGGAATTCGAAAATATTCGGGTATCTCTATCTCTATCGCACTAACCATACTCGAGTGACAGGGATGCAAATATATGAACATTGAGTATCGGTTTTCGTGGTAGCGCCGCAGGTACTTTGGCTGAATGCGCCGAGCGCGTGCCATTGTCATTCAAAAAAAACAAATTCGTGTTAATTATATTGTTCAAATTTGTTGATTTCATTTATTGAAATTACGACATAAAACGACATTTGCGCATATAAGTTCTCATATCAGAATCGAATATTTTTTTATGGTTTATATTTTAGCATTTGTCTCGTAAAGGTCTATCGTAGACGGGATTTAAATTATTAATAAGTGAAAGGCAAAGCAATTCCGCCATTTTGACGAAAATTTGACGGTTCTTATAGCTGACAGTTGGAGCAGCGTTTGATTTCAATAAAAATAAATGAAAAATTAAATGAAGTTGTATATTTCGGAAAATTAATTAACCGTCGCAGTCGGATAAAAACTATCCTAAGTTGCAGCTAGAATAATAATGTACCTATATAAAATGTTTCATATTTTTCCGTTCATGGGATGCTGAGAACATTCGAACCGCGCAAAGCTTAGTTTCAAACTGGCTGATTCTTTTTTTAATTTAGAGATTTATTATAAGTGGAGATAACGGCCATTTTGGCTTTATCAAATACATTTAATACTTTACAGTGCTGGAATAATTTATCATAATTACTTTTAAACTGGTATTTAATTTTGAGCGGTACAATGGTTTTCAACATTCTTATTTGTATATTGTATATTCGCTGTAGGTAAGTTTTATAGGTTCTTCCATAACAAGATATTTCATAATTTATTATCGAGTCAGCCATGGCCATATACAATAGTCGAAGTGTATTATAAGGCATTTTATGTTTAAGTATGCTTAAGTTGCTTAGAATGGCTCTTAGTCTCTTGCATACGTTATCTATATGAGGGCCCCAGTTAAACTTGTTATCAATTACTAGACCAAGGTAGGTATGGTGATTTACTACGTCCAGAGGTTTACAGTTGCAGTTGCAACGCGAGTTCAAGTCATGTAGGCATGAGTGTTCGTGTGCTATAATTTTGGGAACTGTACTTGTTTTGAGATAAGGTGAGTGGATATGAATTATCTTAGTTTTTTGATAATAATTAGACGAAGTTTGTTGCGGATACTCACTCTGTGCTCTTTTTTGACGAAACCTGCGCTGTGGATATTTAACTTTGTGGATTGCTTTGATTATGCTTTGAATAAACTAATATTAATTTAGTGAAAAAAAGAATTATCTCACAAGTGGTTAGAGTGGATTTATCTGAGTTTGAAGTTAAGCGACACATTTATTAACATAAATAACTCTTAAACTAATAGAAAACGTCGAGAATTAAAAGATATAAAAGCGATAATAATCACTAAAATAAACATTAAATAAGAATATGACAAAAAAATAAATTTGGTAAAAGCTTTTATTGCCAACTGTACTTTTCTGTATACCGTCATCAACTACTCGTTGAGACGATTTTAACGAGCCCAAACTTAACGGGGTTACGTAGGTTAAGTACTGAATTCCCATGGCCACCTTCTGTCTTCATTAGATCAGCTCGATGGTACCTGATTATATAGTTTAAAAATAACTAGATAACTATAAACTGATGGGATGGTGATCTGGTGGTGGTGGTATATAGTGGTGTACAATCGGTTGAAGATATCTGCTTCAAAATTGAGTTGCAAGATTCCCCCTGAACAAACGTTGCAAGTTAAAAAAAAATGTAAAAAAGTAGATCGATCGATGGCTTATCTATGTCAGTACAGTAAGCGTTCTTAGATGTCCGAACTCCGTCCCATAAGTTTTCTCCCTTGCGCATCAAAGGTAATAGAGCTCTGTGTCTGCGACCAGCTCTCGGCATACCTGGATGCAAATGGCATCCTACCTGAGCTACAGTCAGGTTTCCGCAAGGGTTGATCGACAGTTACTGCTTTGCTCGATGTGGTCGACAATATTCTACAGGCTCGGGATGCTGGGGAGATTACCATTCTCGTTCTTCTAGATTTTTCTAGAGCTTTTGACTGTATTAATGTATCCTTACTTCTTTCTAAGATGTCATATTACGGGTTTGATGTTTCTGCCGTAAATTGGTTTGATAGTTATCTCTCCAGCCGCGTGCAGGCGGTGGCGTTGCGTAGGATGGATGGTAGCACTTTGCGGTCCGCTCTTTGCCCCGTGGAAAGAGGAGTGCCGCAAGGTTCTATACTGGGTCCCCTGCTTTTTATATCGTACAGTGCTGACATCACTCACAATATAAGGGGCAGCAAATACCATCTTTACGCTGACGACCTCCAGTTATACCTCTCTAGCGCACCCACGGACATATCTGTTGCGGTCAATACCATCAACGCAGCCCTAGCACGTATTTCTACTTGGTCGGAAAAGAAATGCCTTGTCCTTAATCCGAACAAGTCGAAATATGTTGTTTTTGGATCAGAGCATCAAATCCGTAGTACCATCAGTAACCTCGAGACTTTGACTACCAGTGGTGTTGCTATCATGCGCGAACCAATAGACAGGGTGGTAGAAGCAAATAACCTTGGCCTCCTCATGGACGGCAAGCTGCGCTTTGAGAACCACATACAAAAGCTTGTAAGTAACTGCTTATACCGCCTTAAAGTTCTTTACAATGTTCGCGATTACTTAAGTGTTGATGCGCGTGTTAACCTTTGTGAATCGCTGATATTGTCAAGATTAAACTATTGTGTTGTTGTCAATGCTGGCTGCATTACTGGTCGTACAAAAAAGCTCATACAACGAGTGCAAAACGCATGCATTCGTTTCTGTTTCCGAGTCACACCCCGCTCCCATATCACTCCCTACTTGAACGCCGCTGGTCTGCTGAACATGCCTGCACGCAGACGGCTTCACCTTGCCACTCTTCTATTTGGCATAGTGCGATCTGGGTTCCAGCATATTTGCTGAGTAGACTTGTATGGCCCAAGAGTGCGCGTAGGTGTAAGGCGATGATTCTGGTGCCAATGCATCGGACCACGGCGTTTCGAGGTAGTTTTAGGTTCGCGGCGTCCAAGTGTTGGAATGATCTCCCTCCACCTATTCAAGGAGCGTCTAGCAAGTATACCTTTAAGCGTCAGCTTAAAGGCTTTTTGTTGACGCTCCAGAAATCCCAATCCTAACCCATCCAGCACTTTCCTATCCCAACCGTGTCGCGTTTTTTGCTTTGTGTTTTTTCTTCCTATCCCATTTGGCTACTGGTACATATTTTACAAATTTATTACATTAATTATTTATTATTTATTATGTGCATACAATAATTATGTGTTTATAAATGGTCTTATGTTGTGTTGCGTTCCGTGGGTCACGTAACGTGCCTAATAATATGAGTATCGGTGGAGAAGTACTATCACAAGTGGAAAAGTTTAGTTAAGTATCTTGGGAGCACTATAACCGCTAAGTACGACCTAGAATCGGAAATAAATGGCAGAATAGGTGCTGCGGCTGCTGCCTACGGCAAATTGCGAGCCAAGGTTTTTCGGTCACATGATCTTAAACTTACTACAAAAATAAGCGTGTATATGGCAGTCGTGCTGCCAAATCTCTTGTACTCCTCCGAGACATGGGTCGTCTACCGCAAGCACATCCGCACACTCGACAGATTTCACCTCAAATGTCTCCGAGACATCATGAATATCAGATGGACAGACCGCCTCAGAAATACGACAGTCCTGAGGCGTGCAAATGTCGGAGACTCCCAGCTGGAACTCTTTTTCAAATACCACCTAAGCTTCCTAACCCAACTTCTGCCACAGGTTTCAGGCTTCTTTCAGCTCAGAATAAAGATGTACCTTCCAGTACAAATCTGTTCTCCTTAGAAGACAGCCGTGCGTCGTTCTCTTGATACTCTTTTCAGCTCGAGTGTGGCGAAGGTGGGGTCTCCCAGCGGGATCTCTTCACTGAACTGCACCTAAACCTTCTGACTAATATCCTGTCGCAAGTTACAGGCTTCTTTGAGCACTGAATAAAGACAAACCTTCTAGAACAGCTCTGTTTTCCTTAGAGCACAGCAGGGCGTCGTTCTCCTGGTATTCTGCGCCCCACAGCTCGAGTGTGGTGATGGTGGGGTCTCCCAGTTGGAACTCCTTGGTGAACACCACAGCGCCTTCTGGTTCGACTAACTCTTTCAGGACGTTGCCGTTACCGCCAGCTCCTTGGTCGTGGATTGCTGTTGAAGTAACATAATTTGTATAAAAGTAAGTATATTGTCAAGAGAAAAGAAACGGGTACCTTTTGTATAGAAACAACACACCTGGTAACCTTTCTGTGCTTTAATACAGTACCGGCCAATAATACATCACCTTTGCCTTTTATTGTATAAACGTGTATAGAGTAAACAATTTAGGTTTGTTGAAACATCTCGTATTTTACTAGTTAAGTTACTCGTCACAACTCAGCGTAAATGCTGGCTACAGCGTAAATTTACAGTATTACATTGCAGTTGTCGTCAAAATGTTATATAAAATATATACGAGTAACTAGTAAAATACGAGATGTTTCAACAAACCTAAATTGTTTACTCTATACACGTCCATACAATAAAACGTAAAGGTGATATATTATTGGCCGATACTGTATCTTGGTATTAAATCTACTCTAGGTTGGTCAATTGACACTAAAGTTTGTTACTTACATTCAACAGGGTTGATTTCAGCTTCAAGGCATCCTCTCACGACTCTGTTGAGACGATTACCCATTTCAGCGTCACCTGGCGAATACAAAATATTATTGCTGAGACTGGAAAATCAGGACGTGAGTTGGAGGCCAGGCCTGCCTTTAAAATACCACAAAACTACCTACGAAAACCAGGGTAATGGCGAGATTAGAGACAAATTACAGAGTCTTGAACACCGACGACAAATTGCTTGCCTTTCGGGTGTTCTATCGGATACAATTTTGAGAGTATGCGTAGGAACTGCTTGACTTAATTCTACCTTCCACGCTCCTTCACCGAACGTCCAATCATGGGCAGGGAATGCCCCCTTACGTTGTCAACATACATTTTATTCGCACGAAATAACAGCGAACTGCTAAAGAATGGAATACCCCGCCGTCATATGTATTCCCTGGCAATTATGATCTAGGCACCTAGAGCAAGAGTGAATAAGCTTAGGCCCTGTCGTCACTTACTATCAGATAAGACTAGGGTCAATCACTATTTAGTCAGCAGAATCAGCATGGATGGGTTTCGGACAGGGTAGCAGTGGGTGGGAAACTGGATATTGTTCTGTGGTACCTATAGAAGACAAATGGGGAACTTCCGTACTGATATCCCCAAATAAAGGAGTATAATCTCGGCTAATGAAGAACTGGCGTCTACTTCACCGACAAAAGCCAAGAGTCCCCGGCAAGCTCGGTTCTCCATACAAACGTAGTTACGCTCTTATTTTAAAACGACTAGCTAGTTTGCTCTGAAACTTTGTATTTAGAATAAGTTATGGTATATCGAGGTCTGTAATTAGTTTAAGTAGCTTCAGATACCATAGTAAATAATATACAGCGAATTTAAGTTACCCAATAGTTTTTCATACAGAACTTGTTTTTGCTGTATTTCGTTTGTTTTATAAACTGGAGCTATATAAACTAATAACAGACCTAGATATACCTACCTCATGTCATTGTATATGCAAAGTTTCGTTACAATCCAACACGTAGTTTTAATATGAGAACGAATAGTGGCCGGATATCCGTTGCATCTCTAGCTTATAGACTGTGATGGAGGTATCCGCTGATGAAGCTACCTCTCTGCACGGCGCCGAAGTCTAGCGCGTGGTCGCGCGCGCCGTCGCCCTGCACGGCGACCGAGGAGGCCGCGCCGCCGCCCAGGCCGATGCATCTCTAGCTTATAGACTGTGATGGAGGTATCCGCTGATGAAGCTACCTCTCTGCACGGCGCCGAAGTCTAGCGCGTGGTCGCGCGCGCCGTCGCCCTGCACGGCGACCGAGGAGGCCGCGCCGCCGCCCACGCCGATGCATCTCTAGCTTATAGACTGTGATGGAGGTATCCGCTGATGAAGCTACCTCTCTGCACGGCGCCGAAGTCTAGCGCGTGGTCGCGCGCGCCGTCGCCCTGCACGGCGACCGAGGAGGCCGCGCCGCCGCCCAGGCCGATGCATCTCTAGCTTATAGACTGTGATGGAGGTATCCGCTGATGAAGCTACCTCTCTGCACGGCGCCGAAGTCTAGCGCGTGGTCGCGCGCGCCGTCGCCCTGCACGGCGACCGAGGAGGCCGCGCCGCCGCCCAGGCCGATGCATCTCTAGCTTATAGACTGTGATGGAGGTATCCGCTGATGAAGCTACCTCTCTGCACGGCGCCGAAGTCTAGCGCGTGGTCGCGCGCGCCGTCGCCCTGCACGGCGACCGAGGAGGCCGCGCCGCCGCCCACGCCGATGCATCTCTAGCTTATAGACTGTGATGGAGGTATCCGCTGATGAAGCTACCTCTCTGCACGGCGCCGAAGTCTAGCGCGTGGTCGCGCGCGCCGTCGCCCTGCACGGCGACCGAGGAGGCCGCGCCGCCGCCCAGGCCGATGCATCTCTAGCTTATAGACTGTGATGGAGGTATCCGCTGATGAAGCTACCTCTCTGCACGGCGCCGAAGTCTAGCGCGTGGTCGCGCGCGCCGTCGCCCTGCACGGCGACCGAGGAGGCCGCGCCGCCGCCCAGGCCGATGCATCTCTAGCTTATAGACTGTGATGGAGGTATCCGCTGATGAAGCTACCTCTCTGCACGGCGCCGAAGTCTAGCGCGTGGTCGCGCGCGCCGTCGCCCTGCACGGCGACCGAGGAGGCCGCGCCGCCGCCCAGGCCGATGCATCTCTAGCTTATAGACTGTGATGGAGGTATCCGCTGATGAAGCTACCTCTCTGCACGGCGCCGAAGTCTAGCGCGTGGTCGCGCGCGCCGTCGCCCTGCACGGCGACCGAGGAGGCCGCGCCGCCGCCCACGCCGATGCATCTCTAGCTTATAGACTGTGATGGAGGTATCCGCTGATGAAGCTACCTCTCTGCACGGCGCCGAAGTCTAGCGCGTGGTCGCGCGCGCCGTCGCCCTGCACGGCGACCGAGGAGGCCGCGCCGCCGCCCAGGCCGATGCATCTCTAGCTTATAGACTGTGATGGAGGTATCCGCTGATGAAGCTACCTCTCTGCACGGCGCCGAAGTCTAGCGCGTGGTCGCGCGCGCCGTCGCCCTGCACGGCGACCGAGGAGGCCGCGCCGCCGCCCAGGCCGATGCATCTCTAGCTTATAGACTGTGATGGAGGTATCCGCTGATGAAGCTACCTCTCTGCACGGCGCCGAAGTCTAGCGCGTGGTCGCGCGCGCCGTCGCCCTGCACGGCGACCGAGGAGGCCGCGCCGCCGCCCACGCCGATGCATCTCTAGCTTATAGACTGTGATGGAGGTATCCGCTGATGAAGCTACCTCTCTGCACGGCGCCGAAGTCTAGCGCGTGGTCGCGCGCGCCGTCGCCCTGCACGGCGACCGAGGAGGCCGCGCCGCCGCCCACGCCGATGCATCTCTAGCTTATAGACTGTGATGGAGGTATCCGCTGATGAAGCTACCTCTCTGCACGGCGCCGAAGTCTAGCGCGTGGTCGCGCGCGCCGTCGCCCTGCACGGCGACCGAGGAGGCCGCGCCGCCGCCCAGGCCGATGCATCTCTAGCTTATAGACTGTGATGGAGGTATCCGCTGATGAAGCTACCTCTCTGCACGGCGCCGAAGTCTAGCGCGTGGTCGCGCGCGCCGTCGCCCTGCACGGCGACCGAGGAGGCCGCACCGCCGCCCAGGCCGATGCATCTCTAGCTTATAGACTGTGATGGAGGTATCCGCTGATGAAGCTACCTCTCTGCACGGCGCCGAAGTCTAGCGCGTGGTCGCGCGCGCCGTCGCCCTGCACGGCGACCGAGGAGGCCGCGCCGCCGCCCACGCCGATGCATCTCTAGCTTATAGACTGTGATGGAGGTATCCGCTGATGAAGCTACCTCTCTGCACGGCGCCGAAGTCTAGCGCGTGGTCGCGCGCGCCGTCGCCCTGCACGGCGACCGAGGAGGCCGCGCCGCCGCCCAGGCCGATGCATCTCTAGCTTATAGACTGTGATGGAGGTATCCGCTGATGAAGCTACCTCTCTGCACGGCGCCGAAGTCTAGCGCGTGGTCGCGCGCGCCGTCGCCCTGCACGGCGACCGAGGAGGCCGCGCCGCCGCCCACGCCGATGCATCTCTAGCTTATAGACTGTGATGGAGGTATCCGCTGATGAAGCTACCTCTCTGCACGGCGCCGAAGTCTAGCGCGTGGTCGCGCGCGCCGTCGCCCTGCACGGCGACCGAGGAGGCCGCGCCGCCGCCCAGGCCGATGCATCTCTAGCTTATAGACTGTGATGGAGGTATCCGCTGATGAAGCTACCTCTCTGCACGGCGCCGAAGTCTAGCGCGTGGTCGCGCGCGCCGTCGCCCTGCACGGCGACCGAGGAGGCCGCGCCGCCGCCCACGCCGATGCGGTACACCGGCCCGCCGATCTTCACTAGCAGCATGCCTGCGGGGAACGATCACGTCACACCTGCCCATACTCTGAATCCTCAAATCAATAAAGCGTTGGCAACGCTCTTGTGATTCTTCTAGAATTCCATTTCCTAGTCAGGGGGTACATTATTGTATTCGCCACGGTTGGACAAGAATAAAGCCTCAGAACGCATATTTATCGTATCTACCTGTGATCTGAGATATAACAAGGATGTCCGCCCTGGGTGAGTAATTTACTATTACCACTTCAAACTTGGCCAGAGCAAAAGCGAATACTTCCCGTCCATTACTACATTACATTACATTAATAGTACATTACTGCAGACGCCGGGAAAGAAAGGCTTGCCGGGTGAGTAGGTTTAGATAGTGATACGAAGCCGGCAAGCCCTTTTCACGGCCAGGCAAAGCACTATACGCTTTTCTCAAACATGCAATGAAATAAATAATAAAAACTCCTCAAATCAAACTAATTTTCATGGCTGAATGCCGTGATGCTGTGCCACAAATAGTGGAATGAAAATTGAAAAAAATTACTTCCCAGCCTAGGCCTTCAATTTCGTATGAAATTCCTTTACAGTTTTCTTGAGTTGATCCGCCCGAAACGTGATACTTTGAAGCCAGATAACCCACGTACCTAATGACGACATTTCATTGCATGTTTGAGACAAAGGTATTTGGTGTGGCTTGTATGTGCACACTCAGATAGGTCGGTGGTCGAGAGTGGCTGTCCCGGTATGCCACAAGGTCGCTGGTTCGAGTCCAGCTCGAGGCAATGAAACTGAATGACGACTTTTCAATTCTTCCCTTTAAATCTAGATCTCTTAAATCATAATGGTGATGAGGTGCCGTAACGTTTACCTTTATCTGGCTTATTCTTCTTGATCATGGAATGCGGCATGTATCCAATGCCGCCACTGAACATAATCGGCTTCACGAACTCTTCCCTGACGTTGTCACCGTTCTTCAGACCGTATGACTGAACAAACCCTGAAAAACATCATTTACATATCTAGATAAGCCGCATATTTTGTCTGGATTGTATCTGTTATTACTATTAGACCTAGTTAAAGTGAATTATTATCAGTCTGAGAGAGGTAAGACACAGCGGAATGTCATCGCGCTCATATTTGGAGTAACCCAACCTTCACCTTACAGCAAGGTTTCTTATAGTGTGGTCCATGTCATGATTGCTATGGGTCCACGGCCACTTCTAACGTTTTCAATCAAAATATGCATATTCTGCTTACTTCTTATTGCCGAGCGGTACCTATAGTATAGACACATGACATGAGTAAAGATATGGAAGTGCGTTTCGATGGCGCGGGCGAACCGAAGGCGGCATGTGTTTATGTAAATGAGTTTTTTTTTCAACATTCCCTTCAACAGTCAGCGGTATTTTTGAAATTCTAAGTAGCACTGCTTCACCAAGCAGTACTACTGACTTGAGTGGCAGGAACCAGCAAATGGACCCTGTTTGATGTCTTATTTTGCGCGAGAAATTAAACCGATAAACCTATTCCTTGCTTGCTCACACTTGTAAGATACATTCGACAATAAACAAGGATGGCATTCACTAACAGTCGAATTGCCGCGCTTATACAGTTTCTTAGAAATTGCGCCAACTTTCCGACCTATCTCATTGCGCGCCGTCCAATGTCAGATACGTTTTTGAAAACCTCGCAGTGTAAAATGTTTGTACTGTGAGGGTTAATTAAAAGGTTTATAAGTGTAGATGAATATGTAGTTTTATCATTAAATCTGTGTTTTTTACAATTAATCGTTTAATTACGTAATCATTGCTATTTTTATTCACGAAAGTGGGAAAAAAATGTTCATCTGAGATTTGATCGAGACTAGCAAAATTCACATAAATGGGGTCGCATTTATTGCTATATAATCAAATAAGCCATTTAATGCTGAATCAATCGTGTTCTTAGATATACAGTTCCTATAGGTTTTTTTTGAGAAATGGTAATTTTTCTAACGTGCGATGACCACCCGTGGGGGGCCTGCCAGGTGACGGAATGTTTTCCAAAATGGCCGTGCCAAATATTCTGACGATCAATCTCCGGCACCGCCACTCAATGGTTGGTTATGTCAGGTCCAGCTGCTGGATCGCTGCCACTTGCCGTTGGGTCCAGCTGCTGGTTCCTGCCACATACGGTATATTATACCAAAATGTCAGTGCCACTTGTTCTTCCGTTCAACCGATGGCGCTGCCTCCTGAAGGGTTATGCGGGACCGTGTGTTAACGCCTTAAATTAAATGTGAAACATCCAAGAACAGCAATGCTCTTACCAGTAATAACCGGTTCCCCGAATTTGTTTCCATAGTCCGAAGCGCCGTTGCTGGCCTCGATGATTATTTGCAGCGGGCTGGCGAAGTTGCTCGGGTATTCCCAATTTTTCTCCTCCCATGGTAACTCATAACCTGAAATAAATTCGGTATTTAACATTTTGTAATGTAGCAACGAAGATTTCTAAATCTTTGATTTACCATCTTCCTGGGATAGCCTCACACTCTAGCTATGTAAAACATGAAAACACAAACAAAAAAACACGGTAAGGATGCATTCTAAAGCATGTAGTAGGGTTAAACTCGAGCTGCCAACCATAAAACAATTTGTTCAGCGAAGTTTGAATCAAGTTATTTATAAAATAAAGTTAAATTGTTTACGTCATACCTGGCCATAAAGTAGGAATTACCGCACGCTATGCGTGCGGAAAACCCCACTTCCTGGCCAGATAGAGACGTAAAATTTTGTACTCACCACGGGCGGTAATAAAGAAAGCCTCAGAGCGCATATTTATCGCCCTTGCCTTCGGCTCGGGCGTCAAATACCTGCGATCTGAGACATTCTTTGTTTAACCGCCCTAGGTAAGTAATGTACTATTGTGTCCTGAAATTGCATGAAAATAACGGCTTTAAGTGTGTTACGCAAGGTCAAAATTCGAGTGAAATCACACACACAATTCTGTTCATTTTAAACCTTATTGCAATTCTTCTGACCCCCTTCTGACGCGACTCCCGTCCCAAACGAGGCTACGACACAAACATGAGTTTCCACTGTGAATGATGCCAATAATTAATCAAAGGTACTATACCAGGTATGTGCAAGTTCCCGACGCTGTAACCAGCAGTGCCAGCAACAGTGTGACCCCCTCTGCCGACCCCCTGCACGTCTCTAATGCGACCCCCCGTGCCAGTAGTGGCCCCACTAAATGGGGCTACAGCTGTGGGCATATTGTGGGTCTCAGCCGTGAAGATTATGTCGGATTCGGTCACTTCTTGGACCACCTGAGATGGCGCTCTTACGTTCTTCGGCTTTAGCTTTGTGTGTTTGAATCCTTTGATGGCACTAAAAATAAGAAGTAATTGTCACATATGATCATTGATCAGGTCAAGGATCAAGGGAGACAAGTTTCACTTGCGTCCGCAGGAGCTACCTACCATAACCCTGCACGTGTCCCCTGGGTGGTACTAAAAAGTGACAAACTCAAAGGCCAAATAATGTATGCCATACGATTAAATAAATAAATTGATCAGGTATGGACATGTCGTGCCGAGGGAAGATAGTCATGTAACTAGAAGGAGGTATGGATGTGGAGGGTTGTAAGAGGTAGACCAAGAAAGAGGTTGATGGACTACTTGAGAGACGATAGGAAGGAAGCGAGTAAAGATAACGATAGAGAGCTATGACAGAAAAAGATATCCTGCGCCGACCCCAAGTAACGGCAAACGAATGATAAGAGTAGTAAATTATAAGTGTCAATGTCAAATACAGTTTGTGGCGTTTTTACAAGCTTTATATCAACTTGCACTGTTCGTATGTAAGTATCCATTTTTCAGTCACTTGCCGTTATTCGATTTCGCTGAAATTTTGGGTATTAGTATAGTTTGGATGACAATTCAATATTATGGTACTATCGAGCTGATCTGATGATGGAGACAGAAGGTGGCCATGGGAATTCAGGAGTTAACAGACGTAACCCCGTTGAGTTAGGGTTTGTTAGAATAGTCTCAATGAGTATGATGAAAAGTACAGTCGGTAATAAAAGCTTGTACCAAAAATTACATTTTCGACAGAAACTTATTTTGTATGTTACAGTGAAGTAAGAATTAGAATAAGACAATTTAATAAGTTTAAGTTAAAGGGACTACGCAAACACAGAGTTAACTATACCTTAATACTACTGCTAAATAAAGAATAACATATCCTTACCTAAATTAATTCAATTCAAAGAGGCTATATAAACACAGAATAAGATATACCTTAATGCCGCGAAATAAAGTATAAAATATAATTCCCTAAAAACAAATAGTAATTAAATAGCTAAAATCTGACCTTAAATATCTTACCTGCTGTTATCTCCGAACTTGATGACATTGTTATTATTTGACGTAGCTTGAGTGGAAGCAACCATATCAATCAATGATTCGTCGATCTCTTTGCCATCCAATATGATTTTGCCCTTGAAAAAATATTCGCAATGTTAATTCAATGTTTACGATAAATTGACCACAATACATTTTGCATGCAATAGTGACTTTTTGCTTCTTTGGAAAAAGATTCTTCTTAGCTTTTACCCCATTAGCAACAAAATTGTAATGAAATGACTATATAAAAACCGGCCAAGTGCGAGTCGGACTCGCGCACGAAGGGATCCGTACCATTATCTATAAAAACGGAAAAAAAATCACGTTTGTTGTATGGGAGCCCCCTGTAGCCTAGTTGGTAGCGACCCTGCCTAAGAAGCCGGAGGTCCCAGGTTCGAATCCCGGTAAGGGCATTTATTTGTGTGATGAGAAAACCAGTTTTTTAGTATTTGTTGTTATAGCGGCCACAGAAATACATTATTTGTGAAAATTTCAAATGTCTAACTATCACGGTTCATGAGATACAGCCTGGTGACAGACGGACAGACAGACAGACAGACGGACAGCGGAGTCTTAATAATAGGGTCCCGTTTTACTCTTTGAGTACGGAACCCTAAAAACTAGGAATAGGAAAAGAAACTATAAGTTTTTAGGTTCTTCAAGTTATAAGGTACATTATCATATAATGATATAATAAAAATAGAATAACTCCCACAGCCTATGGTGTGTTTTGTCAAATATTGGCAAGTTTCCAGAGGTATTGATTGATGTTTGTTTAATTCATTGGCTTCATCAAGTACGAGTATATCTATGTTACAAATATTGTAGTTTACCTTGAAGAACCAATGGCGAGAGTGTTCGCTGTTGCTCTGAGCTAAATCAAATAACTCTACACTCGTTGGGTCGCGCTTCAGTTTATTCACAAACAGGTCCGTATAGAAGTCCATGTCCCATGAATCAAAAGCTAAACCTGTTCAAAAATACTAGTGTCAATAAGGGACAAAATGGTACCGCTTAGGCTACAGTATATCATTGAAATAAAACATTTTTAGATCTTACACTACTCTGTGCTTAACAAAATATGGAAACGGATATAGAGAAAATCGTATCAAGGTCAAGCAATCAGCTTTCTTTCGTGGAGAAAACCTGCGAACGAGGTGAGGTACCCAGCCGTGGGGAATGTCAGCCATTGGGTTTTATGGCATTTCTACCATTTACGAAAGGCTCGGGAGACCGTATCCATATATACCTATTCGTAGAACCATAAAAAGGTTCTCAGTGAGTGAACTAAGGCCTGTTAAAGGAAAAATAAAATATTTTACCCAATTTTTGGTTCACCCTTTCCATAGCTGGTCGACCTTCCTTCAGAAGAGGTACAACAAACCACGGCTCCAAATCCTTCGGCAGTCCCTCATTGAAACTGTGCCTCGGGAGATTCTCTGAGGTGTAAATGCATTGCGTCATCCTGTCATGCAAGACTGCTGCCAAATCTTCAAATTGCTTCTTAGAGACATTCTTGGCCTTATTGAAGGTGATGAGGTGTCTAGTGGACACTTCGAGGCGAACGACATCACGGAGGCCCACGCTTTCGCAGATCTGTACGGAGTTACTTGAGTCTGCTGTTGAGAAATTGAACCTAAAATAAAGAAGATATGGTTTAGTTTGAACTTTGAAGTGACAGTTTAGAATATGAGATACGACACATGCATCCTTGTTGTTTAATAAGGGGGCTCGTAACACCTGTTCAATCACTGATTTTGGCGAAAGTCGAGCATCTAACTCTCACGCTGCTTCCCTCTCTTGATTGACTCAATTAGGAAGGTGTGATAATTCTGTTAGTCTCACCCACCACAATCAAGTTATAACAACTCACTCCTCCTCAAGGGGTAGGCAGTGATCATAAACTTGCACGTGCTAGGTTCCTGACATACCACTTCATTCACTTTCATTGCAATCTCCATGCAGGGTAATCTTACTTAAGACTTAAAATATCAAATAATATCAATTTAAATATGACTGACGAAGCCTTGCGGATTTAAATTTGTCGATTTGGTTCTTTTCCCTTTTTTTAAATGTTTTAATAAATAAACTTAATTATTTAAATGTTAAGTACGTACCTAACTAAATCATAATTACCTTGGTCCAATTTCAATGACAATCTGGTTATCTTTAACATTAGTGTAGACAGTATTATTCCTTAAAGCATGAGGCTGGAGCGGGGAAATCAGCAGCCATTGTAGAATCTTTATCTGATTAATGTTCAGGTATTCACAACCTTCGGCAAGTTCCACATGGTAACACAATTCAGTAGATAATTCTACTACATCCAGGTCAATGACTCTTAATTTTTCAAGTATCTCTTTCGTCTTATGCAGACTAAAAGCTTCACAGGAAAAAAACCTTATTATACTCATGATGGACTGTATATTTCAGCGGAGTCTTACACTGAACTGGCCGCGAAATTGATGTCACGGACGCGTATATGAATTGATATCTTACATCAATGGCAAAGTTCAACACATCACGGAGTTATCTGTAACGAATATAGACAAACAGCTTATGCAATGAGAATGCGTAGATGACAACAATGAGATGAGCAACATATTTTTGATAATTTATTCCTAGCACATTGACCCCTAAGGTCATGTGGAAATTTACTACCGTATGTCGGTGACGCTGCCTATGATTTTTACGCAACTAGGTACCAGAAGGGATGGTAATGGTTTTCTGTTCTATGTATGTACCTATGTGTTGTGAGTATGTATATGTGCCCTAAGTATAGCAGATTCGTTGTTCTCTGGGATAAAACGACTTTTGTATAAAGTGCATTAAACTCACTTTAGTTTGTTCAGGTCAAATCGTGCAAGCTAAATTTGACCAAATTCCCGAAGTGCAACCAAGTTAAAACTTTGCACACTTGTGTAAGTTGGATAACTATGCAATATTATGGTGCCATAAAGCAGTTGTAATGATAGAGATGATAGGTGGCTCTCTGAGTTCGTCAATGACACAAGATAAACCCATCATGTTTTCCCCTCATTAGCATCCTCTCAATGTCATTGATGATTGTGCAAAAGGTATAGTTGGTAATAAAAGCTTCTGCCAAAACTGTAAAATAGCAGAAACGAATTACAGAGAACAACAATTAAAAAAAGTTTTTAGATCCAAATCAATCTGATTGGCATAAGGCATAATGTTAATGAAAGCAGTTTGGTGTCATATATTACACTTATTTATGATTGACCTCTCAATAAGAGCCCGATGATAATTTAAATTCACATCATGTCATTTCAGTACCGAGAACTCTATGAAATACTTGTTAAGATGTTAGATTAAAAGAATATTGAACTTCAACTTAGTTTTGCACAACAAGATTTAAAACTACACATAATGGTGGATCAATGTGGATCTGGTAAGCGGACACCAAAAATAAATAAATAAACCAATTAACTTATTAAATGTGAAAGACAACATTTGGATGTCACAAAGAAAAGCTATAACAAAATAAAAAAATGGTAAATCATCTTGAAAATGAAAATGTTTTATTTCATAGATTGCTAGGTTACATTGAAAATAAGGTTGGGTCTTCCTAGTAGGTAAAAAATACCTGTGTCAGGAAGACCCTCTCCTTCATAAAAAAGCAGTTAGTGTTAATTTCTTATATGTAGGTAAATACTTATAACATAAAAAAAAATAAAGACGAATTAGGTATCACAGGCATAGTGTCGTGACCCTAAAGTTGAGTGTGTGTGTGTGTAAAAATCTTATCAATTTCAATGGTTAAATTTATTACCTGTATCACAGCAGCCATTTAACAGATATGGTCAGTGTCTCAAGGGGCTTAACACCTTTGTACTGTGTCGCATTAAACATCATGTTAAACTGCCATATGAAGTTGTCAAACGAGTGAAAACTACAAGGTACTTAGGTGTTCAGCAACTTATGAGGCCGACTGTGTCACACTGTTTGTAGTTGGTATTGAAGAACAACAAAGGTTGACAATATTTGTGAATTTTGCACTTGACATATGATCCCACTGGTGAGTCGGTGGTGTTAATCATGTTTTCAGTACAGTCAATAATTATTTTGTTTGCTTTGTTTATAAAATGTTTATATTATATTCGCGAGTATTTAAAAAAATATGGCTGTTCTCCTCTACTATTCATTTATATAAAAAAATATAAATTAATAGTAGAGGAGAACAGCAGAACAGTGTGGCATCGTGACAGACACAAACTAAATTCAGCCCAATATGAAGCACTAGTTTCCACCTGCGACTTCATCTGAGTAAACCCGGGATAAAAGCTATCCTATATTTTAATCCAGGCTATAAACTATCTTCGTGCTAAATTTCATCCGAATCGGTTCAGCCGTTTAAGCGTGATTGAGTAACAAACATCCAGACATCCAAACTTTCACATTTATAATATTAGTAGGATAAAAAACTTTGTTCGCTTGTTAGAAAATAGGTTTGATAGACATTTAATGAATGAGGGTAGAAGATATAACTACATTTGGATACAACAAACACTTGTCCCTGGTTGTATTCTCATGTATTTGCGTAAGAGCCAAGAATCTGCTATATAACTAAAGACAAACCAGCAAGAATTTAACCGTTTTGAGCTTCAATATTTGTATGAAGACTCGATTTTTCTATTTGGAGAATGAAACACTTTTTGGAATGTTTCATCTGTGTTAATGTTTGGCTATGACTCAAACTACCCAGACGAATTTGTTATGATTTTCCTAGTTCAATGCAACTTATTATTAGATTTCGAGAGACATTACAATCAATACAAAATTCCAAATTAGTTAATATTTAAGTTTATTAGTTAATATTAGTTGCTAATAGAAGAGTATGTAACTATAGCGTGGTCCTCCAGCACGACACGACGTCCGCGGTCCGCCGCAGCATAACTTGTTGATTGTTATTGATAAGTTATTTCTCCTACGCCATCAATTATACTATTTTGTAACTAAAATACATCAAAGTGCTATTGTTGCACTTTATTCTACAACTGAGAGTAAATAATAATGAAAACACTCACAAACATCTCCAAATGAACAGTGATAACCTGCTTTTATTATGACGGTAAATAATTTTGTACGACTGTCAACTCGCGCGCCGCAAAGAAAGATATAAAGATATTGGAATGGAATGGACGGACACTGACATTGACACATAATTTAGGCGTTGCACGTCCAAAAATCCGAATGAGCCTTGTTTACACTATGCCGAAGTGAGCAGGGAAGTGGGCAGGGAAGAGGGCAGCGCGAGTATGTAAACCCCAACTTGCGCTGCCCACTGCTCATGCCGCTGCCACTGCCCGACGCTCCCTTTTGGTTTTGTGGCGGTTTTTGTGGCGGAAGGCGGAAGTCTAAGGACTGGCAGCGGCAGCGCGAGCAAGTGTTTACATACTGTGAATACTGTCGTCATACTCAATTACTCACTCTGTCGTCAACCGTCGCCGCGTTATCAACGTTTGTGTAGCCGTGCTAGTTAGTGTACAAATGTGATCATGCCGTTCCAATGGAGTAATGTAACCAAGGGCATAGTAACTACTTTACTAGTGTTATTATCATTATTTGACGAGAGACATCATTCTGTTCTTGACACGTTTTATTGTTATTGACCCTGTACATCTCTGACAATATTACATTAATGATCTTTTTTTTCTGTTTTAACGCTAATAGACAGTATACATCTTTATAAGGACATTAGAATAATTATTAATTGTATTTGGACGCTCAGAAACCTTATACATCTCTGGGGTACTATTGTTAATTCTGATACAGACCTTATATCGAATGTAATTGATAATATTTTACAATATTGGATCTTTTTAGTTTTCATTTAGTGACATTTAGTTTGTTAACCGTTTAGGTACTAATTGGTTAAAATATACAATTTTAATAGTACATTATGATACAAGTGTGCTAAGTTGGTCATTACACTCGAGTCGGTTTTTAAGCCTGAGCCGAAGGCGAAGGCTTAATGGAGACGAGAAGTGTAATGACCAATGCTCACGTGTTTCATACGACGTTTTTCAACACATTTGCGAGAAAAAAAAAATTAAAATGTTAAAAGATATGTAATGAAAAGGCACTAGTGCGATAATGTAATGTAAAAGTCACGGCATGGGTAATATTCTGCATTATTTTGCTAATATTTAAAAAGATATGTAATGAAAAGGCACTAGTGCGATAATGTAATGTAAAAGGCACGTCATGGGTAATATTCTGCATTATCAGTGTAAATACGCTGTAATAAGACCTACTTTACGAGCAGGTGTGTTGAAAAATGATTTTTGTGTAAGATTATTAATATCATATTGTAGAATACCATTTGACATGTAAAAGTGCCCTTGTGGCCTATTTGCAGAATAAATAATGATTTTTTTTTTCGACGACGATGGCAAAAATACTTTTCATAACATTAAAATGGTAAATCAAACTCAGGAGGCAAAGCGCTTCTGCGCGTATGAGTAAGGCGTCATCCGTTCCTCAATAATCTAAATTTAGCTGACGTCTGTCGTCCCCTTCCTCCACTGCCCGAGGCCCAACACAAAAGAAGTATGGAGTGGCAATGTAAACGCTCACTGCTCTTAGACGCCGCCACAGAAATATTTATGATCAGCATAGCTATCATTTCATGGCAGCTGAGGGCCTACCGCGAAAGGCAATCGAAGTTTCCTCTCTCTGTCATACTTAGGAGTTCGTACTTAAGTGCGACAGAGAGGGAAAACTTCGAATGAGTTCGCGGTAGGCCCTCTGATGCAATGGCGGCCTATACACGGTGAAATATCATACCATGCTTCCGGCATCTATCCACACAGTCCGCCGATTTTGTGTGTCAGCACCTTAATGACTGCGCGAGTCGTAGGGTAGGACAGGCTAAAGAGCGTCATCGTAGCATTCCGGATATGTAGACTAGCCTTATGCAGTAGACAATAGATCGTTGCATAGACTATATTGAATAACCATTCAAAGACTACAATATACATACTGAGATAGACAGGCAACTCAAACAAATTGAGAAGGCATTTAATGCTTGCATACAGCAGGCGCCATCTCTTCTGCGATAATAAAACTTTTTTGTTAAAACATACAAAAAGTGCGTCGGTCGCTGGGCTTGAACCTCGGCTCATCGTCTCCCAATACCGCCGTCTTAACCCTAGGCTATGAATGTATAATGTCAACACTGCGAATTTTGAAATACCTTGACAGCCTAAGCCTAGAAATCGCTACAGCTTCAAAGAGTTCGCAACCTATCAAGAAGGTGGCACTGTTTTCAATAAGAAACTGGATTTGCATTAAGTTCTAAGTTCGCATAGCATGTAACCGTTGTCTTTTCGTTCATCGAACCGGACCGTAGGACGCCATTTTGTTTCAAAAATGGCGCACGTTCGTGCTCTTTGCACGCAATAGTATTAATTTTCTAGCTTGTGTCATTGCCAAGAAAATGACGCTAATAAAGTGTTAGTTGTGAGCTGCAATTAACCTGAAACGCTGGTTGTACGGGGGAAGAAGTAATCAAAGGATTACTTGGTCTTGGTTCCTAGCGTCCTCACGCTACTCGGCCTGACCACTCTTTTGATTTTATTGATTTTAAATAAACTATGCTGATGTATACGGTAAGATAATTCACTTTTCCTAATGTTTGAATTGGTCTATAATTAGCCGTGTGTTCACATATATGTTATTCGTGACCGATAGTTTGGTTTAACCTATACACAAGCGTAGTTGTACGCCGGCATCGTCAACTGATTGAACCGAACCGAAGCCTCACTCCTTAGATGGGTATCATAGTGCTTTGTAGTACGCAATTCATCTTTGGTGCAATCACTGGAAATGAAAATGATGTACTGCAAATATCTTCATGTTCTTTTTACTAATTTGTGTACCTAATTTCTTTCTCTATTTTAAAATGGCCCAAGGTTTGTTCAATAATAGTGTCACTATGTAAAACTCTTTGTACACTGTAATAATCAGCAGTCAAGGTTGGAGATAAGTAATTACAAGTACACACATTAACTTAAAACCATTTGCTGTAAAAATACCATGATGGATTTTGACATCAGATAATTAGATACATCAACATCACAATTTTCAATTGACACTGACTTGTGTTTTGTTTTGAGTGAATCATTGAGAATTGGGTGGTAAAAAACAGGTTTACCATCCAATTCATATGCCCAGGCAGGCTATCCACATACTGATAGATAAAGAATGCTGCTGGCCATAATTTAGTTAGATAGGTAAAAGTATATTCAAGTACAGATGATGTGTTAACTTGTCTTGAGCATAAATCTGGTACTTTATGTGAAAGTAGGTGTACTGAATCATGCTTTGCAGGCATGATTTAGTTAATTGGTTTGTTATCTGTGTCAACAATTTATCTAATGTGTACTAAATGGTGATGGAGAAATAGTTAGCATTGGCTTTGTAGCACATTCAGTGTACATTATAGATATGGGTGATTCTACGAGCATTCCAACCACCATCAGTCCCTGCTCGCATTATTGTCAATGTACTGGCAAACTGGCATGGCATGTTCAGCTATTTTTAACAAGTCCAGGACTACTACCAATTTATTGGGAAAGGGGGTTCAAATCTGCAAGAACTTTGACAATAATACAAGCAGCAGACTGATGGCGGTTGGAACACTTGTAGAATCACCCATATTTTGACATACTACCATCCATCATTCCACAATCAATGTGTAAAGAGCTTGTTTAGGTAGCTACAGAAGTTTCTGAAGTCAATTTGCACCTAAACAAAAACTAGAAATAAACTAGACTTGTGCCGAATATGCGGTATTCGGCGTATAGATGTTCGGTATTCTGCGTATTTTTGTACATTCGGTTTCGGCCTAATTATTAGGTTCAACTGTCAAATATTTAGTGAAAAATTTTAGATGTGTTTGTCTGCAAGTTGCAAGAATGCCATTACCTTGTAAAATTGTTTGTCTTAAACTAATTATTATTGTTCCTTAATTTATTTTATTGCCCATATCACTTTAAATATGATGAAGGTACTAACTAACTAAACTAAACTAAGTAAAGTAAACAAAATCGTTTGTTAGTAAGTAAACTAAATATATTATAGTATTATGTTTTAGTGGGAACTGTCGAGGAGCTAAATGCATGTTTATTTGTAATCTAGCTTGTAAGTAACTATTATGTACATTTAACTCTGTTTGTTCTCCAATAAATAAAATAAAATAAAATAAAATAAGGTTGCTAACTGACAAAACTAAAAAAAAACAATATAATATGTTTGACTTTTAAGCCATTGTAATATTTTCATTGCTTTTAAGTCTAGCTGGCTTTGTTAGTCAATAAATTTTTTGCCTGCCTGTCTCCTGGTGTCAATATTTAAAACAGTGATTTCAATGGGATCAAATACTCATTTAGGTATTATTTGGTAGTGACCAGTGGCGGCGCGTGAAAATTTTCGATGGGCAACCTGAAACAAAAAACTTATGCAAGAGTTTAGAGTACGTAACTATAGGCATGCCTAAAGAGAAATTTTAGACAAGCCGGTGGGAATCGGCTTATATGGGCGCTCCGCCACTGGTAGTGACCAAGACTATTTATTGACAGCTGCTGAAGAATTTTCTCCTTTTGAAAAGTAAACGTAAATAATTTTATTATATGATTATATTTTGTCGCAGGGAACGAGTACCGAGCAAGATACGCGCTTCAGCGACAAGGAGAAGAAGCTGATGAAGCAAATGAAGTTTGGTGATTGTTTGACCCAACAGGTAATGTACCCATAGTACAGTTTTGCTTAATTTGTGACAAGGTCAAATCAGAACTCTCACTCTCATGTATGGCATGTCACTTCTGCTTGAAGTTATGGCCCAGGTGTAGTGGTTTTTAGGGTTCCATACTCAAAGAGTAAAACAGGTCCCTATTACTAAGACTGCGCTGTCCATCCATCCGTCTGTCTGTCACCAGGCTGTATCTCAAGAACCGTGATAGCTAGAGAGTTAAAATTTTCACAGATTGTGTATTTATGTTGCCTCTATAACAACAAATACTAAAAACAAAATAAAATAAATATTTTTATTGATAATGGTATGGAACCCTTCGTGCGCGAGTCTGACTCGCACTTGGCTGGTTTTTTTTTTTACTAGTTACTCACATGATGTATGCAGGAACTATTACATATTTTTGTTATTGAATGAAAAAGTATTTCGACACTACATATTGGCAGATTTGGAGGTGAAAGATGAGTGTGCAATGTTGACTTTCGACCCATGAAAACTTAATCATCAACCATAATATGTTGCACTGCTGAATGTAGGGGTTCTTCATGTTGCACCATATTATTCAACTCTGGGCTCTCCTGCTCTGCTGCCAGCAATTCGCTTAAGGTCATCAGTCCAGTGAGCTGCAAAGCATCCTACATTATACACGATAATTTGTACTGGCTATAGTCTATCAAGTTGTCACATGATGTGACATATCATGAAGAAATTTATTTTTCTTGTTCATCAGGTGGACATGTCCAAGGTGAAACTGGACGTCCTGAAGCCATGGATCACTCAGAAGATCACCGAAATCCTGAAGATGGAAGACGACGTGGTTATCGACTACGTCAACAACCAGCTCGAGGAAAAGGTGGCTAATACATTCTAATTCATATTATATTTGTAACAAAATGTAATCATTGCAGTTTCTTTTCTTGGCTAGTGATTATCATTATAACTGGACATTGAGCCTCGTTTATAAAGAAACTGCAATTGAAGTATGGTGTCATATGTATATTGATTGCGTATGGATATTTTTATGGTTCCCTCCGGTTAGCGCTGTGCCTGCGCCGCCACCCGCCGCCGCCCAGCCGCCCGTCGCCGCCGTTTGGAGGCCACTTAGCGTACTCAATCGGTATTTACGGGGAAATTAAATACTTAACAATGCTAACTGACAATAAGAGCAATGTGAACATTCCCTTAGTGAGACATAGATTTGGATAACTTGTGAAAGTCGTTAAGAGCACGAACTGACTCGGGGTAGGGAAGGCCCGTTTAGGCTTTGAGTTCAGCATAATGTGGTTGTTTTCGCAACACCCTTACAGATGCAAGAGCTGAAGAGAGAAGCCGCCGCTTGTCGCCGCTCCGGCGCGCCGCTGCTCGCCGCGCCGCGCCCGCTCCACGTCTCCGCTCGCGCCGCTGCCGCTGCCGCCATCACTAATAACTTTACAGTTGACATGTACACGGCATTCACTTCCCTACCAGAGTCATTTCTGACCTACCACGCATAACTTGTTTCACGATCTCTGTGGCGCTCTTAACGACTTTTATATATATTTATTTTTTATTTTGGTCCACCATAACTGGAAAACTGTCAATAAAGAAAAGAACTACACTAAACTCGTCATGTTAGGATGTTAAAACTTTACGGTCTGAATTGTGACTAATGATGTATTCTTTTCTTTCCCGATCCGTTCCGGCTCCCTAGTTCCCTTGTCCTAAAAAGATGCAGATTAACCTGACCGGTTTTCTGAACGGGAAAAACGCTCGGCTGTTTATGGGTGAACTGTGGGAGTTACTGCTCAGCGCTCAGGCCAGTGAGAATGGGATACCGGAGTCCTTCACCCAGCAGAAGAAGGAAGAGATTAAAAAGAGAATGGTATGTTTTTTTACTATAAACTATTTATAAATATTTAATCAACTTGACTAGAGATAATTTTTACCATGACAGTAGTAGTAGGTAGTAACTGTAACAGCGAGTTACCATACTAAACTTGTGGACTCAAAGTAGGACCATGAATTTTCACAACAAAAACAAGTGCAATAACTTAGCAAAAGTCGCAAAATGCATATAATTATTTGTTTTGTTAACTTGATTGTAGCAAATTGTTTTGAATTTCCATAACTAAGCTATGCTAACTAAACTAGCTATGTGGCTTACCTAATCATTTGTTTATCAAGCCCTCGAACTCTTGACTACGCGTCCATAGAGGTGGAAAAGTCCAGAGGCGACACTGGCCGTTTTCTGTCCACTCCGCTCCTCCAATCAAGCCTTATCCATCTTCACTACATAGTAAAACAAAGTCGCTTCCTGCTGTCTGTCTGTCTGTCCCTATGTATGCTTAGATCTTTAAATATACGCAACGGATTTTGATGCGGTTTCTTTTAATAGATAGAGTGATTCAAGAGTAAGGTTTATATGTATAATACATGCATGTACTATTATACATATACGAGTAAACCCGTGCGAAGCCGGGGCGGGTCGCTATTATCATATAAATTATTATCAATGAATTCAATGATGTATTTGTTACCAGGAAGAACAGCAGAAGGACAAGGAGAAGGATCGCCGGCGCTCGCGGTCTCCCTCGCGGTCGCGGGAGCGTCGGCGTTCGCGCGACCGCCGCCGCTCGCGGTCCAGATCTCGCGACCGGTCCAACGATAGGAAGTAAGTTTCTTGAATATTGCTGGCCTAAACGGAATTCAGACACTTAATCGTAATCGGAATCACTGAATAGCAAATCAAACGGTACACTTTGGGCTGATATTCTAACAAAGGATGTACCTATTTTCTGGCCTTGACTGGTCCAGATACTGAATTCAGTGACTGATACCGACTGTCTGAGGCCAGCATGAGGACTCGCTACAGCTTCGAGTGAGATTCCGATCTCTGAGGGCCTACCGCGAACGGCATTCGAAGTTTTCCCGAGAGGGTACGTAAGTGCGACAGAGATGTCGCACTTACGTACGAACTCGTAAGTATGAGAGAGAGGGGAAACTTCAAATGCCTTTCGCGGTAGGCCCTCTGGTGTCACGATTGCACCGCTGCTGCTCGATGTTGCTCAACTGTTTTGCTACGTGCTCACACAGCGCATGTCTGTCAAAAAAAAATCAAGTCCCTATACTTCAAGCGTGTGTTAAAATCGGGACTGCGTTGGCATTTTAGAGATTCAGAGGCTAATCTAGGAGTGGGTTTTTAACTAGTAATTTTCATTAGGCGTTTTACACGTCACTTCCATGCTTGCACCCAATGACGTAATATAAAATGTACGTAGATATGTTATAAGCGGTCCAAAAGTGGCACACTAAAAATTGGTCAAGTCGCACAGCTTGTCATAGTTTTGCGTCGTCAATGGAGACGAATGCTGTCAGAATTTGGTGGCCATTTTTAAGCACGGAATTTCGTATAGACAAACATATCTACCTATTTTAATACATCATTGCTTGCACCATACAAATTTATTCTGCACGGAGGCGTGGCGCGCCATTTACAGAGGTTGTATAGATTGAGGAATGCAAATTTATACTGTAATTCTAATCATGTAATAAATTACCTACATCATCTGTTACCTACGGAATACTACATTATGAAATCCTCGAGCGAACTCCAGCGCGGTAAGCAAAGTGCCTAAATATACCTAAATGCGCAGCGAGTTAACATTTATTTGAGGGTTCATAGGTTCCACGCAACATATTTTTACAAGCTTTTATTTAGCTCACCCCCTTTGCTTTAGTAGGTAATAGAAATTTCACCCTCTTCCTGTCAACCGATTGATCTGAAATTTTGCATGGGATATGTATATCGCATGACAATGCAATATTATGATGACATGGACCTGATCTGATGCTGGAGCTGGAAGGTGGCCATAGGAACTCTGCAATAAATCGACACAACCCCATCGAGTTTGGGCTCGTTAGAACCGTCTCAATGAGTAGTTGATGATGGTATGCAGAAAAGTACAGTCGGCAGTAAAAGCTTATTAAGTTACTATGCAGGGTGGAAATAGATTTTGGGTCAGTGAGGGCAGCTACCAGATCCCGTGTTGCTAGGTGAAAATGATCTTAGGAGACCTTCCTTCGATTTCAAATTAATGAAGATTGGCGTGTACAGATTTTGGAAAAAAACATACAGGGTGCGAGAAAATGGTCATATTTGACAAACATTTTTTTTGATGCCATTCGATCCCATTCCCATCCAGGATCAAAAGCTTGTATGGGACCAAAAAGAAATTTCCGGCTAGAAAAGCCATACATTGAGAAAAACTTTCCCCATACAATTTGTATGAAAATGAAAAAAGTTTTTTACATGTATTTTTTTTATATCAATCGATTCCATTTCTATCCAGTATCAATAGTTTCCTTGGGGTCAACTTTCGGCATGTAAAAAAACTTTTTTCATTTTTATACAAATTTTCAACATTTAATTAGCTACGTTATGCACGAAATTAACAGTCGTTCGTAGCTTGCCCCATACAGTATCCTACAATTCGTATGAAATATCCTACAAATCATGTTATTTTTGTAGGCATCGCAACGGAGGCAGCCCAAGGCGGTCGAAGAGGCGCAGCCGGGACAAGAGCAGCCGGGACAAGAGCAGCCGGGATAAGAGCAGCTGCCGGGACAAGAGCAGCCAGTCGAAGACATCACATGCTGATGATGTTAAGATTCCAGAACCAAAGGGTTGGTGCTCAGTTCGGGGATATTATTTTGTGACTGTGTAGTTATGGGCGCCACATTGCACGTAGAACCGATGGCCGTTGGGGCGGAAAGGTTCTCGAGTGGCGACCACGTACCGGAAGGCGAGGCGTGGGTAGGCCCCCCACAAGGTGGACTGATGACCTGGTGAATGACGTGGGAGTCCGCTGGATGCGGGTGGCGCAGGACCGGTCACTTTGGCACTCTTTGGAGGAGGCCTATGTCAAGCAGTGGACGTCTTTCGGATGATATGATGATGATGATGATGATGATGATGATGATGATGATGATGATTTAATTATAGCAGCAACAATAGCCAGGACCAAATTGGGCAGCAAACGAACTCACAGATAACGCCTTCGACGAAACTTCTTTTATAATAGTGACCTTTAAACATCTACATCATGCGCTAAACACAGGTACGGTGGCTCAACAATTAAAGTCCTTGGACTTTATTTGTTGAGCCATTTAGGTGTCAACTAATTTTGTTTTTTAATAGTTAAGCTATGTCGTCCAGTATAAAGTGAGCTCTAAATGGGAAGTTGGTGACTGTACTCTTCTAGCAGACCGATTATGCAACCGTAATTCTCAGCGCCGTTTGCTGCAAATTAGTTATAATTTTTTACCTCAGAAAAAAATGGGTCAGTCTGGTCTTGGTTCAATGAAACATCTATTTTATTATATGGTAGAAAACGGCAAGTCTCCAGAGAAGAAAGAAGATGCTGCCAAGGAGGAGGTGAACCACAACTCGACCAGCGATTCCATCAACAACCAGTCCACCGTCGAGGAAAAGGACTCCAGCGTGCAGGACGTCAAGACGGAAGATGGCCGCAAGTCCAGGTCGGCGTCACCGGACAAGTAAGTCCTTCATGGTACAGATTCCATCAACAACCAGTCCACCGTCGAGGACAAGGACTCCAGCGTGCAGGACGTCAAGACGGAAGATGGCCGCAAGTCCAGGTCGGCGTCACCGGACAAGTAAGTCCTTCATGGTACAGATTCCATCAACAACCAGTCCACCGTCGAGGACAAGGACTCCAGCGTGCAGGACGTCAAGACGGAAGATGGCCGCAAGTCCAGGTCGGCGTCACCGGACAAGTAAGTCCTTCATGGTACAGATTCCATCAACAACCAGTCCACCGTCGAGGACAAGGACTCCAGCGTGCAGGACGTCAAGACGGAAGATGGCCGCAAGTCCAGGTCGGCGTCACCGGACAAGTAAGTCCTTCATGGTACAGATTCCATCAACAACCAGTCCACCGTCGAGGACAAGGACTCCAGCGTGCAGGACGTCAAGACGGAAGATGGCCGCAAGTCCAGGTCGGCGTCACCGGACAAGTAAGTCCTTCATGGTACAGATTCCATCAACAACCAGTCCACCGTCGAGGACAAGGACTCCAGCGTGCAGGACGTCAAGACGGAAGATGGCCGCAAGTCCAGGTCGGCGTCACCGGACAAGTAAGTCCTTCATGGTACAGATTCCATCAACAACCAGTCCACCGTCGAGGACAAGGACTCCAGCGTGCAGGACGTCAAGACGGAAGATGGCCGCAAGTCCAGGTCGGCGTCACCGGACAAGTAAGTCCTTCATGGTACAGATTCCATCAACAACCAGTCCACCGTCGAGGACAAGGACTCCAGCGTGCAGGACGTCAAGACGGAAGATGGCCGCAAGTCCAGGTCGGCGTCACCGGACAAGTAAGTCCTTCATGGTACAGATTCCATCAACAACCAGTCCACCGTCGAGGACAAGGACTCCAGCGTGCAGGACGTCAAGACGGAAGATGGCCGCAAGTCCAGGTCGGCGTCACCGGACAAGTAAGTCCTTCATGGTACAGATTCCATCAACAACCAGTCCACCGTCGAGGACAAGGACTCCAGCGTGCAGGACGTCAAGACGGAAGATGGCCGCAAGTCCAGGTCGGCGTCACCGGACAAGTAAGTCCTTCATGGTACAGATTCCATCAACAACCAGTCCACCGTCGAGGACAAGGACTCCAGCGTGCAGGACGTCAAGACGGAAGATGGCCGCAAGTCCAGGTCGGCGTCACCGGACAAGTAAGTCCTTCATGGTACAGATTCCATCAACAACCAGTCCACCGTCGAGGACAAGGACTCCAGCGTGCAGGACGTCAAGACGGAAGATGGCCGCAAGTCCAGGTCGGCGTCACCGGACAAGTAAGTCCTTCATGGTACAGATTCCATCAACAACCAGTCCACCGTCGAGGACAAGGACTCCAGCGTGCAGGACGTCAAGACGGAAGATGGCCGCAAGTCCAGGTCGGCGTCACCGGACAAGTAAGTCCTTCATGGTACAGATTCCATCAACAACCAGTCCACCGTCGAGGACAAGGACTCCAGCGTGCAGGACGTCAAGACGGAAGATGGCCGCAAGTCCAGGTCGGCGTCACCGGACAAGTAAGTCCTTCATGGTACAGATTCCATCAACAACCAGTCCACCGTCGAGGACAAGGACTCCAGCGTGCAGGACGTCAAGACGGAAGATGGCCGCAAGTCCAGGTCGGCGTCACCGGACAAGTAAGTCCTTCATGGTACAGATTCCATCAACAACCAGTCCACCGTCGAGGACAAGGACTCCAGCGTGCAGGACGTCAAGACGGAAGATGGCCGCAAGTCCAGGTCGGCGTCACCGGACAAGTAAGTCCTTCATGGTACAGATTCCATCAACAACCAGTCCACCGTCGAGGACAAGGACTCCAGCGTGCAGGACGTCAAGACGGAAGATGGCCGCAAGTCCAGGTCGGCGTCACCGGACAAGTAAGTCCTTCATGGTACAGATTCCATCAACAACCAGTCCACCGTCGAGGACAAGGACTCCAGCGTGCAGGACGTCAAGACGGAAGATGGCCGCAAGTCCAGGTCGGCGTCACCGGACAAGTAAGTCCTTCATGGTACAGATTCCATCAACAACCAGTCCACCGTCGAGGACAAGGACTCCAGCGTGCAGGACGTCAAGACGGAAGATGGCCGCAAGTCCAGGTCGGCGTCACCGGACAAGTAAGTCCTTCATGGTACAGATTCCATCAACAACCAGTCCACCGTCGAGGACAAGGACTCCAGCGTGCAGGACGTCAAGACGGAAGATGGCCGCAAGTCCAGGTCGGCGTCACCGGACAAGTAAGTCCTTCATGGTACAGATTCCATCAACAACCAGTCCACCGTCGAGGACAAGGACTCCAGCGTGCAGGACGTCAAGACGGAAGATGGCCGCAAGTCCAGGTCGGCGTCACCGGACAAGTAAGTCCTTCATGGTACAGATTCCATCAACAACCAGTCCACCGTCGAGGACAAGGACTCCAGCGTGCAGGACGTCAAGACGGAAGATGGCCGCAAGTCCAGGTCGGCGTCACCGGACAAGTAAGTCCTTCATGGTACAGATTCCATCAACAACCAGTCCACCGTCGAGGACAAGGACTCCAGCGTGCAGGACGTCAAGACGGAAGATGGCCGCAAGTCCAGGTCGGCGTCACCGGACAAGTAAGTCCTTCATGGTACAGATTCCATCAACAACCAGTCCACCGTCGAGGACAAGGACTCCAGCGTGCAGGACGTCAAGACGGAAGATGGCCGCAAGTCCAGGTCGGCGTCACCGGACAAGTAAGTCCTTCATGGTACAGATTCCATCAACAACCAGTCCACCGTCGAGGACAAGGACTCCAGCGTGCAGGACGTCAAGACGGAAGATGGCCGCAAGTCCAGGTCGGCGTCACCGGACAAGTAAGTCCTTCATGGTACAGATTCCATCAACAACCAGTCCACCGTCGAGGACAAGGACTCCAGCGTGCAGGACGTCAAGACGGAAGATGGCCGCAAGTCCAGGTCGGCGTCACCGGACAAGTAAGTCCTTCATGGTACATTACTTACCGAGGGTGGTGAACAAACAATGTCTCAGATCGCACTTATTTGACGCACGTATTTTGCGAGTAGTAGTAGCTTAAGCTATCAATTTTAAATTTGGAACATATGTTAAGAAAATAAAAAATATATATATATACATTTAGATTTTCTGTGTAAATGACGAATATGAGGGGGGTTAAAAATTCAAAGTCTAGTTAGATCAATTTGGGTATCCATTCCTTGAGTTGTGCTTTCTAAAACCGTTTCAATTTTTTTCCTGCAAGGGTTACATTTTGATTAAATCACGGAAAATGTTGAAAAAATACCATTCACCCCCTTATATTCGAAGTTTAACAAGCGAACATTCTGAAATTATTACATATGATTAAGAGTAACATAACTAATACAAAAAAAAAAAACAATACCTCTATCTAGCGTATTCTTTTTTATTTATCCAAAATCATTTCTTAACTAAGTTTGTAATTTATTACTTTTGTATGAAGATTAATGTCTTCAAATTCATATGAGATTATCGTTAAAGTCCCTTTCAAATAAAATATAAATATAATCTAAATCGGTACCGATTTAGATTATATTTTATTTGAAAGGGACTTGGGCCTGATAAAAAAATATCGCTGATAAACAAACATACTAGGTTGCAAGTTATTAGTAAAAAAATGCAGATGGCGCTGTATAACGGTAACTTCTACTATGAGCTGTTAAGATTGTTCAAGAATGAAATGGGGTCGTGACGTGATGGGTATGGTATATGACTCGGACTGGCACTTGACCGGTTTTTAAATTTATTTAAACTAATCAGAGGAACAAATATGCAGTATTACATGTGAACCACTATTTGAAACCTCTAGGGCTTATTTGCACTATACCCCCCGGGTTATATGCGTTTTAGTTAAGGATATGTTATCCTCTCCTTACTCCCTTATTTGTTTTGCGTAGGCCAGCTGACAAGTCGACAGAGGAGAAGAAGGAAGAGAAAGCTCACCGCTCATCCAGCGACAGACGTTCGTCGTCCGCTTCGTCGCGTAAGTACACTGTTTGGTAGTTGTAAAAAATTGCCCTAGAATCTTGAGAGACCCATCAAACATCACTGGTAGCAATAAACTAAGAGAATAGGGAACTATAATGTAATGTTCTGCCGCCAGAGTGCAGCACTAGCACAAACCGTAAACCAGTTGAGGAAGATAGGGACTCCACACCAGGGCTGGGCAGTATTTGAATTACTTCTAATTGAAATACGTATTTAAAATACAAATACGTATTTAGTATTTGTATTTCAATTACTACCTAAAAATGTAATTTGTATTTAATATTTTAAATACCCGACGCCGAGGTATTTTGTAATTAGTATTTCAAATACTTATTGCATCAAAATACATTTTAACAAATACATTTAGCGATCTTATTATAAATGATAAATTGATAATAAAAATTAGCTGATTCGTACATAGACTATATAAACACTAGCACCCAGAGCAGTTAGGCCTCATTCACACGGGCGCCAAAATGCGCGCTAGTGTCAGATTGCTGCTAGTGCTATGCTATGCCACACACACATGCACAATTTATTGATTGTCAAATGAGTGACAAGGATGCATGCATAGACAATACCGCAAGTGGGAACGAGATACAATATCAACTCTCCTAGTGTCGCCTTCTACGCAGAGTTTTGCGTAATGTTCCCTATTGACGGAAAGGAGATAGATTAATAATACCATGTCTTTTACAATTCTGTTATTTCAGGTGGAAGTGCTAAGAAGAGGTCATCTCACAAGAAGCGTCAGTACCGCTCGAACCGCGATTCTTCTACCAGCGTCAGTCCTAGAAGGAGCTCCCGCAGAGAGAGGTAAGTTACTCTTGAGACTCCAAGACTGAAGATTTTT
Organism: Epinotia brunnichana; assembly: GCA_963854355.1. Classification (NCBI taxonomy): domain Eukaryota; kingdom Metazoa; phylum Arthropoda; class Insecta; order Lepidoptera; family Tortricidae; genus Epinotia; species Epinotia brunnichana. Next base: position 10,396,012 of record OY977941.1, on the reverse strand, counting down.
TGATAACTTGTTTCCACCGATCGAAAGATCCGCTTGCGATTCGCTAACCGTGGTTTTCCGACCCCTGCCTAATGCCCTCAATAGGGGTATAGTAGACTCTTTTTAAAATTGTTAACGTAGTGTCGCTGAATGGATAGTAAACCATCAGATTTTTGTAATAAAGTATAAATAAAAATGTATATTTAAAATCATAAATAAATATAAAGGACCTTGAAAGTTTAGAAAAAATATGCATTATTTTTATTGACCAAGGGACCTAAACGCAGTGCCAGTATTTCGCGACCGAAACAGCAATTTACTTGATTTTCCATACAACGATTAGTACAAATAGCAGATTGTGACGTCATACTGTTATATCAATTACTATGAAGCGTTTTAGGCTGCCGCTAGAGAGTTCATTCGTTGTCTCAATTTTTTGGGTATTTATGTTCTTTCATTGTATGTTCTCCAAAAACTGGTTAGAATGGCATCGTAAAAAATCTTAGTCTACACCCCTATTGATCAACAAATATCCAAAAAGTTTAAGAAGGAAGTTCGCGCTGTGCATGTAGCCTATCATCTGGCCTATTCTTTTTTGTCTTGATTCTAATATATGCATCTTTTCTTTCGTAACATGCTCAAACCCTATTAATGCGTGTTCCTCGTCATTGATGTTAATGAAGAATAATTTGTTTGAACAACAGAAGCAAGTCCAGGGACCGTCGCCGCAGCAGCCGGAGGTTGTCGGTGGACCGGCGTGACAGAGAACGCGAACGTGAGCGCGAAAGAGAACGCGAGAGGGAACGACGACGACGTGAAAGAGAAAGGAGAGAGAGGCAAGCATTCACACTTGTATACAACAGTGTCATAGTTATGTATTTTTTACTGTGCCAGTAGAATTATATACGGTAGAACCTATTTATATCGGTTCGACACCAAGTACGGGCACATTCAACCTAATAATGAGGCAATATCAGTGGTAATGATAAACCTGTAAAACTAGGTACAGTCGCCATCACACACATCGGAGCAAACAAGCAGCTCACAAACATCGGAACACCTCTATTTTCAAGGCATTAGGGTGCATCTGCCGATATTTTTGAACACCTATAGTGTACGTATGTATGTGATGGCGACTGTACCAATGTTTATTATCTTGGGTATCAGTAATTGGACATATTTAAACAGTTCACAGTCTACATTTGGTGAGAATTGTATGCCTATGTAATAGAGAACTGTGGCCTTGTGATTGCCTTAATTTCTAATATTGTTACGGTCACTAATATAACTCGCATAATTTGCATTCTAAGCTCTCGGAAATAAGTAATTTACATTTTCATATACAGTTGTGGCCAGATAATTAAGAATACGATTTTTTTCCCCATACCGTAGCATAAAATATGACTTAAAATTTGATGATAATTTATAATGTGTTTGATTAATGTTGTTTCTGATTATACGGATGTGTTTAAACAGTATTTAATATAGTGCAGAAAATGCTTCTGAAAAATGTAGACTCCAAAAAATACAGGCGATCAAATTAACTGTTCCTAATTACAGTATGAACTCGTAAAAACTGTCCATTTGACCATCCGTATTTTTTTAAGCAAAAATTTTACAGAAGCTTTATGTAAACAAAATTAAATCTTATTTATACACAGATACCTCCATATACTCAGAAATAAAATGGGCCGAACATATTTTAAATCATCATTAAATTTGAAAAGTCATATTTGTATGCAGTTGTATGGGGAAAAAAATCTTGACCTTAATTATCTAGCCACGACTGTATATAAGTTGAAAGTAAAATTTCCTAATCTGTACCAAACATATTAAGAATTCTGCTTTTAAAGGTCACGTGAACGTCGACGATCGTTAGAACGACGCAGGCGTACGCGCTCTCGCTCTCGACGACGTTCAAGGGACAGGTAACATGTTTTACAGGCATTTATGTTGCGCTTCTCTCATTTGTTTCTGTCGTTTCTGTCTTTCTTGCATGACTAAGTTAGCAAACATATCAACTCGGCATCGTTCAACCCGAAAATCTATACTGGCCCCGTAGCATGGATGGCGTTATCACGCGATAAGTGATAGGATAAGCGCGTCGTCTCGTTCTATCGAACGGTGTCAGCCAGGGACGGATGCTCTATCCTGTCACTTGTCGCGTGATAGGCCATCCATGCTACGGGGCCAGGCGACGGTCTGTGGCCAAAGTAAAGATATGCCTGAGTATCCTTTGTTCGGTGTGTTAGCAATGTCTGTCATTTTGGTGCTACAAATTGTATTTGGATGTCAGTTGACTTCTTTACGGGGCCGGGTTGATAACTTTAGGCCTTTTATATCTTGCCTGCATTTATATCTTCCATTACTTTGCTGATGACGATTCATTGCTATAATTTATATTGTTCTTTTGTGCTAGTAAACTAGTTAAAGTGTTAAAACTAAGAGTAGTCCAGTCTAATCAACGGTTAACCTGAATAAGTTAAAACTCTGCAGAGTAATTTTTTTTAACAAAACTAACTCACGATCATAGCAAATAACATCAGTCGGCATGTAGTAGTCGGGAAGATTTAATAAGGCATATATAAATGCAGGTCACGCGACCGCCGCCGCTCCCGCTCCCGCCGCCGCTCGCGCTCGCACCGCCGCTCGGGCCGCGGCTCGCGCGACCGCCGCTCGCGCGACCGCCGCTCCAAGGACCGCAGATCACCTAGACGCGCCTCCAAGGAGAGATCCAGGTATAATACCTTTCTTTGTTTTGACTTTGCGGAAAGTGTAAACGGTAAGTCTGGTGCTTAAGCGTCCCCGGCAAGCTCGGCCAAATTTCACCTTCCCACACAAACGGAGTTTCGTTCTCATTTTATTTTAAAACAACGATTTGGATTGTAACGAAACTTTAAATATACAATGACATGAGGTATATCTAGGTCTGCAATTAGTTTATATGACTCCAGTTTATAAAACAAACGAAACACAGCAAAAACAAGTTTTGATGAAAAACTTAAATTCGCTATAATTTTTTTAGTATTTTTTTTGAAGCTACATAAACTAATTCCAGACCTGGATATACCCTAACTTATTCCAAGTACAAAGTTTCAGAGCAAACTAGCTAGTCGCCATTTTAAAATGAGATCGTAACTACGTTTGTATGGGGAACCGAGCTAGCCGGGGACTCTTAAAACGCCGTCATTATTCTCAACAACTTGAATATAGAGTTTTGAAGGGATGACTTTCGCTGAAGCTACTCATGTCAAGAGCTCTACCCTAATTTGGCGAAAAAAAGTACAAGTCATCATTAATTTATCAAAATTCTGTCTGCAAATTGTGACAGTGGTTCAAAAGCTTACTACTCTCTACCATGATTTAGAAAATATTACTCTTCGGGGTCTTAACATGATTTGTTTGGTTGGCTTGTTCTTTCAGAGAGAGGAAATCCAGGGATCGTCTGCTGAAGGATAGAAGATCCAGAGACAGGAAGTCGCGCGAAAGGAGGTCGAGCGACATCATCAAGGAGCGCTTGGAGAAATCAGTTTCCATTCCAAGAAAAGGTAAAATGTTTTTTTTTATTATTGTTGTTGTTTATGTATTTATAAGACTGTTTACTGATTGGACTTTTTTTTTTGCAGAAAATCTTTCAGAGAAGCTGATGAAAAAGTCTATAGAGCGTATTTCCGCTCCTCGAGAACGCTCCAAGGAAAGAGTTATATCAAGTTCTAGCAGAGAGTCCTCTGTGGCTAATGATAAAACTGCATCGCAAAATGATTCTCAAGTTAAACCAGCTCACTCGTCGGATGAAGAAGACGGGGAGGACTTCATTCCAATACCCACTCTGCGTGAGTATTCTAGGAGTCTTTCGAGAACGCCATCACCTTTCCTGAGGAAACATGAAATAGAGGCAACTAAAAAATCTGAACGATCCGGGGATGACGCGTCTGGCAAAGAACAAGTCGAAGAAGAATCAAAGCCTCAAGATCCGAAGAAAGGCAAAAGAAAAGGCCGCCATTCTGAATCTGAAAGCGAAAGCAGTGAAGAAGTTTCAAAATCCAAGAACAAAGCCAAACTCAAGCGAAAGGAAAAAGTCTCAAGTTCTAAGAGATCTAAAAGATCCAAAAAGGATAGTTCTTCCAGTGATAGTGATTCTGAAGAATCGTCTTCCAGTGATTCAGAGGACGACCGTAAAAAGAAAAGCAAGAAAAATGCTAAAAAGAAGTTGGCTAAGAAATCTAGAAAGAAGAGGGCTCGGTCATCGAGCTCCGAGTCGAGTTCCGAGGAAGAAGTAAAGCACAAGAGCACCAAGTCAAAGCAGAAAAACATTCCAGACGACTCTGACGCCGATAAGAAGGCGGGTAAGAAACGCAAGGAACTGAGTACGGAACGCTCTAAGAGTGAGAAAGTTGAAAGCAAGCAGAAGCCTAAAAAAGCTGACAATTCAGAAGATTCTCGGGATGAGTCCTCCGACAGTGACGGTAAAACTAAAAAGAAAGCTGCCAAGCACGATTCTTCCAGCTCTCCTGAAAAAGACGTTCGGCGCAGTAAGAAGGTTGACCCACCGAAAGAAAAGGCTTCTTCACCTGAGGCTAAATCAAAGAAAGCAGATGAAAAACAATCTAAAACTAAACATGTTGAAGAAGCGAAACCCAAGTCCCGCGAAGAAGAAAAGAAAGGAAAGAAGCGGGAAAAAGAAGAGTCTTCGTCCGACAGTGACCAAGTGTCAAAGAAAAGGGCAAGAAAGAAGGTATCAGAATCGGAGTCTGATTCGGACAGTGACGAGCCGAAGAAATCTAAGAGGACTAAAAAACACAAGAAACACTCGAAAAAACACAAGAAACACAAAAAACATAAGAAATCTTCCAAGAAGAAGGATGACTCCTCAGATAGCGAGGAAGCTGAAGAGGAAGAGGAGGGAAAGGTTAACAATGAGGACCTCGAGAAGAAACTACGCGAAAGAGCACTGAAGTCAATGAAGAAACAAAATAGTGCATCAGGTTCTGACTAACTTTTATTTTTGTGTGCGGACTCAGTCATTTTAATGATTTAATTACTGGAATAACATATTGACTAAGCTTACATTGTATGTCACATTGTTAGTATTTAATAAAGTTTCAAAAATATAGTTTTTATTTATATTTATTAATAACACCTTTAAATAAGTAAATTTACAGTAACTTTGGATGATAATACTTTGGTTAACAACTCTTATCTTACATATTATCTACTGTAGCCCCTGTAACCGGTGACAAGGCTAGGCGTGACGCCGCTGCTGTATATATTTCCGTATCCGGGTCTCTTGTTGTAGTATCCGTAACCTAAGTGGTATGCTCCCTGGTTGTACGGGCTATTGTATCCATAGTAAGATGTCAGACCATCATTACCCCCGTAGCCTCCGTAGCCTCCGTAACCACCGCTACCACCGTAACCACCGTTACCTCTATAACCTCCTAAGCTGCTTGAACCGTATCCGCCGTAACCTTTATTGTAGCCGCCGTAGCCCGTGTTTCCCTGGTAACCGTTGTAGCCGTTGTTACCTATCGAGTTGTCGTATCCTCCGAGACCTCCTTGGTAGTTGTAGTTGTTGTCGAGGAGGCCGTAGCCGGTTACGCCCGAGCCGTAGCCGCCGTAACCGCCCGAGTAGCCGCCATAATCTGAGAACCGACGGGTATCTGTAATATGTTATTGAACAGTCATACAGACATACAAAACTAAAAGTTAATTTCCGGCTGTCTGCACAGGGTTGACGCACCGAACACTAGAGCTGCACCCGTAAATGCATACAATATTGCCATGGCAATGAAACTGTGTTATAAAAATTAAATTGCAAGGCGGATGCGATAACCATCAGGGTCGCCAGTGTACAAATACTTAAGAAAGGGTTCAACGAAATATCTTGCCCAGCCCATCTGCGGCCCATCCTTAACCCTTTAACCGCTTAGAATTTTTCATCGGGCATGCTCGTGTCGCCACCGATACGGCACCACCCAGAGTAGGTCTTGCATATTCGATAGACCGATGAATGTCCTGTAAAAAGCAATTCAAAACTTTGTCTTTCATATCAGACTGCGGCGAAATGAGCTGGATATTTTATGTCTTATTTATAAACCAGACTTATGGCGGTTAAAGGGTTAAAGCAGATCGCAACCTTAATAACACCAATGCTTGCTCTTGATATGCGGTTGCGAGAGAGCTCTCGTGGATGCTCTGTGTTAGAGATAGACCTGCATTTATCTCAAGAGCTGTCATCACAACGAATCTTCAAGTAAGTACAGAAAGCCTTATGCTAATTAATCCATTAATTAAACGACAACTTGAAATCTTAGTTTCCCGTACAGCGGCAGAACAGTTGGCTGTGGCGATTTTAGTAGGTAGGTATAGTCAAGCGTTGAAAAAGTTCGCCATTTTACGACTTCATTTCCATGATGTGAAGGTTCGAAAGTGACTAGGTACCTGCAGGTTTTCGCAGGTTATTCCCACGATAAATTAAAATAGGCATTCTAGACTAGCGACCCGCCCCGGCTTCGCACGGGTTTATATCTATTATACATGTAAACCTTCCTCTTGAATCATCTATTAAAAAAACCGCATCAAAATCCGTTGCGTAGTTTTAAAGATCTAAGCTTACATAGGGGCAGACAGACAGTGGGCGACTTTGTTTTATACTACGAGTATGTAGTGATACTGATATTGACTTCTTACATGTATTGCTGGCGGCAGTATTCAAGTCGTCCTTAGCGGCCGCATCCTTGATCAATGGGGAACGGTCTTCGAGCTGAGCTTCGCTCGAGGCCGAGGGTGCTGCAAGAGCGCTCGCCAGGATGGCACAGATTAAGGTTAGACGTATGAATTCCATCTGGAACAAATTATGTGTTAAATTCAAGTTTCAGATATCTTTTTATGATTTTAATATTCATTTATCTTTATTCACATAAGACAGAGTACAATAACAAACTTAAACGTATTACTAAGTAACCTAAACCTATTCCTAATCCTAAAACTAAACATCAAACAACCCTCCCCGAGCCACTCCAGGTGCAAAGGTTCCCATCACACTGGCCGCATTGCCGCGCTGAACAGCTATGGCTAACCTTTGCACCAGAAATGACCCAGAGCGGGGATCAAGTCCTCTTTCATGTAAGCGACGCCCTACTTCCCTAAAAAAGATTTTGGCCTCAGCGCACCAACACCCAGTCGTCTCCACCGCAAGCGGAACAAATAAATAATTGGAAAGACACGCGTAATTGTCCCTCTTCCGCACTGCCGCCAGCTCAGCAGCGGCTCCAGGCGCCCGCATGGTGCGACTTATGTGCGAAGCAGCAAAAGTACTAACAATGTGGCGTCCCAGAGCAGACACTTGCCTTTTTGCCAGGGCACCAAAGTCAAACCGTCTGGCCTTTTACCATCGGATCGGTTAAGACCTGGAGGCTCCAGCACACACGGCACATTCGCCGACACAAGGGCTCTCCGAACAATGTCATTTAGGGCATGGTGACGTGGGAACCTTCCTGCGCACCGACAACAACTCAGTGCATGATGACCGCTACTCTCCACCATAGCGTTTGTGTTAAATTCGTTTAGTATGTTAGGTATTTCTGTTGTTCAACCCGGTAGGTACAGTCATTGCCGTCCTAAACTATATGCTGGCGCCCTTGGGAACCATACGGTTTTGGGGGCCTTTTGGAAAGTAAAGAAAGCAATTTTTTTTACGACCAGTGTGCTCACTGTTACTGTCGGGTCCTTCGGCGCTCCCTGAGAATGGCCCCCGGGCCCCGTGTACCCTTATGGTAAAGACGGTTTTGGGTACAGTCGCCAGTATTAAGAATTAAGAAGAATTAAGATTTTTTATTCATTCAAACATAGGTTAACAGTATGACACCAAATCACTTAATGTGGTACCTACCTACAATAGTATTTTATGCAACTGTTGTGTAAGAAGGGTCTTAAAACGCGAGTGGCGTGGGTTGCAATTACAGACGCCATGAGCGTTTTTAGACCAGTTATACACCGTTGCATACAATACTTTTTCTACGACAAATTTTAAATAAATAGCATAGGTACTACAGAATAGTTAAACTTTTCAGGCAGCAAGTTTTATATTCATACTTTTGCTAGTCACTTTCTTCAGGAGTGCAGGTATTAATTTCTTCGACCATTTTAAAAGGAACGTACATTTGTCTTCACAAACACGAATAAAATCTTAATAGTTTAGGACTAATAGTTTATCATCTTTCGTATTTTCATTTTGAACTGTATTTTGGTGGGAAATCGGAAATGTGACACCTCTTGCTTATGGTTTGTTTTGTTTTTAATTTGTTTGCACTTGCCATCCGAACCAAACCAATTCCGGACCCGGGGGCCGATTTTTGACTTTCGAGCGCTCGTAAATTAAATAAAAGTAACTACGATTGTAGGTCAAAATTGCAGCCACTTACTTTCTACCGATAGAATTGAATACGAGTGGTCAATACCATTCGTTTTCCAATTTTCTATCGCTATTTCAAAATAGCATTTCGTAGTTTTTGACCGTTTTCGAGTGAAAAAGTCGAGCGCTCGAAAGTCAAAAATCGGTCCCCCGGACCGAATTCGAGCTGTTTATTTTTATAAATAATACCAAGAATTTATAAAACGTGTAAAATTTAACACACAATAGATGATGATTATTTCTCTATATAAGTATCTATATCGTCGTCTAGTACCCATAGTACAAGCTTTGCTTAGTTTGGGACTAGGTTGATTTCTGTAAGATTGTCCGCAAATATTTATTTATTTATTATTTATTTATTTATTATTATTGTAGTAAATAATTTATAATATACAAATGTTAAATCGTAAATAAATATTTTTATTTCGAAATATTTGTTTATGAAGTTGGCACCACTGCAATATAGCGGCCGATTAAAAAAAAAGTTAAACAGTGCTTTTATGAAAAATGTATGAACCAAAAAAATACGCTAAACAATGCGTTTTTGGGCCATAGAGCATAGAGTTTTTCGACTATTTATTAGTGGTGTCATTGTATTTGAGCTACAGCCTATATAAATGACAGATAACGGTACAGGAGTAGAAAAAATACATCACGTAACTAAAGATATTTAAAAACACTTTATGCGAAATTCAAAACATACGGTAACGATATAACACGATAAACAATAGTACATTATGATACAAGTGTGCTAAGTTGGTAATTACACTCGAGTCGGTTTTTAAGCCTGAGCCGAAGGCGAAGGCTTAATGGAGACGAGAAGTGTAATGACCAATGCTCACGTGTTTCATACGACGTTTTTCAACACATTTGCGAGGAAAAAATAAAATATAAAAAATTAAAATGTTAAAAGATATGTAATGAAAAGGCACTAGTGCGATAATGTAATGTAAAAGTCACGGCATGGGTAATATTCTGCATTATTTTGCTAATATTTAAAAAGATATGTAATGAAAAGGCACTAGTGCGATAATGTAATGTAAAAGGCACGGCATGTGTAATATTCTGCATTATCAGTGTAAATACGCTGTAATAAGACCTACTTTACGAGCAGGTGTGTTGAAAAAACTAAAATAAACTCATAAACAACTTCAACAAGAAACATGTCCAAGTTTAAATCTTAACACTATTATGCGGTAGGAATGCTAATACTTTTCTACAGAACACACCAATACTCTCAGCAAATATGTCTATACGCCCGCCGCGCCGACCGATGGCCCACTTGCTCGTGGCACCAGCAGGCCCATGCGTTCCAACACGGACACATTGTCTACTCTATTATTTAGCAGCTGGTAATAGTGCACTATATGTATAAATTTTCTCCGAGTCTCAAGCGTGTGAAGGCCAGTCATTCCCGAAACAAACAGGGACGGGTACATGAAGGGATAGTATCCGTATCGTCGCTTGTAGATATGCCTGGCGAATTTCTTCTGGATTTTCTCCAACATTGTGCTGTATTTAATCTCATGCGGATCCCACACTACTGCACCGAATTCAAGTCTACTGCGGATATACGCATTGTAGAGCATGATTGCGACTTTGGGAGTTGAAAATTGGGAAGCGACTCGTATCCTCATTATGAATCCCAGCGTTAATAAAGAGATCATCACGTGCGCGGAGGTGCGGTGCAGTGTGTGATACCGTGCGAATTTGTATACAAACTGAGTTAAGTATAGTTGAAATTATTTAAACTGAGCTGATCTACTTATCTTCAAAACAATACCATTCAAGTGAAACAATACGATCGTGTGGTCGGACGCGTGCCTTTTCTGCAAGAAAAAATTAGCGCCACATAAAATGTTCATTGAATAATTTTTATTTTATTATTTTTAATTTTAAAATGGACTAACAAACAATAAAGGAACATTTCTTGTTTATTATTAGGTACCTGGCTCGCTGGGAGCGGGTTTTTTTTTATCTTTTAGTCCATTTTGAATCTATTGAATAAGGCGATAGAGTTCATTATTCTATGAACATTTTATGTGGCGCTAACCTTTTTCTTGCAAAAAAAGGCACGCGTCCGAGCACACAATCGTATTGTTTCACTTGAATGGTAGTGTATTGAAGATAAGTAGATGAGCTCAGTTTAAATAATTTCAACTATACTTGCATACAACACAGTTGGTTTTCCTTTGGCACTGGTCGAAGAAAAAGAAGAAGGGTTTAGAAGTGCGTATTCTTTTCTTAAGCCTGCGCCGAGGAAATTATGAAATTATTGCGTTCGTTTGATCCCTTGCTGTGTTGTTATTATTATTATTACTAAAGCTTTAGTTCTGCAATTCCTCTGTAAGATATTTAAGGATTCACTCTATCCATCATATATCTACTTTAGAAACACGATTACTTACACTTTCCTTGATAGAAAAAAAAATCCAAAGTTACCTCTACAAAAGAAAATAAACCCTTAGTATGGCGTAAATACTTCATGGAAGGTCGTCAGTTTTTGAATAATAACAAAACTACATGTCGTCGTCCCTATCCGCTTAAGTCCGTAGACTATAATGAATAATGCCAGAAGCTCGGTGGCCCCTTAAGTTATGCGCTTGACTATTTTTCATCGCATCGTACCTAGTTCCTAAACGAATGGGTCGATTTTAATGCGTTTTTTTTGTCCAAAATCTGACGTGATCGAGATGGTTCCTAGCTACGTTTCAACAAAATCGGTTCAGCCGGTTTTGAGATATTGAACTTTAAAATAAAAATGTTGGAGGTTTTTCAACTTTTTTAAGTTATTATATTTGAACAACGCCTGCCCAGTCCATTGCTACTCGCAACGACCGTTATTTTTTGGGAGAGTCTCTGCCGCTTTATTTATGTTTGGGGCAGATTGCTTGAACAAATTGTCGTAAATGTGGACACGCTGGACAAAGGCACCAAAATTTTTTCAGGTACTTGTTGAACCAACTCTTCAGTCGGCCATCTTTAATTTTATGGCGGCCATTTTGCTAACAAGTACACAAAAATTGGTGCTTTTGTCCAGCGTGTTCACATTATCACCATCACCTGAAACTGCCCTACTACATAATCTAACAAAAACAATATGTGGATGTCTCCAGTCGCGTCTTTGTGACTTGCTTTTATCTATACTTGCCACTTAGCGATTTATCGCCAACAAAGTACCTACGCACTTAAATACAAGAAGGCTTTAAGTATGTCGTCGCGTTAAAAGGTTCTGTACCTACCTAACATAAAGCAGGTAGGGAGGGATATCTTGTCCTAGTAATGTGCTGATCTAAATATGTCTCGACTCATCTCACAAATTGACCGGGCTGTTATTCGGACCGCGCTAATGGGCCTAACCTCACCCGTCACGCCTCACGAAAATAGATCTCTGATTACGCTTAGTTACTGCGAATCGCGGCGTCAAGTTATATTTGTGATGAGGTGAGGTTAAAACAAGTTACAGAATAGCGGGGCAGTATATATAACTTGAGCATTCCAGTCGTAAGGACTGCGTCATCGGAGTTAGACTGGTTCATCGAACGTTGTGAATAGGTTAGGTACTAAAGCCAAGAAAGTGGTCTAGGTACTACTTATAATCACGCCTGTTGAAGATCACAGATTTCCACTTAAATAATAAGGTTCTAGCTGAAATATTTCCGACTCGGCTGGGCAGCATTCGGGAAGCTACGGCACATCTTTTCGTCCAATATTCCGCAGTGTCTCAAGACGAGAGTCTTTGACCAGTGTGTGTTGCCAGTGATGACATATGGCACGGAAACGTGGTCGCTTACTATGGGCCTCATAAGAAGGCTCAAAGTCACTCAAAGGGCAATGGAGAGGGCTATGCTGGGAGTTTCTCTGCGCGATCGCATCAGAAATGAGGCTATCCGCAGCAGAACCAAGGTAACTGATATAGCCCTCCGAATTGCTAAACTTAAGTGGCAGTGGGCGGGGCACATTGCACGTAGAACCGATGGCCGTTGGGGCAGAAAGGTTCTCGAGTGGCAACCACGTACCGGAAGGCGCGGCGTGGGTAGGCCCCCCACAAGGTGGACTGATGCCCTGGTAAAGATCGCGGGAGTCCGCTGGATGCGGGTGGCGCAGGACCGGCCATTGTGGCACTCTTTGGGGGAGGCCTATGTCCAGCAGTGGACGTCTTTCGGCTGATATGATGATGATGATGATAATGAAATATTTCGCTTCGATCACTTTCATACATAACATAACATAATAAGAAACTGACTGTACCTAGGTACTTATTCACTAACAATCTTTTCAAACTTTTCATATCGTGCAGTTAGGCTACCTATTGCATAAAAAAAAAAACATTTTCAGTTATTTTCCGTATACTCGGGTTCTTTGAACTTTTTATGCTTGTTACTTATAAAATACTTATACTTATAAAAATATGTAGACCCTAGACTAGACACCAACCAATACACTCAGACCAAGTAAAAATTGCTCTGAGTTGTTACAGTGGATATTGCACGGATGCACGGTTTTAGTTAGTTTGTTTTAATTTTTTAATTAAAGATCCTGGCAGAATACCAGCGGTGTGGCTTGCCACATCATAGCGCCATTTCTCTGCCACGACACATGGCTTCTTAACGATGTTCTTTTTGCATGCTTCCTTTAGATAGATATAGTATTTTTCCTTTCGGCCGCGTATGTAACTGAGTTTTGTAACCAGGTACAAACTAAGAAAATTTTCTCTTTTCTTGTAACCGGGTGATTCATCAACCTAGTTTTGTAACCAGGTACAAAATAAGATTTATTTTTCTTTTCTCGTAGCCAGTTACAAACTAAGATTATTTTATTATTTTTTCGTAATGGTTTTCCCAGTTACGATATCAGATTTTTTATTCCTTGTTGGTAACCAAGTTGTTATCAAACCTTCAAGTAGAGACGATTCTCTTTTGAATGTTATTAGTACTGGCCATAAAGATAACTGTCTTTGAACGGTAATTGATAAGTAATGAATGTCACATATTATATGCAATTGAGATAGTCATTGATAGAGTGCAATTTTCTATTACGGTTTTCCATTTTAAAATGCATAAGTGATTTGTGGCTAGCAACATTTGTAATGTGCCCGCACACTAAACTAAAATTTATAGCAACAAGAAGAGGTGGTGTTCTATTACTCCACGATGGACGGCGATTCCATCGCAGAAGAATATACAAAGATGGAAACTCATTCTGGCTCTGCTATACTAAAAAAGGATGTAAAGGGAGTGTTAAGTTAAGTATAAAGAATGAAATATTAAAAACGAATGGGCACGATAATGATTGCTGCAGGGATGAGGATAAAAATATATTTTTGGAAAAAATGGATAAACTGAAACAAACTACAAGTTCTAACTTCGAACCCATAGAAAAACAATACAATAATATGGTTTGTGAACTGAAGGATAAGGGTTGCCGCATGAATGACATTCCAAGTTTTCAAAATATCAAGACAGGGCTATATAATAACCGTAACAAAATTGTGGGTGCCCCAAAATTACGTTTCAGTTATTCAGAATGTTGTGAAGTGGTAGTACCACAAAAATTCAAACATTTTATCCTTGCTGATTACTTAGATGATGACGATACAAGAATTATTGTGTTTTGCGGCAAGGTCATCAAAGATTTGACATCTTACAGTCATATATTCGCGGATGGCACGTTTAAATCATGCCCATCATGTTTTAAGCAACTTTACACAATACACGGATTTAACGAAAGTAACAAAACGATTGAACCATTGTTTTTTTGTCTGCTTCCTAACAAAAAAACGAAGACGTATGCAACTCTATACCATTTGATAAAATCGCAGACTAGCAAATTTTTTCATCCGCAAAAGATAACCTTGGATTATGAGTTAGCGGCAATTAAAGCTGTTCAACAAGTTTTTCCAAACATTATCGTAAAAGGATGTTACTATCATTTTAACCGAGGTGTATTCCGTAGAGCAAAGAAAATGAAAACAAGAGTAAAACAGAGGCACGTTGCTCGGTGCGTTGGTTTGGCCCGTTTGCCAGAAGAGTATATACAAAAAGGATTTGAATATGTAATGTCAAGAAGTCCAAAAGGAGATGATATGGAACGTTTCAATAAATACTTCAAAAAACAATGGTATAACCAAAAGGCATTTGATTTTGCAAAGACATGTGGCTGTCAAATGGAAACAATAAGAACCACAAATCATCTAGAAGGATGGCACAATAAACTTAATAGAAGTATCGGGGCTAAAAAACCAAATATTGGCAAACTTTTAGATGTACTGGAAAAGGAAACAAAGATATTCAATATCAATTCAAGCTTCAAAAAGAGTCGAAAAAACATAAATTACACGGAGATTGAAGAAGAAATTGTTAAAGCTATTGGGGAACTCAAAGAAAACATGATAACAACCGGGCATTGCTTGGAAATTATTTGTCCATACACATTTATTTAAGTAACGTCTAATCTATTTATAAGATTTTTTTTGTAATGGGAGAAAGCATAATAAATAATTTATTTTTGTGATGACCTTGGTACTAGGTATATCTATGCTATTTTGTAAAACAATGGCAAAATTAATATAATTTGTTTAGGTATCAAACTCTAAAGCAATAATGGTAAATTACTGGCCACTTTAAGTTAAAAAAAAGAGTTTGCTAAATGTTAAACACATTTGCAGATAGTGACTTCGTACGTCAGGGCTGTCATTAATAAATTTGATTCTTTAACACGTACTTGCCTTTTAATAATCCACGTAAATATACATACAACTATGATGGAAGTCAGTAGTGGTTCCAGTTCAGAGGATCGTCATTTAAAAAGAGTTTTGGGTGACGTAACCAAATGTGTTTTTGGGTGCTCTATGGTGCACCTTATGCCGATACCATTGCTGCAGAAAGCGATGGTGTTGAGTAAACACAATATATATCTTCCTCCGGATTCAAGGGTGTGCCTTGAGCACGTGGATTCTGAAGACTGGAGGGCCGTGATGGACAACTCGGCACTCACAGACTACTTTAATGAAGTGCATGCATTTGATATAGTGCAAATATTCAAAAGTGTACTAGAATTAGTGCAAATTACGGTATCATCTGCTCTATATTAATTGTTAATTTTAAGATTATCTTATTAAATAAATAAATTTGCAAGTTACAACAGAAATTATGTGTATTAATTTTAGCAATAAGATTTTAGAATAGATTAACAATAGAAGGACATTGGGAAATTTGGTAAGTAATTGATTTCCTGTGTTATTTATTGTTTTACCAATTTGTACACAAAAAAATAAACTAAAGTTATCCTTAGGGAGGTATGTACGTAGAGTCAAGGGCATAATTGTGCTTACAGTTTTAGACCTTATAGGCCTTGGCATTATTATGTGCCGAGTAAGTCCCAGATATCTTAGTCAGGACTTTACGTGGAGATTCGGAAACAGGCCCTTAAAGTTACAAAATAAGAATTCAACATCGTTTTTGGTAACTTAGTTTTTTAAATACAAAACAAGAACGGAAATTCTTTCATGGTAACTATTTAAAATTAATTATATATGTCTCTAAATATTTTACTAGTTCGTAACTGGCTACGAGGAAAGAAAAAAAATCTTAGTTTGTACCTGGTTACAAAACTCAGTTACATACGCGGCCGAAAGGGTATTTTTTCTGTTACCTTTAAATTTTGTATTTTAATAATGCCATGTACATGTTGTGAGAATGAGTAAAGTTTTAATCAATAAATATTTTCTTTAAAAAATTACTTTAAAGAAGGTACACTGAAGGCACTCAGAGACAACAGTCTCGCTCTTACTAAGTGTTATCTTGGTGTCTCAGTTATAGTTAACATGTGTATTACGTTTTCATTGTGAGGACACCAGTCTAATCGCAATAAAGTCTTGTTTACTCTGGGTTGGTAGGTCAGATGGCAGTCGATTTCGAAAAACTAGTGCCTACGACAAATGTTGGGATTAGATGTCAAAGCGGACCCCGGGCTCTAGGGCACAACCGGGAAAAACGCTACGAGGATGATGATTTGTATTACGTTTTCACCTTACGTATGTACCTAATTACCTAGGATTGATAATGATACAAGACTTACTGTCATGGTTTTTTCGGGTTTTGATGTTTTTTTCTTGTTAAAAAAATATGGTATATCTAATAGCGTAATAAATAAACTCCTACAAAAAAAAACAACAAAAATCATGGACTTTTTAGATCCTACATGAGCGAATGTACAAATATTGTCTACTTATAAACCGAGAACCTTCTTAACTTTAGTAAACGTAGAATTGTAATGATATGCGTAACAATACTGTAATAACAAAGTAATTACTACCTATTTAGTAAAACACCCAAAAACACTCTCCTAAATAAAATACCTGAAAATTTTGACTTTGCAGCAGTATTATAGGTTCGCTAACATAAAAAAAACACTTGGTTACGAGTATATAGGCTGCACATTTAAAGGTAGGTATTTTAAACTAAAAATACATACAACATAGGCACACGTAGACGGTGCTAAGTAACCTCATAATAATTAAATCTGGCATTGAACTCTGATAATGAAACAACGTTTGCATGCATCATGCATAACAGTTGTAGGTCGGCGCATTATTAGCGTGAGAAACATGTAAATCATGTAACAAACATGCAACCATTGTTTTGGGGGTCAAAGTTATGGCTTCAAAGCATAAAACACAGCGGTCGGTACTAACAGCACTTGTGACCTCATTTCCAGGGGCGAATTTTTACGCATACAGTCGCCATCGTACCGATATAGCCCTCCGAATCGCTAAACTTATGTGGCAGTGGGCGGGGCACATTGCACGTAGAACCGATGGCCGTTGGGGCGGAAAGGTTCTCGAGTGGCGACCACGTACCGGAAGGCGCGGCGTGGGTAGCCCCCCCCACAAGGTGGACTGATGACCTGGTAAAGGTCGCGGGAGTGGCGCAGGACCGGCCATTGTGGCACTCTTTGGGGGAGGCCTATGTCCAGCAGTGGACGTCTTTCGGCTGATATGATGATGATGATGATGAGTCGCCATCGAATACATCGGAGCAAACAATTCATTTCATTTCATAGTCCGCTACCCCAACTACTCGTATGGTCCAAAATGGTATTTCCTTTCTATCAATACCGAATTTGTATTAGTGATATTATATGTTTTTATATAAATTTGTGTTATTGTATTGCATGTATTTAAATGCACCCATGATAATAATTAGTCACACCAGGGCTGTAATTCGCTACGCGTTAATGCGGCTCACCCCGCCGGTCACCCGTTACAAAATCGATCAAAATCAAAATCAATTATTTATTTTGCAAATAGGTCACAAGGGCACTTTTACATGTCAAATGGTATTTTACAATATAATAATAATCTTACACAATTATCATTTAAAAATTGCAGATTTTAACCAACTAACTAAAATGTCACTAAATGAAAACAAAAAAATCCAAAATTATTAAATATTATTCATTACATTCGATATAAGGTCTGTATCAGAATTAACAATAAGTTAATGATATTAATTTAGTACCACAGAGATGTACAATGTCTCTGAGCGTCCGAATACAATCAATAATTATTCTAATGTTCTTAGAGATGTACATATACTGTCTCTAAGCGTTAAAAAGATCATTAATGTAATATTGTCAGAGATGTACAGGGTCAATAACAATAAAACGTGTCAAGAACAGAATGATGTCTCTCGTCAAAATAATGATAATAACACTAGTATTTAGGTAGTTACTATGCCCTTGCAAGCATGAACAGACCGGACTCCACAAACAGCACACGATCACGAGTATGACGCATATATCAGCCATCGCCTCCCTCAGCCATATGTTAGGGAAGGTGGCGATCAGATCAACGACGCCACCGTAAGCAAAGCCCTTTAAGCGAGCATGACATATTCAAGCCGATAACGAAACTAGACCTCTCGGCACAATTCTACCTTGACACCGCGATGCGTAGTAATTAAGCTTAGGTAGAGGTCTAGTTTTGTAACGGGTGACCGGCGGGGTGAGCCGCATTAACGCGTAGTGAATAACACCCCTGAGGAGTAATCACGTAACGTTCCGAACGCGCGTCGGTACAATTTAACTGCCAATTTTCCATATATAAAGTGACATTTAGACCTACCTGACGCGCGTACAAAGCGTTACGTGATCGACCTATTGGGCTATTATTCGCTACAGAATAGAGGGGCTGCTATTCTGTAACTTGTTTTAACCTCACCTCACCGTTCACCCACAGATATATCTTGACGCCGGGAGCGCGTAAAGAATAAGAGCTCAGGGTTTTGCAGCATTTGCGGGTGAGCCTTGAGGTGAGCTTAAAACAAGTTACAGAATAAAGGGGCTGGACTGGAACACACCACATACTAGGTATTACAAGTACCTAGTGATTTTATTTTCAACTGACTTCCGAAAAAGGAGAAAATTCTAATGTTGACTGTGCCACTAGGTACCTACAATATGTTTTTATGCTGTAATCTCAGGACTCGGTAATGTAGTACGAAACGATATCGTTGAGTTTAATAGGTATTTCACTATTAAAATTCCCCGAAGCCTCAACCCGATTCCCAATTCCATTCTGGCCTAAACAGTGTCGGATGATAAGATCCGAGAGAAATCGACTAAGCTCTTCAAATACACGTACCTATTACCAGTGGCTCTGTGGCTGAGCTGTAGAACTCGCAAGTCTGTATTTGTTTAGTTCTTTTTATATCCAAAAAATAAATCGACAAAAAAATGCTAGGCTTACATAATTATGGAACCTGTTCACAAAATTTCACGAGTATTGGTTGAAGAATGCGACATGTAGAGGAGAACAGCTTGAAATCCAGACATACGAAAGAATTTTGGCCCCAGCTGAAACGGAGAATTTCGTTCGCTTCGCTCGCTCATTCAATAAGCACACATATGAAATAGATACTTTACGAGCATATATTGCAATCAATAGGTATACTTTTTTTTTTCTAAACCATCTTCGAGTACCTACCTACTACGTAGGGACTTGAAAGGCATCATTTCCGGATCGGGTCGGAAATCGGTTCCAATAAATTGTTTACCGACATCAAAATGCCACATAAATGATAGTCAGTTGTCACGATTAAGTATCACAAAATAAGAAAACACTTAGTCATGCAATTTCCTGTTAATTCCGCAGACATCGTAGGTAATCCAATACATACCTAAACCTCAGGATGCTCGTTTTAAGAGATTGAATACATAATATATACAGGATATTTATGCTTTATTATGACTAGGTAGTAGGTACTTAAACACAAATCAAAAAAAATCTAACAACCTAAAGGACGACTCCCACTAAATAATAGAACGGGCCGTGTGCGCGTGCCTAAAACGCCGTCGTTTTTCTTAGAAAACGGCCCGAAACGTGTCCGGCCCGTTCTAGCGTGAGTCATCCTTAAAACGTTCTAATCGTTCATCAAAATTTGGTTGTGATATGCAATTGTTAAACTTTGGTGCGCAATCAGTATTTTTTTGGTAAGCGATTATAATGTTTCCCTTTATTCATCCTCCTAGCGTTATTCCCGGTTGTGCCCCTAAAGGAGCCCGGGGTTCGCTTTGACACCTAATCCCAAGATTTGGCATAGGCACTAGTTTTACGTAAGCGACTGCCATCTGACCTTCCAACCCTGAGGGTAAACTAGACCTTACTGGGATTAGACCGGTTTCCTCACGATGTTTTCCTTCACCGAAAAGCTAAGCAAGTAAGTTCCGAAAAACTCATTGCTACGAGCCGGGATTCGAACCCACGACCGCCGCTTAACAGCTGCATGCCTGAACCACTAGGCTATCGTAGCTGTTTCCCTTTATTATTACTTTTATTAGCAATGCCATCCTGATCATAATTTATGAGGTCTATGGAGGCTCAGACCCGCACGACATAATCCACATTCTCTAAATTTTTATATCGAGAGGTTGGGTACGGACGACACGCATGTCTGGATACCTAGACCTAGATACCTAGTGTAGGTACGTATGTAATGTTCGGAATGACGAACGTGCGTTAACTTTATAGACGTCTATAAACTTCGAACACAAGGCTTACCAAGGTAGGACGCTAAATTAATATAGGCAGTTACTTAGGTACCTACCTCACGTCAACGGATTAAACAGTACCTAGCCTAGGTAAAAGATATACTTAAGATAGGTACTAGTAGGTAAACAAACTCAATCCGTTGATAATAGGTTTAAAACAGTTTGACAAAGTAGAGCAACGCTTACTGGCCTTCAAACGGAGTTAGATTTAGATTATTTATTTTTGTTACGTATAAACGTTAAACTTAAAACTACATTCTACAAGTAGGTAGCTAACGCTTTGATACTCTACATCTACATCCTCTTTTGGACCAAAGAATAGGCTATTGTATTGCAATAGTGGCGACAAGGTTAATAGTAATTCCGTCTAGTTAAAAATAACTGCTGCACTGATTGTAAATCACCATTAATTAAAGTATTTGAGATATCATTTATAGTTTATGGCGCTGATAAATGCCAACGTCCTAGGTAGGTACAGGTACAGTGTACAGCTTAGTCAGCATCAAAACTAACTACGTAATCGAAGACGTCAAAAGTTCTTATTCCCTTGTAATAAAGACTTGACGTCTTCGTTTGCGTAGCTACTTTTGATGCTGACTGTACAGTACTTAAGCCAAGAAAGTTGTCTACCACTTTTCGACTCTATTAATTGTATATATTTATTAAGGTTGATAATTTATTTCAGAATTGATTAGATTAGATTAGATTAATTTATTTCATTTTGAAAATTTACATGTCATTTTTATAAGTTAAAATAGCATGAATTCACAAAAAGATCGTCAGAGTGTATAAGAATAACAATAATTTAAATAGTCAAATCAAAATACAGTGCAAAATGAAACAAACAAAACAATCATAATATTAAAATGGTACAATGTCAAGGAAATAAAATGTGTTTCAATGTCAAATTATTAATAAAAGCTAGGGCATCCTAGATATAAATTGTCAACAGTGGAAAAATATAATGGGTATACATACAAAATTGAAAAAGTGGAAAAAATATAATAGGTATACAAAATTAATAATAAAATAATAATTTCATTTTAAACTAAACATGTCATTTAATGCAGATACAACTTAAAATGTTTGTTCGTTGTATTCCTTTACGGAATACAACGATTTTGATAATAAAAAAAGTTCCTTTAGTCGGCGCTCAAATATGTCGTTTGAGGTCTCATTTTTTATATTGAAAATAGATGCGGCGTAAATAGATTTTTAATTAATATTCATTTGCTCAAATCTCTCTACTTCATAGCAAGAAGCTGGCGATCTAGGTTTCCAATGTATATTATTTAGATACTGAAAATTAAAAGTGCACTTTCCTTAAACAATAAATGTTAAAATTCACTACGGTTGGGAATTGGGATCTCCTAAGGAGGTCCAACTAGTTATTGAACTTCTGTAGCTAGCTGGATCAGATTCCAGACTTGCACCCAAAAGTAAATAGACCACAAATCGTTGTTTCCATCGAGTTTTCATCAGATAATTCGGGCACATCAGGGATCTTGAATCATTAATTCACTAAGCTGAGCTGGAAATACCTCTATCATTCAAAGGCAGATTTATACAGAAAACTCCAACAGAAAGAAAAAGTCCTGATCTTTATCTTTAGATGGAATTGTTTATTTTGGATCGTAACGAAAGGAAGGTAGGGCAAATGGATTCCGTAAATATACTGTGAATACCTTAATACGAAGGACTGTGTTATTGTAGGTATATACACATCGTAAAAGATAATTAACAGTCGTATAAAAGCCTTATTCACTTATGTTTTTATTAAACAGGGTAAGGTTTTGCTTAGTTTAATACTACCCGCGGGATCAAATATAGCCTATAACCACCAGGAAAGTCCATTTTACACGCAGGCGAAATAATTTTTGAAATCGGATAATCGGTTCCGGAGATTACCCATTACATACAAACTTACAATCTTACAGACTTTTCCTCTTTATAATATTACTAGCGACCCGCCCCGGCTTCTCACGGGTTTATATGTATAACACATGCATGTATTATACATATAAACCTCCCTCTTGAATCACTCTATCTATTAAAAAACAAAAAACATCCGTTGCGTAGTTTTAAAGATCTAAGCATACATAGGGACAGACAGCGGGAAGCGATTTTGTTTTATACTAGATGTAGTGAATTAGTATAGATTGTTCATTTATTTATATTTTTTTAATATGTGCTTTTGTATATATTCATAGTGTATTAATATGTGTTTGTAGACGTAAATTAATATAATTCAATTGTGTGATCGTCGTTAAAAACCTTATTAAGTAAGGTATGTAAACCTTTTTTTGCCACTCTTTTATTCTCATGTCAATGTTATAGGTACTGTTAGACTGAAAATGGCACAACTTTTCCTGATTTATCTGATAAGTAGCTTTGAAGTCTTTCGTCTTTCTTCCCGGGAAAACTCGTTTTCTCGTGAAAATGTGACCTACCTACACATCGATTTTTTGCCTCCCTAAAATCCTTTTTCGAGAAGCCATTTACAACCAAACAAATAAATACTAAAGAATATTACGAACATATGACAGTTTTAATGAGCAGTCTAGAGATTGTTATACTTATTACCGTACTGTTTCAGAAGCGATATTAGAATCAAACTTATTGACGATCATGGTATTAGAAATTTTTGTAATTTTGACATTTATATTAACTTATATTGTAAATTTTATCATAAAATAAATTAATTGATATTATTGATTTATAAAAGTGCTCGCGTGGCCTCTAATTGCATAATAAACTGTGAACTCTGCTCCATAAGTGCATTTAAAAAAAGGTAACTTACATTGAACACAATCAGAACCTTACTGCACTAGCACTCGCACAGGTGATGTGTTAAACGCGGAGATGCGCTCTGCGCCTCACGCGTACTAGCACTCCTTTATAAACCGTGGGAGTTTTTGTCTTTAATTGACAATGAGCTCTAGGGAGGTAATGAGTCAGTTTGTACGCTGACCGTCCTCCGAGACTATGACGCAGGCACATTGTCACCCCACATATAATAACATCTCAGGAGGTCTTAATGCTGATGCAATTTTCCGCCTTCGAAGATGTCTATTGTCTGAAATAATATGCAATCTAGTGTAATCCAATTAAGTATGTACTATGTGTCTAGTTTTTACAGGCTATGTCGGCAATCGATGCTATTTCAAGGAAGTGAAGGTACAGTCAACATCAAAAGTAACTACGAAATCGAATAAAAGCTCTTCTTCCCTTTTAATAAAGACTTTTGACGCCTTCGTTTGCGTAGCTACTTTTGATGTTGACTTTACTGGGCTTCGTAACTAATTCACTTGAAAATCATTAGAGCCTATTGAATAGGTTTTTGTAGTTCTTTGAAAGTGGAAGTGCTTTGATATTCTTAGAATGCATGACCTATGTTTACTCTAGGTCATTAACGTAGTAACGTAGCATAGTAAGTTATGAACTGCTAACGACTTGACTATTTACGCCGCATTTCCAAAAAAAAATTAGGTTTCCCTTTTGTTTAAACACATTCACTGCCGAGAATCGCTACGCGCTACGTTCGTAGTCGATTCCGGGGTTTTCCTAGCTAAGTAGCGAAAAGCGCCTACGGCGTAGGTGTCCGCTAGGCGCCCTGGTAGTGAAAGTGTTATAATTTGAAATGATTTAATTACACATTTTTGCTAAGTAATATAAATTAAATGAGGATCATCGGATCAAAAAACAAATTTTTACTTGTTCACTGCTGAGCTACTCTTGTAGCGCTGCGCCATAGTTCATAGCAACTTGATATCCATATGTAGTGAAGATCGCCCGCAGGCCTCTGACTTATGTGTGTCGTGATTATTAGGTACAATATTTCAAGGGTCAAATATTACTCAGTGACCAAGAAGTTTGTTTTTACAGGTACTTAAAATGTTAATGTAGGTGGGTAGTGTACCTTATAATTATCTATGAGTTCAATCACATATAGCCCTTTCCAGAAACTATCCTGAAAGGATATGTTTGACGCCACGTATCATATCACGCTAAGAGCCAATTTCAGTACCAACTAGGCAATAAATTGTAGTAATATTCGTAACAATTTGGAGTTACATCTTCACAAATGTTATTCTCCGGAAATGAAACGACAACGCGTAATTACCTACATCGCCCGACAATTTTTTGGTGTAATGATATTCATCTCGATTTCGTACTACAAAAGGTAGATGTGACTAAATTGTCATTACCTTGCCGCGAGGCGGAAGTTTGTGAGGTATGACAAATTATCGGTGAAATGATTGCAGTGACGTCTTCAAATTGCTCTCATGGTTGGCTGGGGCAAGAGGTCGATCGTTGTCAAGGTCGTTGTTCATTCACAATCCCTTCTGTCACACATGATGTGGGTTGTAGGACTTGTAGGCAGCCCTGCTTGGCAATGGAGTGGTTTCTTAACCGGCAAACAAGAGCTGATTCGGCTTGCGTTTTCGTTAAAAGTTGTAGGTATACAGATGGTTGAAGATTATCCCCTCGTATGCTTAGGTACGAGTAAGTACGGATCCGTGTCCAAGATTTGAACCTATGGTTGTACATCAGTTATGGAATAACCCTCTCGGCTAGCAGTGTCGACGCTCCATCCGTCTTCACGTTGCAAAAAAAACTAATCCGTAAACTCGTAAATATAAAACAAACCGATAGTTGCAAGCCGTACTTCATTAAACACAAAATACTTACCTTGCCCTGCTTATACATACCTACTGGAAATATGTAAGTTCATCCGTAAACACTCTGAATTATACACAAAACGAGAAGACACGCCGTTACCATACAGTCTAATAAGATGTAAATCAAAGCTTGTGCCTCCAACCTCCCGGTTAAAACTCCATTCCTCAGGTCCGCTAACCATGTCAGTTAAAATATACAACAAACTACTAGAACACATAAGAAAAGAAAATAAGGATAACCAATTTTTTACTAAACTAAAGAATATATTACTAAACTAGCTGTTGCCCGCGACTTCATCCGCGTAGAACTTAATACTTAGAAAATATAATGTAAACAAACTTCTACCATCTTAAGGGATGATTTCCGAGGCAAAAACTATTCTATATCCTTTGAAGGGTCTCAAATTATCTCTATACCAAATTTCATCTAGGTACATGGATTTTATCCAAACTCTCACCCCCTATTTTATACCCTTACGGAATGATTTTCGGGATAAAAACTATCTAATGTCATTATTCGGGACTCAAACGACCTTTATACCAAATTTCATCTAAACGGGATTCATCCAAATTTTCACCCCCCATTTCACCCCCTTAGGGAGTGATTTCCGGAATTACAACTATCCTATGTCCTTTCCCAGGACTCAAGCTATCTCTATACCAAATTGTATTAAAATGGGTTCCATCCAAATTTTCCCCCCTAATTTCACCCCCTTAGGGGATGATTTCTGGGGTAAAAACTATCCCATGTCCTTTCCCAGGACTTAACCTATATCTACACCAAATTTCATCAAAATAGATTACATCCAAATTTTCACCCCCCCCCCCCCCTTTCACCCCCTTAGGGGATGATTTCCGGGATAAAACCTATTATATGTCCTTCCCCGGGACTCAAACTATTTATATACCAAATTTCATCTAATTCGGTGCAGCGGTTTAAGTAGCTCCATACAAATTTCCACCCCCAATTTCAGCCTCTCAGATATAAAAACTATCCTTTGTCCTTCCCCGGGGCTCAAATCATCTAAATCGGTTCAGCGGTTTAGGCGTGAAGAGGTAACAGACAGACACACTTTCGCATTTATAATATTAGTATGGAAGTATGGATTATTAGTATGGATAGTATGGATTATTTCCGCTTGTCTTCCAATTAGAGGTGTAGTTACGAAGCTACAACCGTTTTAATGTCGCTTGTTAGAGTGAGAAAACGATCAGGGACCGTGACGTCACGATCCTCGAGCGTCATAGTAAAAAACAATCGTTTCATTATAAAGGTGCGTTTTGCGGAAAAGAGACGCAACAAACCCCCTCTTAAAACTTTATACACTTATAACTTAGTGATTACCTAGCCTCTTGCGTTGTTTTTTTTCGAGATAATACAACATTATGATTATTTTGTTTAGTGTCTACATCCCTATTTTCGATAGAAGATAAGATGAAATAAGATTTCTTTATTGTCAGAACTGTGTACATTTAGTTGTTTTGGGTAAAATAAAGTCCAACAGCTTGCCCATTTCGGACGTACAATATTAAACTTAAAGCTAGTCAAATATACTAAAACAATAACAACAATAGTATTTCCAAATAATTTTAACCATATTCACACATAAAATATTAATTTAGATCTATCCGACATCCGTATTTTCTTTTAAACCACGAACTTCGGAATTCGAAAATATTCGGGTATCTCTATCTC
This sequence comes from Epinotia brunnichana, assembly GCA_963854355.1. Lineage (NCBI taxonomy): Eukaryota > Metazoa > Arthropoda > Insecta > Lepidoptera > Tortricidae > Epinotia > Epinotia brunnichana. Next base: position 10,369,191 of record OY977941.1, on the reverse strand, counting down.
TATCGCACTAACAAATGACAGGAATGCAGAGGGCCTACCACCGCGAAAGGCATTCGAAGTTTCCCCTCTCTGTCATACTTACAAGTTCGTACATAAGTGCGACAGAGAGGGAAAACTTCGAATGCCGTTCGCGGTAGGCCCTCAGATATACGAACTTCGAGTTTCAGTTTTCGTGGTTTGGCTGAATACGCAAAGAGCGCGCGCGCGTGCCATTCAAAAAAACCAAGTTTATATTGTTCGAATTTGTTGTTTCATTTGTACAAATTACGCCTTAATTCGACATTTGCGCATATAAGTTCGCATATCAAAATCGATTAATTTTATATCTGCTTTTGGTACCTATGTGTCTCGTCAATGTATATCGTAGACGGGATTAAAATTATTAATAGGCGAAAGAAAGGCAAAGCAATTCCGCCATTTTGTCCGTAGTATTTCTTATTACTGTGATTTTGACGTTTCTTTTAGCTGACAAATGTGGCGGCGATATACTTTAAGAATAATAAATGAAAAATTAAATGAAGTCGTATATTACGGAAAATAAATGAATTGTCGCAGTCGGATAAAAACTATCCTAAGTTGCAGCTGGAATAATAATGTACCTATATAAAATGTTTCATATTTTTCCGTCCATGGGATGCTGAGAACATTCGTACCACAGAAAGCTTAGTTTCAAACTGGCTGATTCTTTTTTTAATTTAGAGATTTATTATAAGTGGAGATAACGCATATTATTCTATAAATGAATACCTAGATGATAAACTATAAAAGTACATATATCTACTACCAAATTATAATTGTCTGAACACAGTATATAGACACACATATCTATGTATATATATAAATAAATAAATATATATTATCTATAAATTATGTTTAGTAATTTAAATACTAACACCAACAAACATATTCATAAAGACACAAAATGCCTAGAAATAACCATGTCTACCGTTGACTTACGTTATTTTATTAGACTATTAGTTGTAAGTTAATCTATAAATACCAATGTATTGCGATGCCTTTGCAGGGTTCATGTTTGAGACTTACTGTAACATGTGTTAACTATGTACTATACTATAACAACATGAATGCAATAAAATACTTGAAACTTGAAACATCTCAAAGGCATCATTCGATTGTCCAATTCCGCGTCCAATACCGTGATAGTTAGACAGTTGAAATTTTCACAGATGATGTATATCTGTTGCCGCTATAACACACTTGGCCGCTTTTTGGAAGCCTCACCACTGCACTGGACATCTCTGCTGCAGGGTAACTTCTTGGACTGCTGCTGCTACTGCAGACGATGCTGCATAGAATAGGTTATTCATAAGAGTCGTTTTCGTTTCATATAGTGACATTTAATATGTTAACCGTTTAGGTACTTATTGGTTAAAATCTGCAATTTTTAAATGATTGTGTAAGATTATTAATATTATATTGTAAAATACCATTTGACATCTAAAAGTGCCCTTGTGGCCTATTTGCAGAATAAATACTTGATTTTGATTTTGATTATACCTACGAGTAGGTACCAATATTTGTGAAGGTTTCCTTGCCTTTTCAGAGGTCCTCCCGCTAGCCTAGATATTTTACGAGCGCCGCACCGTGTTCCTTGCCTTAAGGTTTGCGGTGTATAAATAATTTAGGTACTGACCTAAATTATTTATGCCGTCAGTACCTAAATTATTTATTTACTACTGATCATTATATTTTCAAAGATTCTCGTTTACAATTATATGGTTTTACATGTAGTAATGACGAAACTTTCGTTCTCAACAACATCGTAACTTAATTTTCCAATACACCTTCAATTTAACTCAAGTAATTGAATGTTTGTTAACCTACAAGGTTGGAACTATTTATTTTCATTACTTTGTTTGTACCTACTCACGTGCCTTGGTTCCTTTTGATATTGCAATTTACGTATATAGTCTTAAAACTTTTCACTATAGTTAGTAGTATATTATGTCTAACCAATAAATTGATATCTTACATAACAAAACGCAGCAGGTGAGCACATGCGCGTGGCAGTCGACGGGGCAAATTGCACGTAGAACCGATGGCCGTTGGGGCGGAAAGGATCTTGAGTGGCAACCACGTACCGGAAGACGCGGCGTGGGTAGGCCCCCCACAAGGTGGACTGATGACCTGGTAAAGGTCGCAGGAGTCCGCTGGATGCGGATGGCGCAGGACCGGTCACTTTGGCATTCTTTGGGGGAGACCTATGTCCAGCAGTGGACGTCTTTCGGCTGATATGAAAGAAAGAAAGAAAGAAAGAAAGATACATTTATTCACTAACACACAGGACACATATATTAAGCAAAAATAAATAAAATTAACAGTAAAAAACATGTAACAAGTGTGTCTCTGCGGCAGTGAACCGGACACTGGCTCAGCATTATGCTGAGGTGTCAGTCAGACACCTACAGCGCTGATTTTCAGCCAGCACCGTTGGTGACTCACGGAAACGTCATACAATTATAATTACACAACTATACATATAATTAATTGTGCAAGGCGAGAGAGAAATAAACATAAATACATAGTGAGATAATACATACAGCACTACCTACATGCAGCTTTAATAAAATAATAACTACGTAAAAAAACTAGATAAAAATGTGCAATTGGCATATTTTTGCTGTCAAAAGTGCAGGATTAGGATTAGGATTTTTGGAGCGTCAACAAATAGCCTTTAAGCTTACGCTTAAAGGTGTATCTATCTGCTAATGTTATATGATGATGATGCGCATAAATATATGACACGACTCTTCTTCTACAGAGTCGTTAGAATATATATTTGCCTACTTTGTTATGTGAGATATTAATGTTGGTAACTGGTCACAATAGAGATGTAAATATATGTCCCTAGGCGACGAAGTTGTGTAGTGGAAAATTAATTTCCATTAATATTGCTCGTAGGTGTAATGTATTTTAGAATCCTGATGCATTACGAAAATACTCGGAAAGTATCAAGCTTTCATTTATGTTTGCTATTTAAAGATTTTGATTGAGGTTCATATAGACTAACAATAAGGACGTTGTTTCATTGTGACGTCACAAGATAGTAATCCCTACAAATTCCATACTAACACTCAAAGCTAACGGAGCGTTTTTGACGTTTCGTAAAAAGAAGCTGATTTGACTTTTGTCAAATACCTACCCAATTTAGCAATCGTGCGGGCTTCTGACAAACAAGAAAATAAATAGTCAAGTTGCGAATATTTACGTACCCGAAAATGATCCGTCCATGTTCCATTTTCCTTTGATTTTCCAATTCATGCCCTTAACATCCTTTTGAAGCGGTGTTCCACAGAGAATCGGAAGTGTGGAGCAAACATTTCCTTTGGATTCAACATCATACTAAAAGAGAGAGTTCTACTCAATTACCGGGAGCCCTTACTTTTAGGTACGTAAATAAATAGGAGAGGTTTCACGCCCCAACGCGTCAGCGCTTTGTTTTAATCGTTGGATACACGGTCTTATTCATAAAAAATCCTTAAAACACCGTTGATCAACGTTTTAGTTAAAACACTCACTAAGCCTAATTGACGTTTGTTAAAAAGTGTGATTCATAAACCTCCGCTAAGCCTCTGCTAACTATTGGGCCGTTATTTGACAGATTAGAAATGTTATGTTGCCGTTCTGGGAAATCATAGAGCAAAATTGGTGATTTTCGATTTAAAAAAAAGTTTGACAGCTTAAATACCGGCAAATTGTAGTTAATTCAACTCCACGAAACTAACGAGCACGTTAATAAAATGAAAACTAATAAAAAATGATATGAAAACTGGACGTTGGAAGACAAGGTAAGAAAGGATACGTAGGTATTTACTGTAATTCGGCATTAAATATGAAGTTAATTACCCATGCCTATTTTCAAGAGCAGCCCATCTTATAATATTGTTTAATCATTTGACGCTGCTCAGTTTCTTAATAAAACATACATAGATTGGTAACATTATTGGATAATATATACTATAAGCTAAAAATAAAATTGAATGAAAATCAAAGTGTAGTTGAACATCATGTTTTATTGCTTCAGATTGAAATAATTCCTGGTTTGGATGTGAAATCATGAGCCTTACAAGCCCGGAGAGCCCACCGAGGCTTTGGAGGTGGTAGGGCCTGAGCCCCACAAGCCCAGAGGGACATCTTGAGGAAGAATATAAAGGTATTTATTTATTACAATATAATTTAATATTACATGTGAGTTTCAAATAATAGACAGCTTTCCTATGTTATTTATATTTAACATTGTATTTTTACTTTCAGATATCAGCTATTTAGCCTGTGGGAGCTAAATAGCTGCCGCAGAAATTAAGTGCCAATACTACCAATTAGAACTACACAATCTTCCATCTGTTCTCTTCATACTGATATAAATTTGTATTCAATATAAAATATGCAATAACCAAATTGAGTTTAATTTTTAATAAGAATAAACATAATTCATATTTTGTCAATTATTGTACAACACCAACATTTTTTCCTTGTTCCAAATCCTGCCTGGAATAAGGTATATCTATTTTATGAATACTTTCACTGCCAGGAACCCGCCTAGCTATCCTAAACCATGAATGATGATGAGATGTTTCACCAGATATATTATTATAATAGTACCTTGACCTATCCCGCAAAGATTAGAGAAAGAAGACCCTACTTGGATGCACGACGTGCAAGTGGGATGCATCTGCGTAGTGGCGTATTGGTGTAACGTACAGACAGATAAAAAAGTCATCTCGCTCATATTTAGCAGCCTAACTGGGGAAGTAGGCAGGGCCATAGCCAGAGTTGAATTTAAGATAGGGCAGCCGTAATTACAAGTAGGGCACAAGTCAAAATTTAACTTGATCTAATATGTGTGAGGCAGTTTCTTAAGGTAGGGCAATGGTATTTTAAGGCAGGGCATTCCCTAATAATGCCTCTCCCTAGCTACGGCCCTGGAAGTAGGTACCTCCACCTTATGTCAGAAATCAGGTATACAATCTATAAGTATTGTTCAATCCACGAGGACGCGCCCCACTTCTATCTATGACTAACGTTAAGGATAAAAAACAATGCTGGGGCGCGTCCTGGAGCTGGGGTACGTATCGGTACCGTACGAACAGCGGCAGTGGCGGAGCGGAGCACGGCATGTAACTGCTTTCGCTCCGTGTCACCACTGCCTGCGCGTTAGCAGTTTTTGTATTACCTACCTCCTGGGCATTCAAGGAATAACAGCCCTTTCGGTTGATGTAGTAAGTATTAGGCTTAGAATAATAACGCATAGAAGGATAGTTTCATACGGCCGACGCGCCAAGCGTGAGGCATAAAATGGATTCATGTACCTAGTTGTGATCAACTCGTATTCACACGCGCCAATACGCACACAAACGCACCAATTTTGTTCCACCGATCGCCGTACTGGGCCATTTATGGCCGAGTTTAGGTGGCCTCACCGCAAAAACTTTCTTTCACGTATATTTACTCATTTTTTTATCTGCTTACTTCATAATAAACTGAGAAAGTATTAAATACTTAACATAAAAACGTTCAAAATCGTGTTTAGTTTGCTCAAATACTTGCTGTCAAAATCAGCTGTTTTCAATTCAGCGGCCATTTTTATCCTTAAAATGGAGATAAAATAGGTTTAAAGAAGGGTCTACGGTTCGTTAAGTTAGCGAGCCGTTAAAATAGGCTTGATGGACCCAACAGCGTTATTTGACGTTTATGAATCACATTTTAGCGAATCAGTGCTATAGCGAGGCTATAGCACTGTTTTAACTTTTTATGAATAAGACCGTTAGATACCACTTGAAAAGGTTTCGTGTGGAGTACTGCAGAATTGGAAGATATTTCCGTGTTACCAATTTAACTAAAATGCTGCTACAAGCTTATGAACGCAGTTCCATGTAAGAAAATAGTAGGGCTCATAAATACCATGCATGTAAAATTAATTACGATTTAAACTTTCACTACTATCACACAAACTATACGGGAGTTTTTTTTTATCTCTGATACAATCAGAAACAGTCCCCGCGAAGGATACGGGCGACCGAATCCGCGCTTACATTATGATAAATGATTTCTAATGAAATTAGTGATTCTGTGTATGAATGATGAGTGATAGTTGTAATGGATGACGGGTGAAATGGAGAGTGAATTATATGCCATTGAACTTTTACAGGTTATTAACTATAGAGGAGGCGAGTTTGCAAAATGAGGCTATTTGACTATACGGGACTGAATCGCGTTTAGAAAATTTATTTATTTACGACCGCGGAGTTTGCTCGTGACTAGGGATGTTGTGACACATCCGAAAAGTCGGGTATCCTCAAAGAGGCAAAGAAATAAACTTAATTACTTTTACGCGATTTAGTCACGATTAGTAGACATAATAAAGTAATTGCGGTTGATTATCATAGGTAATTGTCATATTTTTTGATAAATATAAAGTTTCGGGTAACCCTAAATTAAATAACCGCAATAGGTATTTTTTTTTTAAATATTATACACTACTCTTATTTACATAATTATACTATTCTTCGTAATTAATACCCAAATATATTAGCAATTTCCGGGATCCTATCATAAAAATATCAACATCTAAAAATTTAGATTTTTCCGTTAACGCTGTTTTATTCATGGGTTTTTACGAGTCCTATTTAAACCTGGTAATGTTATTTTTGCAGTTTAGATGTAAAATTAAATAAAGATCATGACAGGATTAAAAAAACTGTACATCCATCCTATACTAGTACTATTTTAGGAAATACTAGCTGTTGCCCGCGACTTCGTCCGCGTAGTATCGACCGCGTATTTCTCTCAATACAAAATTTGAACCCTCTTTTAGGGGATAATTAAAAAAAAAGTTGATGTTCATTTTCTAGTTTGTGAACAAACAGTCTAAAACCAAAGTTAAAAATCTCATACTTTAAAAATGCCTTGAAATACTCAAACTTTGAACCAATTTTAACACTCTTAGGGGATGAATTTGGAAAAACTCTGAAATCAGTTTTGTAGTCTTTTAACGTACAGAATAAGACCGAAGTTAAAAATCTCTTACTCACACTTTAAAATTTTATTGCTCGCCATTTAAAATTTGAACCCCCTTTTAAACCCCCTTAGAGGTTGAATTTTTCTAATCGCTGAAAGAACTTTTTTCGTAAACTTTTAAGTCTCTAGCTCAAAAAAAGTGTTGCCCATACAAAGCTTTCTTAACCCCCTTAGGGGTGGAATTTTCTAAAACTCTGAAAGTACTTTATTATTAATTTTAATAAGTAACATTTTGAATAGTTTTAAGTCTAGTAAAAAAAAAAGTTTTTCCCACACAACACTGGCTACCCTTCTTAAGGATCTTAAGGATCCCCTTAGGGATGGAGTTTTCTAAAACGCTGAAAGTTCTTTTTTAGTATTATAATAAGTAATCTTTTTGCAAAGTTTAAAGTCTAACTCAAAAAAAAGTGTTGCCCATGCAAAGCTTGCTCTCCTTTTTAACCCTATTAGGGGTGGAATTTTCTAAAACGATTTGTGTTCTTTTTTTGTATTTTAATAAGTAATCTTTCTACAAAGTTTCAAGTCTCTAACTCAAAAACATAAACTTTCCCTGATAAAAACTTTGCACCCCTTTTTATCCCCCTTAGGGATAGATTTTTTCAAAACGCTGAAAGTCCTTTTTTTTGTATTTTTATAAGTAATCTTTCTACAAAGTTTTAAGTGTCTAGCTCAGAAAAAGTGTTCCCCATACAAACCTTGCACCCTTTTTTAACCCCCTTAGCGAATGATTTTTGTAAAACGCCGAATGTAGTATTTTTTATGTTCTAATAAGTAATTTTTCGACAAAATTTTAAGTCTCTATTAAAAAAAATATGTTTTTCCCATACAAACTTTGCACCCTATTTTACCCCCTTGGGGGTGAAATTTTCCAAAACGCTGAAAGTACTTTCTTTGTATTTAAATAATCTTTCTACAAAGTTTTAGGACTCTAGCTAAAAAAAATAGTTTCCCACATACAAACTTTGCACCCCTAATATTTTAGCCCCCTATTTTTAGGGGTAGAATTTTCTAAAACGATGAAAGTACTTAATTTGTATTCTGATGACTAATCTTTCTACAAAGTTTTAAGTCTCTATTTAAAAAAAAAATGTTTCCCCCCATACAAACCTTGAACCCCTATTTTACCCCCGTAGGGGTGGAATTTTCCAAAACGCGGAAAGTGTTTCATTTGTATTCTAATAACTAATTTTTCTACAAAGTTTAAGTCTATAGCTCAAAAAAAAAAGGTTCTCCCATACAAACTTTGCACCCCCATTTTACCCCCTTAGGGGTAGAATTTTCAAAAATCCCTTTTTATCCCTAGCCCACGTTATAAAAGCAACATACTGTGCAAAAATCAACTCTCTAAGATTAGCAGTTTCGGCTGTGCGTTGATGAGTGAGTGAGTGAGTGATTGAGTGAATAAGTCAGTCAGGACATAGGCATTTATTATGTATAAATAGATAGAAGATAATGAAACTCCCATTCAAATATCTCAAAAAATTATGAAGCTACATCCGTTTTAATGTCGCTTGTTAGAGTGAGAAAACGATGAGGGACTGTGACGTCAATATACTCGAGCGTCATAGTAAAAAACAATCGTTTCATATGAAGGTGCGTTTTGCGGAAAAGGGACAGAACATAATATAATAAGAGTCCAAAGTTTTAAGAGGGGGTCCTCTTAAAACTTTGGACTCTTATAACTTAATCATTACCTATATAACCTCTTGCTTTGTTTTTTTCTCCATTTGACTATATTTATTTTAAATTCTTTTTCGAGAAAATACATTATGATTATTTACCATATTTTCGATTCCTGAGCTATAACCACGAACTTCGGAATTCGAAAATATTCGGGTATCTCTACCTCTATCGCACTAACCATACTCGAGTGACAGGGATGCAAATATATAAACATTGAGTATCGGTTTTCGTAGTAGCGCCGCAGGTACTTTGGCTGAATGCGCCGAGCGCGTGCCATTGTCATTCAAAAAATACAAATTCGTGTTAATTATATTGTTCAAATTTGTTGATTTCATTTATTGAAATTACGACATAAAACGACATTTGCGCATATAAGTTCTCATATCAGAATCGAATATTTTTTTATGGTTTATATTTTAGCATTAGTCTCGTAAAGGTCTATCGTAGACAGGATTTAAATTATTAATAAGTGAAAGGCAAAGCAATTCCGCCATTTCGACGAAAATTTGACGGTTCTTATAGCTGACAGTTGGAGCAGCGTTTGATTTCAATAAAAATAAATGAAAAATTAAATGAAGTCGTATATTTCGGAAAATTAATTAACTGTCGCAGTCGGATAAAAACTATCCTAAGTTGCAGCTAGAATAATAATGTACCTATATAAAATGTTTCATATTTTTCCGTTCATGGGATGCTGAGAACATTCGAACCGCGCAAAGCTTAGTTTCAAACTGGCTGATTCTTTTTTTAATTTAGAGATTTATTATAAGTGGAGATGGAGATGGCGGCATTTCACCGACCCAAAACTTTTGCTCTTGAGTGTATATTGTCTAGTTATAAATGTGGACATGCATTCCTTAGTCCCTGTTTATTAGGGTTCCGTAGCCAAATGGCAAAAAACGGAACCCTTATAGATTCGTCATGTCTGTCTGTCGGTCCGTCCGTATGTCACAGCCACTTTTTTCCGAAACTATGAGAGCTATACTGTTGAAACTTGGTAAGTAGATGTATTCTGTGAACCGCATTAAGATTTTTACACAAAAATTGAAAAAAAAATAGTAAGTTTTGGGGGTTCCCATACACAGAACTGAAAAAAAAAATAAAATCATCAAACCGTACGTGTGGGGTTATCTATGGATAGGTCTTCAAAAATGATATTGAGGTTTCTAATATTATTTTTTTCTAAACTGAATAGTTTGCGCGAGAGACACTTCCAAAGTGGTAAAATGTGAGTCCCCCCCCCCTGTAACTTCTAAAATAAGAGAATGATAAAACTAAAAAAAATATATGATGTACATTACCATGCAAACTTCCACCGAAAATTAGTTTGAACGAGATCTAGTAAGTAGTTTTTTTTTAATACGTCATAAATCGTAAACCGCAATTTATTTTACGGAACCCTTCATGTGCGAGTCCGACTCGCACTTGGCCGCTTTTTATTATTATTATTATTTATTTATTTAAAGACAACATTAGGTCCACACATTATTTATACTTAAACTCTCACGAATAAGTTCAATGTGGTCTATATGACTACACGTATTGATTTATTATTAAACTTATATGCTTATATCTAATCGACCTTTTACACGAGGCCAATAACCAATACAATACACTGAATTAAGACGTTTAATGAATTAAAAATCTGTTGTCATTTATACACAGACCCAAAGCACAGTAGATATGGCTACAAGCAGTAAAGCGGTTGGGAGAGTCGTTTCTTCCAAACCTGCGGCGCTACCACGAACTTCGAATCTCGAACTTCGTAGATCTCCGTCTCTATCGCACTTATGGTTTATGGTACGTGAGCGACAGAGACGGAGATATACGATGTTCGAGATTCGAAGTTCGTAGTAGCGCCGCTGAGCTTTTGAGTGAGATATAGCGTCACTATACCGACGACATCACGGACATCAACCTGTACAGCGCGGAATTACAGCCGAACTCCTGAAGCCGGGTGGAAAACCGATAGGCGCGGACAACAGGAGCCCGCACGCCGTGCGCGCCCCTTTATCGCCATGTCCCTGCACCCGCGCACCGCGCAGGCGAGGACTGAGTTAAACGGTCTACCTATAGCATCGCTTAAGAGGCTGACAAGACCTAATTTGTTGAAATATTTGTACGAGAACGCCACTATGTCAGTCCGACTCCAGAACCAGAACTCGAAGCCTATTCCGCTGCAGCGGGGAATCAGGCAAGGAGATGTTATTTCTCCAAAACTGTTCACAGCTGCACTAGAGGATGTATTCAAAACTCTGGACTGGAGAAGGCTAGGCATCAACATCAACGGCGAGTACACCACTCACCTTCGGTTTGCGGACGATATAGTAGTCTTGGCTGAGACCATGGAGGACTTAAGTACGATGCTCGATGACCTCAGTAAAGCTTCCGAGCGAGTTGGTCTAAGAATGAACATGGATAAGACGAAAATCATGTCAAATGCCCATGTAGTACCAACTCCCATTAGAATCGGACACTTTATGCTCGAAGTTGTAGACGATTATGTATACCTAGGACAGACTGTCCATTTAGGTAGGTCCAACTTTGAGAAAGAGGTCAATCGTCGAATCCGACTCGGCTGGGCAGCGTTCAGGAAGCTACCGCACATCTTTTTGTCCCATATTCCGCAGTGTCTCAAGACGAGAGTCTTTGACCAGTGTGTGTTGCCAGTGATGACATATGGCACTGAAACGTGGTCGCTTACAATGGGCCTCATAAGAAGGCTCAAAGTCACCCTAAGGGCAATGGAGAGGGCTATGTTGGGAGTTTCTCTGCGTGATCGCATCAGAAATGAGGTTATCCGCAGCAGAACCAAGGTAACCGATATATCCCTCCGAATCGCTAAACTTAAGTGGCAGTGGGCGGGGCACATTGCTCGTAGAACCGATGGCCGCTGGGGCGGAAAGGTTCTCGAGTGGTTACAACATGTACCGGAAGGCGCGGCGTGGGTAGGCCTCCCACAGGTGGACTGATGACCTGGTAAAGGTCGCGGGAGTCCGCTGGATGCGGGTGGCGCAGGACCGGTCATTTTGGCACTCTTTGGGGGAGGCCTATGTCCAGCAGTGGACGTCTTTCGGCTGATATGATGATGATGATGATGATGATATTATTTAAGCAGTTCTTTAAGAAAAGCTATTTGTACTAGCACATCAAAAAAAAATAGGTTAATATTTCATCATATTTCTAAGACCGTAGACGGACTCGAAACATAATTGGACGAAATCGGCTTATTAGAAAATAATTGCAAAGATTAGTCTTAATATCATCTTAAACGGTTATGGGTCTGCAATTAAAAACATGAAGTCCACATAATATTCATACCTAAACCGCTAACGAGCCATATTTCGGAAATTATCCACACTTTTTTATACCAATATTTATTAATTATTTTCTTTTAAAACCTGGCTGCCCAAGTAACACTCGCTCTCGTTTACTCCGATACAAATAGACAGTGTGCGCGTTTTTGGTGTTGACAGCGCCTTAAGACCTTATACTATAACTAGCTGTTGCCCGCGACTTCGTCCGCGTAGAACTTTTTATCGTCTTAGAAAATGATTTCTCTCAATACAAAATTTGAACCCTCTTTTAGGGGATAATTAAAAAAAAAGTTGATGTTCATTTTCTAGTTTGTGAACAAACAGTCTAAAACCAAAGTTAAAAATCTCATACTTTAAAAATGCCTTGAAATACTCAAACTTTGAACCAATTTTAACACTCTTAGGGGATGAATTTGGAAAAACTCTGAAATCAGTTTTGTAGTCTTTTAACGTACAGAATAAGACCGAAGTTAAAAAATCTCTTACTCACACTTTAAAATTTTATTGCTCGCCATTTAAAATTTGAACCCCCTTTTAAACCCCCTTAGAGGTTGAATTTTTCTAATCGCTGAAAGAACTTTTTTCGTAAACTTTTAAGTCTCTAGCTCAAAAAAAGTGTTGCCCATACAAAGCTTTCTTAACCCCCTTAGGGGTGGAATTTTCTAAAACTCTGAAAGTACTTTATTATTAATTTTAATAAGTAACATTTTGAATAGTTTTAAGTCTAGTAAAAAAAAAAGTTTTTCCCACACAACACTGGCTACCCTTCTTAAGGATCTTAAGGATCCCCTTAGGGATGGAGTTTTCTAAAACGCTGAAAGTTCTTTTTTAGTATTCTAATAAGTAATCTTTTTGCAAAGTTTTAAGTCTAACTCAAAAAAAAGTGTTGCCCATGCAAATAGGGTTAAAAAAAAATCCTTTTTAACCCTATTAGGGGTGGAATTTTCTAAAACGATTTGTGTTCTTTTTTTGTATTTTAATAAGTAATCTTTCTACAAAGTTTCAAGTCTCTAACTCAAAAACATAAACTTTCCCTGATAAAAACTTTGCACCCCTTTTTATCCCCCTTAGGGATAGATTTTTTCAAAACGCTGAAAGTCTTTTTTTTTGTATTTTTATAAGTAATCTTTCTACAAAGTTTTAAGTGTCTAGCTCAGAAAAAGTGTTCCCCATACAAACCTTGCACCCTTTTTTAACCCCCTTAGGGAATGATTTTTGTAAAACGCCGAATGTAGTATTTTTCATGTTCTTATAAGTAATTTTTCGTCAAAATTTTAAGTCTCTATTAAAAAAAAATATGTTTTTCCCATACAAACTTTGCACCCTATTTTACCCCCTTCATCATCATCATCATCATCATAAATTTAAGAGCCAGGCTCTTGTCGGTGGAGTAATCGCCATTCTGTTCTTCTTTCTGCCACTGTTTTGAGCTCCTGATACGACATTACATTAACTTTCTCTTTAGCTTGGTCCATAAACGCACGTCTTGGCCTTCCTCTGCCTCTCCTTCCTTCAATTTTTCCTTCAATTATAGTTTTTATGTAATTGTCATGTCGTATCAGGTGCCCCAACATATTGCCCCTTCTGTTTTCAATAGTTTTTAGTAGACATCTTTGTTCTCCTATCAAATTTAGAACCTCTTCGTTTGTTCTTCTTTCTGTCCAACTAATACCTTCCATCCTTCTCCATGCCCACATTTCAAATGCGTTCAGTCTCTCTCTGTCACGCTGGGTTAGAGTCCACGTCTCACTTCCGTACAACGCTATGCTCCAGATGTAGGTCTTAATAAAACGTTTTCTGATCTTTCGAGATATTTTCGCCTTTAATATTTGCTTTTTGGCATTGAAAGCTTTTTTGGCCATGACTATGCGTGCGATGATATCCGAAGTGCATCTGGAGTCACAGGTTATAATGCTGCCTAAGTATTTAAAGCTTTTGACTTGTTCAATGGCTGAACCTCTAATTTTTATGGGATCTATGATTTGGTTTGTCTTAGATGCAATTAATGTTTTGGTCTTATTTATATTTATTTTTAGTCCAAATTCTGTGAAAATGAGGTCCATTTCTGTTACGAGCTGTTCAAGCTGTGCAGAATTTTCGGCTACCGCTGCGATGTCATCAGCAAATCTTATAAAGTGAAACTTTTCTCCATTAATTTTAACACCGCCTTTTTCTGATCCCAAAATTTCTCGAATGGCGGTTTCAATGAAAATATTAAAAATCAAAGGCGAGAGTGGACAACCCTGCCTTACACCCTGTTTTATTTTGGCTTTTCCCTTCTCCTGTCCTATTTCTACTATGGTTTCTTGATCTTTATATAGTGCATGTATAATTCGCCTGTCTCTATAATCTATTCCTATTGTACGCAGAATGTTCATCATCTTTATCCAGTCTATTTTATCAAAGGCTTTCTCTAAATCTATGAAGGCTATATGAGTGTTCAGGCCTAGTTCCATTCTCCTATCTACGATGAGTCGAAGAGCAAGAATAGCTTCTCTTGTGCCTCTTTGTTGCCTGAACCCATATTGGTCAGGTCCCAGATAGCTCTCCGTTATTGGTCTTATTCTGTTTTGCACTATCTTAATGAGAATTTTAGATGCTTGTGATATAAGGCTCAGCGTTCTGTGCTCTTCGCACTTCAGTGTATTTAGTTTCTTTGGCAATGGTAACACTTTACTAGTTTGAAAATCTTTTGGAATCACTCCTGTGATGTAGATCTCTTTCACTATTGCAAATATTTCATCTTTCATAAAATCACATTCTAATTTGTTTATGAGTTCAATGTATATTTGATCATCACCTGCTGCTTTACCATTTTGAATACTATTTAATGCTCTGTCAAACTCTTCTCTAATGATACCAGGACCTAGTTTATTTTCATCTACTTCCATTTCTCTCTCTATGTCATTATCTGTAAAACCATTTCCGTTGTATAATTGTTCTATGTATCGTATCCAGCGTTGTAATATATCTTCATTATTTAGTAAAATTTTGCCATGCTCGTCCAAAATTGCAGCACTTTTTGTCTTGTGATGTCTTCCTAGGTGTCTGACTATACTATAGGCTTTGTCTAATTTCCCTTGTTTAATAAAGTTTTCTATATGATTACATGCCTCAGATATGTCTTGAGCCTTTGCTTCTCTGCACTTTAATGTTATTTTATTTGAGAGGTACCTGTATTTCTCTATGCTATCTTCATCCACTCTATTCCTTACGCTTCTTCTTTCAATCATCATATCTATAATATCTGTGGTTAACCATTTATTTCGTGGTGTGATCTTTTCTTTACCCAATGTTTCTTCCGCACTAGTCCTAATTATATCTCTTATGTTATTCCAACGGCTTTCTATTTCTATGTTGTCTAATATATCTTTATTGTACTGTTCTAGTTTATATCCTACCTTATTGCTATATTGCACTCTATAATTACTATTTATTTCTTTAAGCTTATTGAGATCGATACTCTTTGGTCTGTTCTTTCTTTTAGGCCTCTTATTTTCAAAGTTGAACATGCTGACTAGAAGATTGTGGTCGGTATTGATATCTGCACCGGGCATTGTTTTACATGATTTGATTTGCTGCCGATGCTGTTGTTTTGTTATGATAAAATCTAATTGATATCTTCCTATATCTCCAGGCATTTTCCATGTGTATAGGCGTCTTTTAGGTTGCGCAAATAATGTGTTCGTTATTATCAGATTGTTTTCTTCACAAAACTGCACCAGTCTTTCGCCTCTACTGTTCCGCTTTCCAAGTCCAAATTTACCGACTATATTTCCCTGAGATCCTTCACCTACAACTGCATTAAAATCTCCCATTACAATTAAAATATCTTTTTCTTTAACTGAATCCAAAATTGTGTCAATGTGATTATACATTTCCTCTATATCATCATCTGTGTAACTACTGGTGTGCATATAAACTTGGATTATTATAATGTTATTAGGACTTCCTGTAAGTTTTATTGCTGTTATTCTATCGCTATAATGAATTGTGTTTTCCACTTGGTTGCCCCAGTTTCTGTTTAAAACTATTGCTGTTCCATTAACTCCTTGTTGGTTTCCTGTGTAAAATACTCTATAATCATCGCTCCAATAATCACCACTTCCCTCCCATCTCACTTCGCATAATCCTAATATATCTATGTTTAGTCTATTCATCTCTGCCTTTAACTCCTCTAGCTTTCCCGGCGTAAGCATTTACCCCCTTAGGGGTGAAATTTTCCAAAACGCTGAAAGTACTTTCTTTGTATTTAAATAATCTTTCTACAAAGTTTTAGGACTCTAGCTAAAAAAAATAGTTTCCCACATACAAACTTTGCACCCCTATTTTAGCCCCCTATTTTTAGGGGTAGAATTTTCTAAAACGCTGAAAGTACTTAATTTGTATTCTGATGACTAATCTTTCTACAAAGTTTTAAGTCTCTATTTAAAAAAAATATTGTTTCCCCCATACTAAATTTGCACCCCTATTTTACCCCTTTAGGGGTAGATTTTTTTAAAACACTGAATCTAGGTACTTTATTTGTATTCTAATGAATAATTTCTCTACAAAGTTTTAAGTCTCTATTTAAAAAAAAGTAGTTTTTCCCATACAAACTTTGCACTCTATTTTACCCCTTTAGGGGTAGAATTTTCTAAAACCCTGAAAGTTCTTTATTTGTATTCTAATGACTGATCTTTCTACAAAGTTTTAAGTCTCTATTTAAAAAAAAAATGTTTCCCCCATACAAACCTTGCACCCCTATTTTACCCCCGTAGGGGTGGAATTTTCCAAAAACGCTGAAAGTGTTTCATTTGTATTCTAATAACTAATTTTTCTACAAAGTTTAAGTCTATAGCTCAAAAAAAAAAGGTTCTCCCATACAAACTTTGCACCCCCATTTTACCCCCTTAGGGGTAGAATTTTCAAAAATCCCTTTTTATCCCTAGCCCACGTTATAAAAGCAACATACTGTGCAAAATCAACTCTCTAAGATTAGTAGTTTCGGCTGTGCGTTGATGAGTGAGTGAGTGAGTGAATAAGTCAGTCAGGACATAGGCATTTATTATGTATAGATAGATAGAAGATAATGAAACTCCCATTCAAATTTCTCAAAAAATTATGAAGCTACATCCGTTTTAATGTCGCTTGTTAGAGTGAGAAAACGATGAGGGACTGTGACGTCAATATACTCGAGCGTCATAGTAAAAAACAATCGTTTCATATGAAGGTGCGTTTTGCGGAAAAGGGACAGAACATACCCCCTCTTAAAACTTTGGACTCTTATAACTTAATCATTACCTATATAACCTCTTGCTTTGTTTTTTTCTCCATTTGACTATATTTATTTTAAATTCTTTTTCGAGAAAATACATTATGATTATTTACCATATTTTCGATTCCTGAGCTATAATATAACCACGAACTTCGGAATTCGAAAATATTCGGGTATCTCTATCTCTATCGCACTAACCATACTCGAGTGACAGGGATGCAAATATATGAACATTGAGTATCGGTTTTCGTGGTAGCGCCGCAGGTACTTTGGCTGAATGCGCCGAGCGCGTGCCATTGTCATTCAAAAAAAACAAATTCGTGTTAATTATATTGTTCAAATTTGTTGATTTCATTTATTGAAATTACGACATAAAACGACATTTGCGCATATAAGTTCTCATATCAGAATCGAATATTTTTTTATGGTTTATATTTTAGCATTTGTCTCGTAAAGGTCTATCGTAGACGGTATTTGAATTATTAATAAGTGAAAGGCAAAGCAATTCCGCCATTTTGACGAAAATATGACGGTTCTTATAGCTGACAGTTGGAGCAGCGTTTGATTTCAATAAAAATAAATGAAAAATTAAATGAAGTCGTATATTTCGGAAAATTAATTAACTGTCGCAGTCGGATAAAAACTATCCTAAGTTGCAGCTAGAATAATAATGTACCTATATAAAATGTTTCATATTTTTCCGTTCATGGGATGCTGAGAACATTCGAACCGCGCAAAGCTTAGTTTCAAACTGGCTGATTCTTTTTTTAATTTAGAGATTTATTATAAGTGGAGAAGATTACCATTACAACCCAATAGAATTAATATGGGCTCAGATTAAAGGTGAAGTAGCGGCGAAAAATAAAACTTTTAAAATGGTTGATGTTGAAAAGTTATTAGATGAAGCCATCATGCATGTAAATACTGAAAATTGGATTCAATGTGTTCTTCATGCCGAAAACCTTCAAAAAGAAGACTTAGAAAAAGCATATTTAAAAGATACTCGTCCACTTATAATCAATCTTCAAGAGGATAGTGACAGCAGCGATGAAGAATATTTTTAATTTTAATACTTTTCGATGAAATGTTTTAGTTCTAAAGTACCTAATTGTAGTCTTAAAAGTATTTATTTCGTAATATAAAATATTGTATGCATTACTTACTTTGTTTTAATTTTTGCATATTATCTTATCGACATGCCTTGTATCGTGTGCTTTCCAGGGATTGTAACCGGTTTTTTTCAAAAACCTCGAAATAACCACATATCTTGAACTATTTTATACTTCATATGTAGGACTCAGTAGTGTTTTGAGGTAACGAGTGCGTAATATTCGATTGTCCAATTAGAAAATGAAATAATTAACAAAGAACGAAAAAAACCGGTTACAGTTCCCATACAAAAAATAACCGGTTACAATCCCTGGTGCTTTCTACCTGCCCTATGCGGCCCGGCTGATAACAGGCACGCTGCATAAGGGCGTGCGGGTGCGAAAGAGACAATACGATGCTAATGGTTTTACGATCCCAGTCGTCTATTTGGTTTGAGGATAGTATAGTAAGAACCTGCACTCCTTTTAAACTTTAGACGACCTATAGTTGAGTTACCGCTTTGGCTAATATATTTACTGTGCCTAATGATGATAGTTTATAGTAGGAATAGGAATATAGTTTTGGCTAAATAACTAGGAATACGCGTTCAGACGACCCAATTGACAAGACTAAACAGCCCGGGCAAGGGCTCCCAAAAACTTTAAATCGTTCTATTTATTACAGAGATTTGGGTTTACATCTTTCTTGTGGACAAAGGCAAAGGCTATGAAGCCAAATTTATGAAATCATAAATGCATCCACGGTTAAACTCACGTATAAAATGTCACAACAGGCGACATGTTTCGAATTCTTCGGAAGTTCTTCTTCATGATGAGTTTTCTCGTGGCAATGTCGCTTGAAACCGTGTCGTGTCGTTGTCGTTTAACCGTGGATTATTGTTAGTAGTATTTTAGACATAAGGAAGTAAGTATCTCACGGAAGTTTTAATTATTACCACATCATCGTCCTAGCGTTATTGACACCTAATCCCAAGATTTGGCCTAGTTTAACGAAAGCGACTGCCATCTGACCTTCCAACCCAGAGGGAAAACTAGACCTTATTGGGATTAGACCGGTTTCCTCACGATGTTTTCCTTCACCGAAAAGCTAACGGTAAACATTCCGTACATACGCACATAAGTGGTTAAATATTGACCAGAAAAGACGACTTTTGGTGGATTGTTACTAATACATTTAAACGAAACAATGCAATACAATACAAATAGGCTTTATTATTATTTAGTATTATATTTATTTATTTCAGACTAGAAGACCGTAGGGTTACTTAGGTAATAAATAACTTATATATCTAGTGTTAGTACTACAATTAATGAGACACAACTAAATATTTCACAACATTTACATTAACAACTTTCGCGGCTGTACTTACGGCGACAGGTGCGTTTATTGCACACCTCAGTATAAGAAACTAATACTGCATAGTCTTAAAATTAAAGATAAACAACAGGCGGTCTAATGGCTACAGAGCGATCTTTTTTAGGGTTCCGTACTCAAAGAGTAAAACGGGACCCTATTACTAAGACTCCGCTGTCCGTCCGTCCGTCCGTCCGTCTGTCTGTCACCAGGCTGTATCTCACTGATACCGTGATAGTTCCAGTTGAAATTTTCACAGATGATGTATTTCTGTTGCCGCTATAACAACAAATACTAAAAACAGAATAAAATAAATATTTTTATTGATAATGGTACGGAACCCTTCGTGCGCGAGTCCGACTCGCACTTGGCCGGTTTTTTTTATACAACGACGGTGGCAAACATGCTTACGACCTGCCTGATGTCAAGCCGGTACCGTAGCCTAGGACACTTGTGACTCCAGAAGAATCACAAGCACGTTACCGACCCTTTATTCACTTGAGGATTCGCTGTGTTGACTGATAGAGACAGCAGGTCCCTCACTCACTCCCAACACAGCGCATCCTAGGGAGCTCTGGCGACCTTACTCACCACCAGGATCACAACACCACATGTTTCATAGCAACACTACAAAGCAGTGGTGCTGTTATAGCTGCGGTCTACAATAAAGTAGAGGTACTTCCCCAGTTGGGATGCTCCACATACGAGCGAGATGACATTCCGCTGTGCCCTACCTCTCCTCCAGACAGTTGGATTGGGATAACGCATTGTCTCGGTAATTGACCTTGTGTTACGTTATATGGGCTTTACAGTCACTGTACACCCCACATAGCGTGTTAAAACGAGTGTTACAAATGTTAACTTAATACGAAAGCAATGCGTTGAGTCAGGTAGACCTCCAAGTCATGTCATCTCGTAATGTGAGATCAAGCGAAGCTTTTTCAAAGGAGACTTTCAAGTAATGGGAATCTTGTTCAGTAAATGTACGTAACGGTATGAA
The DNA here is from genome assembly GCA_963854355.1 of Epinotia brunnichana. Classification (NCBI taxonomy): domain Eukaryota; kingdom Metazoa; phylum Arthropoda; class Insecta; order Lepidoptera; family Tortricidae; genus Epinotia; species Epinotia brunnichana. Next base: position 10,348,433 of record OY977941.1, on the reverse strand, counting down.
TTCCCAGGCTTTTGTAATTTTTCCCATCTGACTCGGACATATAGTGGGAGAAAAAAGAAACGAGGCAAAATTATGATAGGTCACTTGATAAGAAACGACATTTCCTTTAGAAATGTTATAGAAAGTATTTAAAATCGATCCAGGATAAACTTTGTACAGTTAGTGTCATATAGTTAGTAGCTGCCAAAGTAGTCAAATATATCGTAACACATCCTTACTCCTATAGTAATAAAGACGTGTTGCGATATATTTGGCAACCTTGGCTGCTACTAACTATCTGATGCTGACTGTACAGCAACTAAAAGTAAAAGCAAATGTCTAGTTTCCACCGATAAGAGCCAAGCTCTTAAATGTTGTTGATGATGACTAGGACAACGCTCAAATTGTGTAGTTCCAGAAAATAATGTCCTTCGTTACATTCTGTGTTGTTTTACAGTTACAGGGTGGCAAACAAGCTCACAGTCGGGGTGTTGTAGAGTACGTATTGAGGTAGACGCCTAACGGCCTAAGTAAATAGTAAGCTGATTATTTTATTTAGGTACAACTACAATTGTATTGTTTCGTTAGTAAATATATCCATAGTAACTATTATATTTAAATGATTGTCCTCTATAATTTCGATATACATCACAATACTTAGGTCTATGAATCATAGACGACAATAACTCGAGACTAAAGCAAATAACTACTTTGCTGTACGTGACACGAGATAAGAAGTTTGTTGGGTAAAGTAACTTCAAGTACTTGCTGGATTGTTGTAAGATACACAATTTGGAATGATGTGTTAATTAGGAAGTGAAAATAACAATGAAATACAAACATGCATATAGACTGAATCATTAGTACACTTTGCCATAGTCGTCAAAAAAATATACACGCAATGCTTATATTTTGTATTTGATTGTATTTTTACTTTGTGTGTGATAAAAAGAATATTGAAAAAGGTACGATTAGGCGATCCTGGGTAATCCTGGGTGCAATTGAATACGATATTTTAACTAGCCACGTCTACGCAGCGGATAGATATCACTTGAGAAGTTACATGTATTTTCAAAATCAATCAAAGTTTATGGTTATTAATGTTAGTATAATAGTTTTAGCAAATTTCTAATCCTGGAAAGCAGGTCAATTTGGTTCAGAGGATAAGAAGTACAAATTCACTCTTCCATATCATAAAAGCCCACTGCCCACGAAACTATGTTACAGTGTAAATACAATAGTATAATATGTCATTGGAAAAATACACTTAATGATAAGTAGGTGACTGGGTAATGGAAAGGTGCGAGGGCTCTATTGTTAGTGCTAGGAATCAATGCATATACATTATACCTATTACCTACAGGCTGCCTTGCCGTGTTTAGTAGCTAGGAATAATGAGAACGTCTCACACAAAAGCTCACGGTTATTTTCTACGCACTAAAAGCCCAATGGAAACCAAAGGTTCGCTCAGTTATGTAAAATACAAGTATTTTTTCGCGCCTCATCCACATCCTTACACATAATCCTTTTTCAGAGGGAGTGAAATATTGGTGCAACAATCAATCACTTCTTTTAAATCTCCATGAAAACCTACGTAACAATCCTTGATGTATTAGGTGAGCTTAGATTGATGAAATCTCCTCCATGCCTTTGAAAAATTTGCATAACCTAGTATAAAGCTTGTAAACAAGGTCGTCTCTTTGAACAACTACAACACCAGCCTAAGGTCTTCCAATGATTGTTATGCTAATTTTATATCACAGACTAATGCTAACCTTTTTTCCTCGTTAAACGTAAATGTTCCCGTGTTTGATACATCCCACTTCGTGACATTTAATTCACAACATAATCAATGTACGACTTGGAGCCAATGTACGACTTTGTGCCAGTGGCGGTGGAGACTGCGGGATCGTGGGGTACGGAGGCCAAAGACTTCATGCGGAGTTTGGGTCGCCGGCTTAGGGATAGGGGCTGCGATCCTCGTTCCGGATCGTTCCTGGCGCAACAGATTTCGTTGGCCATCCAGCGTGGCAAACGCTGCCAGTGTCATGGGAACTTTCGGGCCACCAACGATCCGGGGCGGTCCGTTTTGTTAGTTTAATGTTATACCCTGCATGTCCATACAAGGAATTACTTTTATGGCACTATTTGTTGTTTTTATATGCATAAGCATATAAATGTGTAACTTCATAACATAACAAAAGAGTAAATAGTAGTCCACTAGTAGGCAGGTCTGTGTCAAAAGGTATTCAGTAAGTAAGTTTAAATACCAGGGGTACACGTACATAAATAAGGACATAAACATCTGTACATGACTCTATTGTCAATGTCATAAAGACGCGTACAGATATTTATATCCTTATTTATGTAAGTACGTATATTAATACCCATGACTGTACAAAGCGGTTTATTTCAATGCCATTTACTTTGGCTTACTTGGACCTAAATAGTTTTAGGGAAAATCTTAAATATTATATTTAAGTCGCCTTAGGGAAACTTAAGTGGCTGTGGGCGGGGCACATTGCACGTAGAACCGATGGCCGTTGGGACGGAAAGGTTCTCGAGTGGCGACCACGTACCGGAAGGCGAGGCGTGGGTAGGGAAGGTGGACTGATGACCTGGTAAAGGTCGCGGGAGTCAGCTGGATGGCGGGTGGCGCAGGACCGGTCATTTTGGCACTCTTTGGGGAAGGCCTATGTCCAGCAGTGGACGTCTTTCGGCTGATATGATGATGATGATGATGAGTTACTCCGAGTTGGCCTGAAGGACTGTCTATTGTTGTACTCGGAGTAACTATCGCTGTTGCGATAATCTCCGGAGTCTTTTCCAAACGTATTTTCAAGTGTAATCTGGGGTTGCATTCGTCGCCTATTGCTTAAAACGTTTTCATTGAGTTAAGAATAATTTAACCCGAAATTGCGGTGCATTGTTTTCAAATTATTTTGAGTGTAGCGTGGGAACGGCCGTTACGTGTGACAAATTATCATATTGAGTTGTTGTTTTGAATAGGATTGCATTTTCTTCGGTCGACGTTCATTTCCGACATTTATTTAGGTAACCCTTCTTAATAATTGTGTGGCATATGCATTGTTATTTCTAAGACGTATGTATCTATTTAGGAAAGTAAGTATTTACTGGCTGGGTTGTATTTGTAGGTGTACGAGTATTCGGTCAATAAAATTATATTGCAATATTAAATGACTCATATCGTGTAGCTCGGTTGATGTACAAAATGAAAGAGAGGCATCAGACAAGATTTGTCTAGCAGTCATAGACATGAGTATAGACTATCGTAATGTCACTTAACCCCTCGTATGCGGATGTCAAAAGTATCCAATCAAATGAGGACTTTGATATAAAACAACAGGTTCAAATGTTCCCCACGGATCCGGACCTAAGCATACGAGGGGTTAAGTCACACAAACACACAATCTAACAAACGTTAAGGCTTAGCCACGACGTCCAACGGCGGCGGCTGCGGTAGCGTTGGGCCATACGTGGCAGCGAGAGGCCACACTCCGATCTCTCGCTCCCACTTATGGCACACCGCTGCCGCCCGAAGTCGTGGCCTAGCCGTTACACGTCAAGTCGGATTAGAGTGGTATGTTATGTCTGTGTATGTAAGTGTTCGGGGTTCCGGGTGGAACAGATTAATCAATCACTCACTGCAAATTATTGTGTCACATCGGTGCACTGCATTGAGTAAGCTCCAATGCACTTACATTGAAGGCCTCCACACACCGGTCGCGTGTGCGGGCCCGCGTTCGATGTGTGTTTGAAGTGTAGTTTCAATGTTTTACAACTTGCGCGGGCCCGCGCCCGACCCGCGCCCGCGACCGGTGTGTGGAGGCCTTTATAGAGCCTTGGTTATTGTAGCTCATAGTCATAGTAGGTACAATAAGTCGTTTGTGTTGATTATTACGGATATCCATGTTTCGTGGAGGTATTTAAATATTTCCGGCGTAAAAGGATAGCCTGATTTCCATAATTCCGGCCAAAAAAAGTATTAATTAAGTAAATGTGCTGGCTTTGTGTGGGTCTCATGACACGGGTAAGGACAGCGTCCGCTCGGAGTACCCCTTGGATTTCATTAAAACGAAATGGCCTACTTTGGCTCCACGCATGCGTCCCAATGGCTCGGGATACCATTTTCCCGTTAGCGGGAAAAACATCCAGAAAGAGATTAATTTAGGAAACTGAACCTTGTTTAAAATATACACTATTGACTCTGTGAGCTGCAGGTATAACTCGCGGGTATGTTTTTTTTCAATGTTTTTGTGAATAAAATCCAATACCTAACTGAATCGACCAAAAAAAACTATACAACTATCGAACCTGGTTTCCGGTTGAGAAATGCGACCTGTAGAAGAGAACACATACGATTTTTTTTTGGCTTAAGCTTAAACTAAAACGGAGAAATTCGCTTCGCTCGCTCGTTCATAGATGTGTAATTCAGTAAAAGTTACGACATAATATTTTTGATATATCCAATAAAAAAAAATACAGTTGATACCTATATCCTAACGAGTTTTCGAAGAGTCCCGCAATTGCGGCAAGTAGACCCTTAATTTGGCAGTGTCCAGCCGGCTGTATCTACATACATAGTCTTTCGCCGTCGATTTTGTATTTTTTTCCTGACCAGAATCGTTGTGACTGCCCTGCGACACCGAACGTTGAACTATGGACCTACGTTAGTTTTTGTTATAAATTAAAACAAAATGTTACCTACCCCTTTCGTTGATTGGACTACATAAATCGAACAAGCATTAATCGCAGCAAATTATTATATCGCTTTGATTTAACTGCAGCGTGTAAGCTTCAATAATCTTTGAATAGTGGCCATTATAATGTAGGTGTGGCGCACGTAGTATGGTTAACGAGTCTCAATAACAGAGGAGCGCCAATGACTAAGTCCTTGCTTTACCTACATAATTATGCTAAAATTGTTAGTTAGCGCAGTTCCGGCATGGTGCAGATCCCGAAACCTAATAAGTTTTCAGATATATCTATTGAATCAGAATCTGACATTTATTCGTAACGTGGTGGCACCAGTAATGGAATGGAGCCAATAATGGTCACTTTTTTTCTTTAACCATTGAAAATAAAGACTAGCAACTATTTTTTCTAATATGGCAACACTGAACCATACACAGTGTCAATTAAAATTAAATTATTCCTAGGCCATAAAAAATTTAAAAAAAAAGTGTCCTACTTTCATTCAGCACAATATCATTGAGATAGGTCGTTTTGTTTAAATATGGTGAATTAAAAATGGAGTGGGGTTTTAGCAGCACGGATAATAAGGTGTTCTGTGAACAAATAATGATTTCTTAACCGAATGGTTAAGGAAGTGAGTGTAGATTTTTGCCAATTATTTGATTACTATGAAAGCTATTTGAATTGCAGTTTATTTTATGGATTGCTATAAATATCTTTCAAATAATGTTGGAATTGAACAATTTGAGTTTCGGTTAATTTATTTGAAATAGATAGTATCCATCATTGGATCCGCTAAAGTTACGTTTCTCCAATAATGGCTACTTGTCGATAAAAAATATTTTAATCTTACATTGTAACAAAAAGCGATTCCATTCGTCCGAGCGCAGCTGACTGTATACGGGCCAAAAGCTATAAGATAGAGCGAGACAGGAAACATTATATTCTCTATCTTGCTCTATCTAATATCGTATACCCCGTATGCAGTACGCCGCGCTCAGACGTCTGGACGCCGTCTTCCATGCTCGGACGTCTGCACAGCTAGCACAAGACCGCGAGCTATCTCTAATTAGTTTCTAATTCGAACACATAGAAAGAGACGGATAGACTACCTCGGCGCGAAACATCCCGCACGCGGTCTTGTGCTAGCGTTTCAGGACGTGCATATAGGTGTAATAGGCGGAGGAATGAGATAAAAGTACATATGTCTTTCTCCCTTTAACGCCTAGTTGCGTCCAGTATCATGGGCTATCGTATTTCGCGGCTATAATAACCGCCCAACATTTTTGGTACAAGCTTTAATTGCCGACTTTACTTTTCTGCATACCATCATAAACTACTCATTGAGACGATTCTAACGAGCCCAAACTCGATGGGGTTGTGTCGTTTTATTGCGGATTTCCCAGCCACCTTCCAGGTCCAGCATCAGATCAGCTCTTTGTCATCATAATATTGCATTGTCATGCGATATACATATGCATGCAAAATTTCAGCTCAATCGGAAACCGGGAAGTGGGTCAAATTTGACCTGCAAGATTTGATTACAGACAACGGGACAGGTGAAACTAAATAATAGCTTGTAATTGTAAAAATATACCTAAAATACTGTTTCATTTACAACTTTCATTTCACGATATGTTCATATCCTGTCCTGCCCCGTAAAATATAAGCCAGAATAAAAACGACCTATACGAAAACATTGCGTTATTCTAGTGTCTATTATTGGGGTATCCATTATTGGGGTCGGTCCATTGCTGGGTCTCGAGTAGTATCCATTACTGGAGATTGGGTGTCCATAACTGGAGATTTGACATATTTTTGCTTATTCCAATTTTTCTATTAATCTATGTCTCTTCAATTAGTAAAAAAGCTAATATTTCATTTCTTACGGATATATTTAATAATTTTCACTCATAATTATTGTTCAAAGTATAAACAGTATTATTTAAATATTATGGGACAATCTTACACAAATCAACCTAGGCCCACGGTAAGCTCAGTAAGGCTTGTGTTGTGGGTACTAGGCGATGATATATATAATAGATAAATACATATAGATACTTATATACATATATAACATCCATAACTCAGGAACAAATATTCGTGATAAACACACAAATAAATGCCCTGACCGGGATTCGAACCCGGGACCTCCAGCTTCGTAGGCAGAGTCACTACCCACTGGGCTACGGAGGCCATATAATTATTATAATGTTATCTATACATATAATAAAGCTGAAGAGGATCGAAAGTCTGTACATGGAAGATATTCGAAAAAAAATTGGCTAGGGATACTCAGAATCGATAACAGAACACGTTCCAACAGTTTTTAGAATTTTTGTCTGTTTGTCTGTTTATCTGTTTATCTGTTTGTCTGTTTATGTGACCGCGCATCACGTGAAAACGGCTGAACCGATTAAGATGAAATTTGGTATAGAGATAGTTTGAGTCTTGGGGAAGGACTTAGGGTAGTTTTTATCCTAGAAATCAACCCCTAAGGGGATGAAATGGGGGGTGGAAATTTGTATAAAGCTAGTTAAACCGCTGCACCGATTTGGATGAAATTTGGTAGGAAAAGGTTAAAGGATAGGTTTCATCCCGAAAATCTTCCCTTTAGGGGGTAAAATGGGGGGAGAGGGGGGTGAAAAATTGGATGTAACCCATTTTGATGAAATTTGGTTTAGAGGTAGTTTAAGTTCTGGGGAAGGACATTGGATAGTTTTTATTCCGGAAATCTTTCCCTGAGGGGGTGAAATGGGGGGTGAAATTTTGGATGGACTCCATTTAGATCAAATTTGGTATAGATATAGTTTGAGTCCCGGAGAATGACAATGGATAGTTTGAATCCCGAAAATCATCCCCCAAGGGTATGAAATAGGGATGTAAATGTGGATAAATCCCATTTAGTTAAAATTTGGTATAGAGATAAAAGGAGTCCCAGGGAAGGATAATGCATAGTTTTTATCCTAAATCATCTCCTGAGGGGGTGAAATGAGGGGTGAAAATTTGGATAGAACCGATTTAGATGAAATTTGGTATGGAGATAGTTCAGAGTCCTGGGGAAGGACTTAATATAATTTTTAGTCCAGAAATCATCTCTTAAGGGGGTGAAATGGGGTATGAAAATTTGGATGGAACCCATTTACGGTATAGCGAGTTGGAGTCTTAGGGAATGACATAGGATAGTTTACTCCTGAAAATCATCCCATAAGGGGGTGTAATTGGGGGTGAGAATTTGGTTGTGACCCATTTTGATGAAATTTGGTATAAAGATAGTTTGAGTCCCGGAGTATCAGGGATCAGGGATAAAAAAGGGGGTGAAAATTTGGATAAAACCCATTTAGATGAAATTTGGTAAATAGATAGAAGGAGTCCTAGGGAAGGACAATGCATAGTTTTTATCCCGAAAAATCATTTCCTGAGGTGGTGAAACGAGGGTTGAAGATTTGAATAGAACCCATTTAGATGAAATTTGGTATAGAGAGAGGTAGGGTCCTAGGAAAGAACATAGAATATTTTTTATTCCGGAACACATAAAAGGAGGAAATCATCCCCTAAGGGGGTGAGAAATGGTGGATGAAGCCACTTACGGTATAACGATAGTTAAGGAAGGACATAGGATAGTTTTTATCCCGAAAATCATCCCCTAAGGGGGTGTAATTGGGGGTGGAAATTTGTTTGTGACACACTTTGATAAAATTTGGTTGAAAGATAGTTTGAGTCCTGGAAAAGGACATATAATAGTTTCTATTCCAGAAATCATCCCCTAAGGCGGTGAAATGGGGGTGAACATTTGAATGTAGCCCATTTAGATGAAATTCGGTATAGAGATAGTTTGAGTCCTGGAGAATGACAACGGATAGTTTTTATCCCGAAAATCATACTCTAAAGAGGTGAAAAAGGGGGTGAAAATTTGGATTGAACCCATTTACGATATAGCGGTAATGGGGAGTCCTGGGGAATTAGAACATTACATAAGTAAATATATGTATGTGACGTTCCAAGGGTAAAGGTACCTTATGGCGGCCTTAGTTTTGAAGATGTTTTCTAAAACGGGGTAAAAAAGACGTTTTGTTATGGCTATTTTGAAAACTATGAGATGTAACATTTTGTTTAAGTATTTTTATTTTTTATATAAAATGTTTGAATTACAAGTCAGTTAATTTAATCCTACGGTTTAGTAGAAAAGGTCCTTACGGCCGTGTGATATGAAAATATGCAAAATAATACTGAAAAAAGCCTACATGCATCTATACCCTTTCCTTCATACAATCCATACTAATATTACAAATGCGAGAGTAACTCTGTCTGTCTGTTACCTTTTCATGCTTAAACCGCTGAACCGATTGAGATGAAATTTGGTATAGAAATACTTTGAATTCCGGGGCCTTCCCAAAGAGTCCTTACTAAAGATAGTTTTTATCTGGAAATTCATCACCTAAGGGGGTGAAAAGGGGGGAGATAGTTACGATACAAACGAGTTCCGCGCGGACGAAGTCGCGGGCAAAAGCTAGTAAATAATACGAAATGAATCGAAATGAATGTATCATAGATACCTAAGAATACTCGACTCCAAGTCCGAGTCTGAGTACCTAAATATATAATCGTTAATTTTATTTTACCTTCCTGTTTGGCCAGGATTTTAAAAAGGAGATAACTAATTACATTTTAATTTAACTATATAAGAAGGATATACAGGATGTCTTGTTAAATTGGGTCAGTAAGGACAGCGACTGGATTTAATTAATTACCTACATGCGAAAATAATATCTACAACTAAAAAATACTCTTTACTACTGCCCATTGTCATACATAAAACTTCAAGACAACTTAAGCGAGCGAAACCCTTTTTGCTTTCGCAACTTGTCTGGTAATATAATCCTTATCTGTAAGACAAAGCGACCACTGTTTTCCATCAGCGGTTGCGAAAGAATGTCGCCATATCCTTCTAACACACCATAAAATACAAATAAGTACCTACTTAATCGGCGCAACAATTTTAATTAACAGAGATAGTAGTAGAGGCAGTTATGAAGTTTACCTGAAAAAAATTTATTAAGCTATGTGCTTCATCATATATGTTCCTTGAGTAATTCTAAGCATTTATAGTCCGGGAAGCAATAAGAAACGTGAGGCTAGTCGGGAAGGGGGGGGTACAAAGATGGCCGCCAACAGTCGTCTTTAAAAAAAATCTAGTCCTGACCTGGTGACTACTAGGGCAAGTTGGGTATAATTTTCGTATAAACCAAAGACGTAGAATTCATTTCTGATTTTTTCAGTTTCATAGTTATTTCACAAGAAAAACGTAAATAGGTGAAAATATTGGTAGGAGATTTTTGCTTTGGGAGGTAATAAGTAAAAAAAAAATATCAAACAAAAAATACGATAATAAAGCGCGATTCATGCATATTCTAAAAATATACCCTTTTATAATGTCCTAATGCAAAAACATAGTGAAAAAAAATATTCAATAATCGCAGCGCGGCTAGCTGGACTCGCGGTAGGCGACGCGACGTTTATCTTACATAATTTACTTTCAAAACAAAGTTATAACGGACTTCAATTCAGTACTCCGCCAAGCCACATTAACATTTCCACATTTTTTTTCCAATTTACCACATGAACTGGTTTTCGAGAACAAAAGCGTTGATGTTTAGACCAATAAACCAAATCGCTGTATGTGGGCCGATAATATTTGAGGACTTCCGTCGATTCCTCAAGAATCTCAGAATTACCTTTGGTACTTCATTGTTTGCTATTTCAACGGAATAATATCAGAATCTGTGACGTACTTATATAGTTTGAAGTACATCATTGAGAAGTTCCACAAGCCATCTGTGGTCTTCATCATCACTTTTCCACTTCATGATTCACTTCAAATTTATGATTTCCGGGTGTAAATACACGAGTTATAATAGAAAATACCGAAATTACTATACGCATGCCTAATATATTTGAGGAGTTCCCTCAATTCCTCATGGTTCCCATCATCCAACTGGGGTTTTGGAAACAATGGGACCAATCTGGAAGCATATACTTTCAGTTACAAAAATAATTGTACGAATCGGTTCATAAATGACGGAGTTCTGGGGTAACAAACATTAAAAAAAAAAAAAAAACATCCGAATTGAGAACCTCCTCCTTTTTTAAAAGTCGGTTAAAAATGGACGACTACGAGTATCTGCTTATGCTTACTTTGTTAAATTTTATGATGCCAAATAAAATACATTCTTAACATTTTTATAAAACAATTTAATGCCTGCAGTTTCCGGCACACATACATACTTCTGTGCACTTCCATTTTCTTTTAATGCAGTTGCAACGATTTTTGCAACCTTTCTTGCACCTGCAACAAGTGAGTTCCAGGCATACACTTGCGACATCTGGTAAATCTGAACAAACAGGAGTCCATTCACTATTTTCCATTCTCCAGCGCCAAGAAGAAGGAATCGAACGCTTTTGGAGAGGCACCAAGGCTTGTCCCCAGACATGGACTCCTTGATATATTGCCCAAAGTGTGTGCTGGCGAAGAGCGGCTTCCGTTGGAGGGATATTTTCTGCATTCGTTGACGGGCCTTGCAAGGGCTTGAGTTAAAAAATAACATTTTTGAGTCATTATTACGTCATTCGCTACAAAATATATTGTAACTATTTTATATTAAAATAGGTACGCTGAATTTGTATCAAACTAGTTTATACTTACCGGTCGTACATTATAATAATACATTTCTGAATAAAAGTGTCCGCTTCTGCCAATTTTCTGTCCAACAATGTCTTGAATCCACAAGTTGCTTCAGGGTAGGCATTCCAGGCGTGAAAGGCACTCTTTTTACCTATCCCATTAAAAGAAGACACCGTGTAGCATCCTGTCAAGGCATGGAAAATTGGCAGGACTTCGGTTCTTTCTGATCCTGTAATATGTAGGAATACATTTGTTAGTATGCATTTACTGGGGAAATTTATACGTTTTCTTACTAAGGGCATGACAAACTGCATGTTGCTGACGCTGTGGACCAAGGACATAAAAAAGTTATGATTCGTACTGTAGATACAGACGTGGTGGTCGTAGCAGTCTCGTGTATTCAAAAGCTGCCGGAATTAGATGAGTTGTGGATCCACATGGGTACAGGAAAAAACCATTTTTATATTCCATGCCACTCTATTGCCAATGCACACGGTACGTGTTTGTCATGCCTTGGTAATGTAAATTTCCGCAGTAAATGCATCCTAACAAATGTATTCCTACACATTACAGGACCAGAAAGTGCCGAAGTACTGCCAATTTTCCATGCCTTGACAGGATGCGACACGGTGTCTTCTTTTAATGGGAGAGGTAAAAAGAGTGCCTTTGACGCCTGGAATGCCTAACCCTGAAGCAACTTGCGGATTCAAGGCATAGTTGGACGGAAAATTGCGACACTTTTATTCAGAAATTTATTATTACAATGTACGACCGGTAAGTATTATTTAACTAGTTTGATACAAATTCAGGTTCAATCGTAGGTTTTTATATTAAAATAGGTATTTTAATACAAAATTGTTATAATCTATTTTGTAGCGAATGACGTAAGAACGACTCCAAGATTTTATATTTTAGCTCAAGTCCATGCACAACAGTCAACGAATGCAGAAAATATCTATTTACGAAGAGGCACAGACAGCTATAGAAAACATCCCTCCAATGGAAGCCGCTCTTCGCCAGCCCACACTTTGGGCAATATATCAAGGAGTCCATGTCTGGGGACAAGCCTTGGTGCCTCTCCAAAAGCTTCCGATTCCTTCTTCTTGGCGCTGGAGAATGGAAAATAGTGAATGGACTCCTGTTTGGTCAGATTTACCAGATCGCAAGTGTGTGCCTGGAACTCACTCATTACAGGTGCAAGAAAGGTTGCAAAAATCATTGCAACTGCATTAAAAGAAAATTGAAGTGCACAGAAGTATGTCTGTTTGCCGGAAACTGCGGACATTAAATTGTTTTATAAAATCAAAGTAAGCATATAACCAGACACTCGTAGTCGTACTAGACCATTTTGTAAGATAAACGCCGCCTAGCGCGTGTCCAGCTAGCCGCGCTGCGATCATTTAATTTTTTTTCACTATGTTTTTGCATTAGCGTATAGAAAAAGTGTATATTTTTTGAATTTGCATGAATTGCGCTTTATTATCGCCTCCCGGACTAGAAATGCTTAGAATTACTCAAGGAACATATATGATGAAGCACATAGCTTAATAAGAAAAAATTGGGTTATGTATGGGAGCGATGCATAACTTCCTCCACTATAGGGATGCCTTTCTAAATTAAATTGTATAGGTAGAAATACTTTATATAAAATTTTCAAACTAAGGGTAGAAGTTTGCATCGGCGTGCATTTAACAACGTCTATGGACACATAAACACAGTAGAAAATAAAGTATGAAACTTTAAGAAAAGAGTATTTTTGTCATATTAGCCAAATTTGTTTTAACATGTGTAATTGTTATTTGCAGGTATTCCGCATTCCGGGGAGTAAAGTATAAGCACAAGCAGCTTTAGGAATAGTGCCCATCCGATTTTAATTACTTTAAGCCTTTTGGATATCTTGTAATAAGTAATAATATTTGTAATTATTTATTTACCAGCTCATAAAGATGATTTTGTAATCGTCGATGAGAGACCGGAGTCTGAATTTAGGTTGATTGCTAGTTTTTTCAAAAGACAGCAGAATGAGCAGCTATGGTAGTAAAGGGACCTACGTGTAGGTTTAAGGAAAGACAATAATCGCCTCAAAATATCCAGTTCCTTTCTTTTGAGGTTCAGTACTTCAGACAGCAGCATACGCAGCTACGCGAGCCCAGAGGTCAAAAATGATCTAAACCAGCTCTTATTGTTTATATTATGTAATGTGTGTAGATCGTTTTCACCTTTTTGGAAGCGTAGCTACTTCTGATGCTGACTGTATTTAAATATTTCCGACTGGACCAGTCAACAAGAGGCAATAAGTACACATGGGTCAATAAGTACTGGGTTTTTTCTAACGACGGCAGAACAGTGTCGCGTGCTGTGGTCCGCAGTGACCCGTGTCCATGCATTCAAGTCACGGCCGGCCTGCTGTGCTAATCACAACCTGTCTTAAGTTATCTCACCACTTACCAATGTTTCCTGACACTGAGATCTTTATCAACGACGAGTAACCCGAGATCATGCTTACACTGGTTCGCTTAAGACGATTGTCAGCAAGCGTTGTAAACAGCAAGGCTTGCAGTAGCTGTGACTAAGACGCACTTAGCCAATAACCATGAAGACGCCATTATGAGACAGAACAGAACACATAAAGTGTCATTGGTTTCATCACTGGTCTTGCAATATTGAGGAAACACAAGCGTAATTAAATCGGGTGTTTAATGTGTTTGTTATAAATGTTATAATGGTGTGTTCTCATGGTTGCCCTTGGCAGAATATCTGTCCACGATTTAATTTTTTTTAATTACATCCATTAAATGAAACGAGGTATGCTGTTTCCGCACTCCTGTTTTACCGCAATGTTTATTTACTTATTTTGTTTAAATATACTAATGTCTGACCACGTTTGCGTATGAACGGTTGGTTGGCTATCAAACGAGCATGCCATTACGCGTTCTTCCGTTTACCGTTGTATCATAAATATTGCATTACATAGTCTCCTACACAAATCACTATGATTATATGTGTTTTTACCCGGGTGGGAATTATCGTACCTAAGCTACGCTTATTTAGTGCTACCTTCCTGTATAAATTAATTACTAAGATCGAATCTTATTACTGTTCACGAATTGCTGTGTCGATACAAACCCGATAGGGTTTAACGACACTGTTAGATTTAACCAAATGTATTTTCTTTTATATATGTAATAAAAAAAAAAAATATATATAAAAACACAAATTACTTCATGGTCCTGAAAGTTCTTTAATAACTCTCTAACTGGAGTATCATATTGATGTTTGATGCTGGTCCCTATATGATTATCGCCGTTATGCCAGATACGGTTAATTAAGTAGAAGCTCAATATGTGTATCACATCACCTATGAACCTCTTTGCATAGAAAGTACCAAACAGAAATGTATACCGGTCTTGTTTCCCATTGGTTACTATAGTTATGAGACCATATTAACTGTAAAACAGGCTCTCAGGCTCAGGGGTGTACACTACACACTACAATACACTGCCCTCAATGTTAGCCAACGATCAGATGATCTGATGGACTGTTAGCAGAATGGTTGAGAACAGTTCCCTAACATATGGTTGAGGGAGGCGATGGTTGAGATATGCGTCATACTCGTGATCGGGTGCTGTTTGTGGAGTCCGGTCTGTTCATGCTTGCAAGGACATAGTAACTACCTAAATACTAGTGTTATTATAATTTTTTTGACGAAAGTTTTATTGTTATTGACCCTGTACATCTCTGACAATATTACATTAATGATCCTTTTTTTTGTTTTAACGCTTAGATACAGTATGCATCTCTAAGAACATTAGAATAATTATTAATTGTATTTGGACGCTCAAAGACCTGATACATCTCTCGGGTACTAAATTAATATCATAAACTTATCGTTAGATCTGATACAGACCTTATATCGAATGTAATGGTTAATATTTTACAATTTTGGATTTTTTTTGTTTTCATTTAACTAGTGACATTTAGTATGTTAACCGTTTAGGTACTTATTGGTTAAATTCTGCAATTTTTAAATGATTATTGTGTAAAATTATTAATATTATATTGTAAAATACCATTTGACATGTAAAAGTGCCCTTGTGGCCTATTTGCAGAATAAATAATTGATTTTGATTTGATTTTGAACACTATGAGTACAAGGACTAGCATAAAACGCTAGCTACTAGTAGTTCAGAAAACCATTCAGGCACGTAGTATGTTCCGTAGGTTTGTTATGCGAAATTAAAATTCAAGCCCCACACTCCTCTCCGAGCATAAAACTAGCATCATGCCCAAATAAGCTGTCTAAGTGCGCAGGGTCACACTACAGTAGCGTAATTATGCATTGTTTATCAAGTATATGTGCGCGGTTTATTAACACATTTATTATTAAGAACCGTGTTGAGACCTTGAGAGTACCTTAGCTTAGGACCTAATGGAGCAGTGCGGATGCGCTCCCGCTCCGGCGCAGACGGAGGGGTCGAAGACGCGCGCGGTATGCAGGCCGTGGGTTGGGGACCCACATTGCACATGGCCCTACACGTCTGGGGGGAGGGTCAAGCGTCCTGACCCTCCCCTCCTTTGGCGCGGGTGTCCTGGCACGAGTAGAAGCCGGGACCGCCGGGGGGTGCCGTGGTTTGAATGTTCGCGATCCCATGGCGCCCCCTTAACGGCAATGCGGGTGACGCCGGTGTGTTTTTAGTGGGTATGCTCCCCCAGTCACCATCACTCGGATGGCGGCGGGAGGAGAGAGTCCCACATAACCCCCAAATAGCCTTCCCCAGGCTGGGGGTATGCGTAAAGCATTTTCACTACGACAAAAAAAAAAAAAAAAAAAAAGGACCTAATGGAGCAAAGCGAGTACATACATAATTAATAAGTAGGCGCCATTCATTTAGGTATAACGTAAGACGATTTTTGCCTGTTTTTGACCGCCTGCCCCCCCCCCCCCCCCCCTTATGTAAGAAAAAATAAGAATCGGCCGAACTCCCTATTTAATATTTATTACGTAAGAATCTAAAGGAAATTATGAGCACACGTTTGGTTTTAAATTACATTTTTCAAAGAATCAATTTTAAGGCAAACTTTATGAATCATTTTGATCAGCCCAGCCCAGTTTTTCAAAGTGTAATCTTAACTTTGTGCATTTTTGTGATCTTACGTAAGAACTATCATATCATATCATATCATTTATTTGCATTGATCATACATCGTCATAAAATACACATGTCAAATATAATACGAGTATCTATACTACAAGATACAAGATATTTATTCATAAAAGTCAATGTTTTACAAGTCAGGTATGTACATAATAAGTAGTATTATTTATTAATTACATCGGATGTCAAATAAGGTCGCATATAGCTTTATATGTCTGAGTGATACAGGAAGTTTCAATTCAAAAATATTAGTTACTAAATTGTGATGCCTTAACTGTAAGGTTATGTAGGTGCTCCTAATACTTAGGGCCAGTGCACGTCTCAACAAATTCGTCAACGCTGTAGCATGCTATGTTGTTTAACATAGTTTTAAGTTTGTTGTCGAACATTTTTTCAGTTTTTGATAGTTTTATCTCCTCTGGTAGCAAGTTATACAACCTAGCTATAGGTATAAATTCACAATAAAATTATTATGTTCAATTAATATTCATTCAGGAGTTAACTAAATAATTAATTATTTTGTATTATATTATGTGTATAATATGCTCCAATACGTAAGGCAACGTATTCAGAGTTATCCTTGTAAAAATTCCGCTACTGAATAAAACGCCTTTTGGACCAGGAGGCGCTTTAGCTGACATGCAAAACTGAGCTCCGAGGTAGCATTTTTTTTTCGGAGGGCAACCTATTGTATGCAAAGGTCGATTCCATAGGGGAGGTGGGCATGAAAAAATGCGTAGTAAACGGCTAGCAGGTTTTGCTGAGACAATGAACCCCTAAGTCTAGTAACGGCGTAAAATGCCGAGTTAAACTTGGCACACAATTATTAATATGCTCATGCCATTGCAGTCTCTCATCCAGAGTGAAGCCCACGAATCTTGCATGGGCAACAGTCTCAATACCTATTAATATTATTTACAACCACAGAAGATTTGTCAGTCCTTCTGGTAGCTAAGGAGAATTCAATTATGTTGGTATTTTCCATATTGGGCTGCATTCCGTTAGCAGTAAACCAATCCAACAGCCTCAATATCACAGCTTCAACATTGGCGCGGAGATCATCATCACTGCCCCCACTCACAACGGCACAAATGTCGTCAGCGTGCATGACGGAAATGGGAGATCATTCATGAGCAACACAGAAATCGTATTTCCAACATTAGGTCCCTGTGGCACAGACCTATCGCCGATCATCCCCGGCTCCAACGCGTCATCGCCCACTTCCGTTGTTTGGAAACGATTGCTGAGGAAGGAAATCATAAAATCGAGGGTTTTGTATCAATGCGAACTAGTAAGAAAAAATAAGACATGGTCGACCCCCCCCCCTAAATCATCTTACGTATTAAAAGAATGGCGCCTTACGCACTGGGGTGTCTGGCGGCTTATGAGGAAATTTTATAGTCCAGCACGGCTATCACAAGACGGCAAGCGAGCTCTCTCGATTTTTCTCGCACTATACGTCTCTTTCTAAGTTTTCTAATAAGAGAGAGACGGATAGTGCGAGTAAAATCGAGAGAGCTCGGGCGCCGTCTTGTGATAACCGTGCAGATTATATATTATCGTTTGGCCAGGCTGTTCGAAATAACGATGTAGGATTTTAAGGAGGTGATAAGAGTTAAAATAACTAATCAATTCTGTATAAACTCGATAAAAAAAAAACTAACATACATTGGACTAAGACGTATCATGTTCAAACTCTTCCTAGTAGTCCAGTGTATCACCTCCTTAAGTTCCTACATCGTTATTCCGAACATCCTGTATTTATCAGACCAATTATTATGGTCAATTTTTTTCAGAAATCGATTACATTCTTTGGGTTTTCTGTTTCAGGTTCTGAATTTGTTTTGCCTCTTTATTCTTATAATACCATAGATTACCTTGTGGTCCATACTGCTATTGCTACTTGCACTTGCAGATAATATATATAAACGAGCATTTATCACCATACCTGTGCTAACTCGGGGCCATACCTATACTAAAGTGATGTAGCAAAATATATTATCGACAAAAAATATATATCGATGTCAACATCTAAATGTTATTCAACATAGTTAAATACTCGTACTATTTATTTTTTCTTCATTTTAAAATAAAAAGAATAAACAAATGAAAACATGTATTTATTTGTTTATTTTAAGATAGTTTTCATAGTAGGTATACAATTTATATTTTTTCCATATTTGTCGGTGATAAAGATTGCCGTCTAGATGAAAATATCCACTTTAAATTAATATACGTTCTCTCAACGTCAACAGTGATCAACGGGGCTTTTTTTTGTCTTAAAGTACTTTTACTTGACTTTTGAGTCAAAATAAAACAGATATGACATGTGTTCAGATATGATATCGAACCTTTTTATAGTAATCGAGAAATTTCAATGAGCACATATATTAAAATATATCGACATCTGTTTTATCGATATCAAATCCCTAAAACGTGCCCCGAGTTAGCACAGGTATGTTTATCACTAATCAATCACTAAACAGGCCAGGAAGCAGTAGGGTGTGTTGGACTGATTATGAACAAAAACAAACCGATGTAATAATACGACACATTTTATTAATATTTCCTTATCACATGAACTAAATGGCAGCGCAAATTTTACTTTATAAAATCGATAATTCTTACAAAAATATCAAATTTACTTGAATCATTTTATATTGTAAATATTACATACAAATGCGCGTGTCTAGTCTATTCTCGACAATCATGATACTAAAGTATTACATGTACATATTATAATAAATAAATAAACCTAGCTTGCAACAAATATGGATGAAATTTATGAAAAATTTTGAGAGCGTCCAAGAACTGATTGTATATCAGACAATCTCAAAATTTAGTCGCATATTTAATTGCGTCATTCGTTCGAATTGGTTTTTTCATGACGTAGATCTATACTCGAACTTATTCGATTGAAACATTTCTAATTCGATGATTCATCGAGTATTTTCGGATGAGCCGCTATCCGAGGAAGGCTTTTCTTCAGCGGCTTAATCTGTTTCTTTATAAGGTGTTCAAGCTCACCGATGGAGTTGATTTCCTTGAATTCTACGGCACTTCTCGCTCCTCCAAGTCTACCGAAGTATCGGTAAAGGTTTTGGTTGGCCTGGCACTGACCGCAGTTGTATGGGACGGGCACAGCATTTGGGAAGTTCTGTTGGGCCGAGGTCATGTCGGTGCTGTTGCCGGGACAGTAGGGTACGAAGACTACGGGGACGAAGCCGATGATTCCGTAAGGGGCGTAGTAGCCGCCTTGGTTAGGCAGTTGAGGTTGGGGCTGACTAGGCTGAGAGATGGCGGTTGAGTCGTTCTTGCCAGGGTTCACTAGATAGCACGGGCATTGTCCCGGGCTCGGAACGATGGGCAGCGGGTAGGGTATGACGTAGATCGGGAAAGGCGGCATTTGCGTGCCTGGAGGATGCTGAGAAGGAGGCTGTACTCCCGTGCCAGTTGGTTGACCGTCTGAATCTGAAATACAACGTATATTTTTTATTTTATTATTTATGCCCTGAGAAAACTATATCTGGCTAATTATTTGTATACGGCTTTTATATGTTATTTTAAACAACTTTTACTAATGAAATGAATAATTCTATGGACCGCAAGTTAGGAAAAAAAAAATCCGCAAGCAAAAATGCTATCAGTATTTTTATAATGAAAACATGTTTGAATACACAAATGTTGAGACTTACTAGGTACCTGAATACAAAAATATATGCATCAGGAAATAACGGCATTTTAATTAAATATTTACGACCTTGAGATAATATTGAATTTCATCTGGCCTATAGAAAGGCTTATTGATTAAAAAAAATAAGTGGATTATGCGCGTATCTCAAAGAACGTATACAGGGTGACTGGTAATTCGACCTATTCCTTGAAAGGGGTTTTACTAGAGCTAATTTGCAACAATTTATGTCCTGACTGGACAGGGGTCGAAACTCGCTGGTTTCCGAGATATTCGAGTTTTTAGTTTGTATGAAAAAAAATCTCCTTGCAGCCTTAAGCTGGTGATTGTGACAAAAGTACTTCCATTTGGATGGTTAAAAAATTTTTTTGTCACAATTAGCACTTTAAGGCTGCAAGGCGATTTTTTTTCAAACAAACTAAAAACTCGAAAAATTAAAAAAAAATCGTGTTTTGACCCCTGGTTGACTGGACATAAATTGTTGCAAATTAGCTCTAGTACGAGTATAACCCCTTTCAAGGAATAGGTCGAATTACCAGTCACCCTGTATAGACGTAGTCAATTATAAAGAAAAGAAAGTTTATACCATTTTCGCCTGATTTTTACGGAATTTATGGAGATTACTTTTCATTATTTTTAACCACATCGGTATTACATTTAGGTGGATTACCTACTAATGCATATTTAGTCAAATTACCCAACCTATTTTTTGGTGTAAAAATATGGCTGATATCGATATATTGTTGTGTTTTCATAGAGCGAAACCGTAAAGTTCTCAGGGTAGGCTAAATTAACATGTTAAAAATAGGAAAGAAAAGAGACGACGGAAAAGGTCAAAGCAAATATAAACATTTGCCAGGAAAAGTTCCTATAAAATCGTGGCTTGGAGAAGTCGGAAGAAATTTTGGAAATTTAATAAAAAAGTAATAACTACAACTTAGAAAAGTTGAAAAACACACATTTTCATTTCAAAGTTCTCATATCTCAAAAACAGCTGAACCGATTTTATTGAAGTAGCTAAGAACCACCTCGATCACGTCAGCTTTCGGATAAAAACAACCGCATTCAAATCGGTACATTTGTTAACTACGATGCCACAGACAGACACACACACAGACACACAGGGCACAGACACACAGAGATACACAGACACACAGACACGTCAAACTTATAACACCCTCGGGGCTTAAAAAGGTATGATTAAAAAACTCGCAGTAAGGAATGTGTATAGTTTAGTACCGAACAATTTTGAAACGATGTAAGACGAGTTAAAATTATCGTACCTGGGTATCCAGGTTGACCGGGCTGACCGGGCTGTCCTGGGTATCCTGGTTGACCAGGGCCTCCAGGCCGTCCAGGGGTTCCTGGCTGGCCGGGCTGTCCTGGTTGACCAGGGTATCCTGGCTGGCCTGGCTCTCCTGGCTGTTCAGGTTGACCAGGTTGTCCGGGGCCTCCTGGCTGTCCGGGATGTCCCGGAGTTCCTGATTCACCAGGTTGTCCGGGAGTTCCTGGCTGTCCAGGCTGTCCGCCTTGTCCTGGATATCCTGGTTGACCAGGTTGTCCGGGGCCTCCTGGCTGTCCGGGGTGCCCTGGCTGTCCTGGAGTACCTGGTTGGCCAGGCTGTCCACCTTGTCCTGGATATCCTGGTTGACCAGGTTGTCCGGGGTGTCCTGGGTGCCCTGGAGTTCCTGGCTGTCCAGGCTGTCCGCCTTGTCCTGGATATCCTGGAGTTCCTTGTTCTCCAGGCTGTCCACTTTGTCCTGGGTGCCCTGGAGTTCCTGGCTGTCCAGGCTGTCCGCCTTGTCCGGGATATTCTGGATAACCTGGAGTTCCTGGTTCTCCAGGCTGTCCATCTTGTCCTGGGTGCCCTGGATTTCCTGCCTGTCCAGGCTGTCCGCCTTGTCCTGGATATCCTGGTTGACCAGGTTGTCCAGGGCCTCCTGGCTGTCCGGGTTGTCCTGGGTGTCCTGGAGTTCCTGGTTGTCCAGGCTGTCCACCTTGTCCTGGATATCCTGGTTGACCAGGTTGTCCGGGGCCTCCGGGTTGTCCGGGTTGTCCTGGTGATCCTGGAGTTCCTGGTTTTCCAGGCTGTCCGCCTTGTCCTGGATATCCTGGTTGACCAGGTTGTCCGGGGCCTCCTGGCTGTCCGGGTTGTCCCGGGTGTCCTGGAGTTCCTGGTTGTCCAGGCTGTCCGCCTTGTCCTGGATATCCTGGTTGACCAGGTTGTCCGGGGCCTCCTGGCTGTCCGGGTTGTCCAGGGTGGCCTGGAGTTCCTGGTTGTCCAGGCTGTCCGCCTTGTCCTGGATATCCTGGTTGTCCAGGCTGTCCGCCTTGTCCTGGATATCCTGGTTGACCAGGTTGTCCGGGGCCTCCTGGCTGTCCGGGTTGTCCTGGGTGTCCTGGAGTTCCTGGTTGTCCAGGCTGTCCGCCTTGTCCTGGATATCCTGGTTGACCAGGTTGTCCGGGGCCTCCTGGCTGTCCTGGTTGTCCTGGGTGGCCTGGAGTTCCTGGTTGTCCAGGCTGTCCGCCTTGTCCTGGATATCCTGGTTGACCAGGTTGTCCGGGGCCTCCTGGCTGTCCGGGCTGTCCTGGGTGTCCTGGAGTTCCTGGTTGTCCAGGCTGTCCGCCTTGTCCTGGATATCCTGGTTGACCAGGTTGTCCGGGGCCTCCTGGCTGTCCGGGTTGTCCTGGGTGTCCTGGAGTTCCTGGTTGTCCAGGCTGTCCGCCTTGTCCTGGATATCCTGGTTGACCAGGTTGTCCGGGGCCTCCTGGCTGTCCGGGTTGTCCTGGGTGTCCTGGAGTTCCTGGTTGTCCAGGCTGTCCGCCTTGTCCTGGATATCCTGGTTGACCAGGTTGTCCGGGGCCTCCGGGCTGTCCGGGTTGTCCTGGTGATCCTGGAGTTCCTGGTTGTCCAGGCTGTCCGCCTTGTCCTGGATATCCTGGTTGACCAGGTTGTCCGGGGCCTCCTGGCTGTCCGGGTTGTCCTGGGTGTCCTGGAGTTCCTGGTTGTCCAGGCTGTCCGCCTTGTCCTGGATATCCTGGTTGACCAGGTTGTCCGGGGCCTCCTGGCTGTCCGGGTTGTCCTGGGTGTCCTGGAGTTCCTGGTTGTCCAGGCTGTCCGCCTTGTCCTGGATATCCTGGTTGACCAGGTTGTCCGGGGCCTCCTGGCTGTCCGGGTTGTCCAGGGTGGCCTGGAGTTCCTGGTTGTCCAGGCTGTCCGCCTTGTCCTGGATATCCTGGTTGACCAGGTTGTCCGGGGCCTCCTGGCTGTCCGGGTTGTCCTGGGTGTCCTGGAGTTCCTTGTTGTCCAGGCTGTCCGCCTTGTCCTGGATATCCTGGTTGACCAGGTTGTCCGGGGCCTCCTGGCTGTCCGGGTTGTCCAGGGTGGCCTGGAGTTCCTGGTTGTCCAGGCTGTCCGCCTTGTCCTGGATATCCTGGTTGACCAGGTTGTCCGGGGCCTCCTGGCTGTCCGGGTTGTCCTGGGTGTCCTGGAGTTCCTGGTTGTCCAGGCTGTCCGCCTTGTCCTGGATATCCTGGTTGACCAGGTTGTCCGGGGCCTCCTGGCTGTCCGGGTTGTCCTGGGTGTCCTGGAGTTCCTGGTTGTCCAGGCTGTCCACCTTGTCCTGGATATCCTGGTTGACCAGGTTGTCCGGGGCCTCCTGGCTGTCCGGGTTGTCCTGGGTGTCCTGGAGTTCCTGGTTGTCCAGGCTGTCCTGGTTTACCCGGCTGTCCTGGGTATCCTGGAATAAAGAGAAAATGTAAATATCGAAGCCCCGTGTGAATAATTATTCCATAATTAACGATGTAATATCTGGGCGACCGAGCTCTGCTCGGGTGAGACAAGTTTACCATATATCTTAATTTACTTTTCGAAAGATGTGTATTTTTCATTTGTCGGAAAAAGCTAAATTAAAATTTAAAAAACTTGGCTTGGAATTAAAAATAATTAAATATACATTAAAAAAAAACCCCTGACTATATAGAAAACAACTAAATACAAAAAGATACACCAAAAAATTGTATTCATAATTTAGTTTAAAAACAAAAGTTAAACCGACTTCGATTCAATACTTCGCCAAGGAACACATACATTATCATTTCCTTCCCACTTTACCGCATGAACTACTTTCCGAGAGCAAATGCGTTGATTATTGGCGTACTTGGGTACATATGTAGGCCGATAATATTTGAGGAGTTCCGTCGATTCCTTAAGGATCTCAGAATCACCTTCGGCACTTCATTAGTTGCTAATTAAACGGAATCATATCAGAATACGTCTGATGTGGTCTTCATCATCAGTTCCACTGCACACAGGTGCAGGGTTTCCGAGTGTAATACCTATACACGAGTTATAATAGAAATAACCGAAATCAATACACGCGTGCTTAATAAAATTGAGGGGTTCCCTCAATTCCTCATGGATTCCATCATCTAACAGGCTTTTAAAAACAATGGGACCAATCTGGATACAAATACTTTCAAATAAAAAAAGAATGGTACGAATCGGTTCATAAATGACGGAGTTAACAAACATTATACATAAAAATCCTCCTTTTGTGGAAGTCGGTTAAAATTGGTTTTGAGGACTGGTTAGCCTAGTGGGTAGTGAGTTAGTGACGCTGCCTTGAGTCTTGGATGTTTCCTATTTTCAGTTATCTCCAAAACGACTTGAACTATTAAAATTTGGATTTCTGTAAGATGTTTGTGGATAGAAATGATTCTTAGGTATATGAACTGCTCATAGTCCATTGATGGAGCAGATCAACATCAATGGAAATCTTGCCCAGAAAGTAGATAATTGAGCTCTCTAGATAGAGTTAGGTGAGTAGCTTTTGCAGTACACAATGCTCTTTACAAATATATCAGCCGAAAGACGTCCACTGCTGGACATAGGCTTCCCCCAAAGAGCCCCCGCGACCTTTACCAGGTCATCAGTCCACCTTGTGGGGGGCCTACCCACGCCGTGCCTTCCGGTACGTGGTCGCCTCTCGAGAACCTTTCCGCCCCAACGGCCATCGGTTCTACGTGCAATGTGCCCCGCCCACTGCCACTTAAGTTACGGATATAATGGTTAAATAATAAAATAGAGATTTCTATAAATCCCCGACTGTACAATAAGTAAATGCACAGGCTTAATAGAGAGGTGCAGACATGGTAGAGTGCGAATGCAATCTCGCGAGATTTCAGACTTAGGTGACAAAGCCAGTCTCGCGAGAAACCATAACAATGTTTTGATTATTTTTATTTAACCAGTCTATTAAAGATGCATGATTCAATTATTACCTATTGATCAATGGTTACGATAAGGCTTATTGGAATCACCAGGTACGGTCTCTATTCTGTCTCTCCTTGTTGGATTTGTAAAACCATGTAGGTTTGTCATCAATTCTAATTGAAGCTATCAAACCATTGTACAGAAGTTACAGAACTCATTTATGTGCTTATTTTAAATACAGTATTAAAAACTCTTGGTCTTTTGTTAAGATTATAAAACATCTTAACACGATCAACGCCACGCAATACTTACTCTAACACAACTTTGGACCTTTTTACGGCCGATATTATTAACAATAATATTCATAACTTAACATTTAGAATCACAAATTTAAAGAAAGGCATTATTAAGGCCTGAATTACGTTTCAGATAATGATGAGCACCATCTAGCGAAGCGTTCATAGCCCAGTGGTGCCTGCGAATCGGAAACGATAACGCAGGTTAAGCAAAGATGGCAGCGATCAGTCCTTGGATGGGTGACCGCCTGTTTGAGTGGTTACTAAAATGAGCGCTGCCGTGCTTTGGAAGGCACGCTAAGCAGTTGAAGCTAAAAAACATGTTTTTAATATATAGTTTAAAAACAAAAAAGATATATAAACAATAAAAAAGACGTATGACCATGCTTTTTCCGGCTTTAATACTACGAAAAATCATTCTCTATAAAAAAAGAAAGCAAAAAGAAACATTCCCTCGCTGGGATTTGAACCCCCGACCAAAGGTGTTGTAAGCCAATGTTATAACCATTCGTCTAATCAAGCGATGACAGCTGAGGTGAAATTACGTACTATATTGCACTAACAAATCTTTATGCGAGAAAATCTCGAGAAAACGAATTTTCTCGGAAACGAGACCTATCTAGATCGATTTCTCGCCCCCGTAACGTTCACCATCGAAATCGTTAGAGCCGTTTCCGAGAACGTGATTGCAAATATATATACATATATGTATACAAATATTGCTCGTTTAATAGTATAGGATATTGCTTAGTTTTTAATAATACGATTAATTTATTATTAAGGCGACGTGAGATCCAAAAACTGATTTTTAAAAAACCGTAGCTCTTGTTTGGGTTATAATAAGGCTGCTTTAAATTTAATTAGCAATCTTGAGGCCTTTATCGAGGGAAATCAGCTATTCGAATCCTGAGTTTTTGACTTTCACTCGATAGAAAAAAATCACGAACATAGGTCTATACACTTAAAAAAAACGTAACAAATTATGCACAGCAGCTAAACATATCAAAATTAGTTCTAAAAATCAGCAATGTCATGTTTGAGGGAAATCAGCTATTACTTTTTTATTTATTAAAACGCACAAAAAATTATAATTAAAAAACATGATATCCGCGCTTCCAAACACGCACTTCCATCTCGCTCACGCTTATGCTCAGTGAGAGGGAGAGAAGACCACGAACCTACGTCCTTACAGCCTTCCCTTCCTTCCTTACGCCTTACGCCCTTAATACGATATTTTTCGATTTTAAAACTGTTATATATCCTTCCAAGGGTCTCAAATTATCTCTACGCTAAATTTCATTAAAAGCCGTTTAACAGTGCGATGAGTTTGTTAGTTTAAATTTCAAATAAATCTAAATTGAAATGTCCGTTTATACAAATACAAATATTTGAAGTATAGGTATCATCAATAGACGTTTCTGCTTAAATTGTTGTTTTTTAAGGTAATGTATAAGTCATGTATAATGTATATGTATAATTTTGTTTTTTGATGTCTACTTAACTACAATACTGTAAATTTTTGTCTAAATCCTTTCAGTAGTTTTACTCACGTTTGAAAGCAAAATGAACTCATACCAAAAAACGTAGAACTTTCCATCTCTATCACCAGTCCCCTTTAAAGGTGTTAGAAAAAAAAATATTTTGATTATGCAAAATAAAATTCTTAAATTAAAAAAAAATATCCGCAGTCTTAATCTTACATTCCTTCTTTTCGGTTCTGTGAGAATCGCAGTTCTACATTTCTATTTCTGATAGTTGTTCGGTTCTGTAAGGGTCGCTCTAACTTAACTTAACTTACTATTCTGCTAGCAGTTGGATTATGTATTTGACTAATAGAATAGAATAGAATAGATTTATTTATTTCAGACATTTTTTGGAAATCCTTAATCTAATTAATGGCTTACCAAATAATAGTATATGACCAAAGAATTCACTTACTTCAAAAATTACTTGTTCCTCCCCATTCATACTTCCAACCTATTTTGACCTCCTTGAGGAATTATTTTTTTCTTAAACACGCAATAGGTCAGTCCGTAGAGTATTTCTTTGTTGCAAAAGGTGGTGTATTTAGAAGTTTTTTTTTACATAATGTTTTCATCGATTCAACCGAACAAATATCAAAAATGATTACACGAAATATCTTGGGACAACTTTTGGCAGCCACAAATCCTCGATTTTTTTTGGTTTCTCACTCGTAGCTTCTATACGGTGCATCCTAGCGAAAAGTTACTCACTAGGAAATTAAAGAACATGAAATTATGCGTTTAATGAGTATCAAAACATATTAATTCGGTTTAGTGACATAGTAGAAAACCATGGTTGAAAACGAGGCTTTCCTCAAGTTTGTAAGTTATTTCAAGATAGTGGTTTTTAAGCTTCTGCGTTTCTATTTGAATTTAACTATAGGTTTTAGCTCCTCAATTGTAGGAATTTACAGAATCGACAGTAATTTCAGCATTAGTATCATCATAACTGGTAATCGAAGAGCTGGCAGTTTTCTCGTGCAACGCATCAGCATTGCAGTTCAGTGAGGAAATACCGCCAGCATACTCGGTACAATGCCTAGAGGGCCTTTTTAGGGTTCCGTAGCCAAAATGGCAAAAACGGAACCCTTATAGTTTCGCCATGAATGCCCGTCAATCCGTCTGTCCGTATGTCACAGGCATTTTTCTCGAAAACTATAAAGTGTATTTGAATAAAATTTAGAGGATACCTATCTCTACATCGATATAATAAAATACGGTATTTTATTAGCCGCTACATAATTCTAAAATGAAATGACAAAAATAATATTCTTTTAGAGGTGCAATCCATGCATATAACTGCAAGTCAAAAAAAAGAAAAACATTGTTTGTCCACGTGTGGCACATCAATCGATAGGTATTTTAAAATAAATATAAGGTTTTTCAGCAAGTTTTTCGATTAAGTGAAAATAGTCGGAGATAATGACTTGGCTCTACGCACCTTACCTACACCTTACAGTTTTCGAGTAAAATGCCTGTGACACACGGACAGACGGATTGACGGGCAGTCATGACGAAACTATAAGGATTCCGTTTTTGCCATTTTGGCTACGGAACCCAAAAAAGGCCCTCTAGGCATTGTACCGAGTATGCTGGCGATATTTCCTCACTGAACTGCAATGCTGATGCGTTGCACGAGAAAACTGCCAACTCTTCGATTACCCGTTATGATGATACTTATGCTGAAATTACTGTCGATTCTGCAAATTCCTACAATTGAGGAGCTAAAACCTAAATTTAAATTCAAAATTGAAACGCAGAAGCTTAACCACTATCTTGAAATAACTTACAAACTTGAGGAAAGCATCGTTTTCAACCATGGTTTTCTACTATGTCGCTAAACCGAATTAATATGTTTTGGTAGACGCATTCCATGTTCCATAATTTCCTAGTGAGTAACTTTTCGCTAGGATGCACCGTATAGAAGCTACGAGTGAGAAACTAAAAAAAGTCCCAAAATTTCGAGGATTTGTGGCTGCCAAAAGTTGTCCCGAGAAATCTGGTATAACCATCTTTGATATTTGCTCGGCTATATCGATGTAAACACAACAATATTAAAAAAAAATCTTCTACACCACCTTTTGCAACGTACCTCCCCCTGCTTTGAACCTCTACGAACTGGCGTACAATGAAATGTCGTAATTCCGGGTATTTACCCAAAGCACCCGGTAAATACGGTAGGGACCGTATCTACCGAGCTACCCAAATTGTGGGTATAAACTATTTCGAAAGGATTTTTTCAAAAAGTGACCTTTTAGGGCAGATTTTTTTTTTATGAAATGTTTAATGCCTTTTGAACAACTTATGTCATTATAAAATATTTATTATGAAGCATAGTTTATGAGAAAAAACATTTTTTTTTAAATAACACATGTATTTTTGTCTAAAAAATATGATCAAATTGAAACGTGAGCCACTACCAGAATCCATATCCATCTATGTATACTAATCCATACTTCCATACTTAATATTATAAATGCGAAAGTGTGTCTGTCTGTCTGTTACCTCTTCACGCCTAAACCGCAGAACCGATTGAGATGAAAATTGGTATAGAGATAGTTTGAGTCCCGGGGAAGGACATAGGGTAGTTTTTATCCCGGAATTCAACCCCGGAAGGGATGAAATTGGGGGTGGAAATTTGTATGGAGCTACTTAAACCACTACACCGATTTGGATGAAATTAGGTATATAAATAGGAGTCCCGAAAAGGATATAAGATAGGTTTCATCCCGGAAATCATCCCCTAAGGGGAAAGGACATAAGATAGTTCTAATTCCGGAAATCACCCCCTAAGGGGGTAAAAATTTGGATGGAACCCGTTCCGATAAAATTTGGTAGGTATAGAGATAGTTTGAATTCCGGAGAATGACATCGGATAATCTTTATCCCTAAAATCTTTCCGTAAGGGGATGAAATAGGGGGTGAAAATTTGGATAAAACCCATGTAGATGAAATTTGGTAAAGAGATAGTAGGAGTTCCAGGAAAGGACAACGCATAGTTTTTATCCCGAAAATCATCTCCGGAGGGGGAGTAATTAGGGGTGAAAATTTGGATGTAACCCATTTATATGACATTTAGTATAGAGATAGTAAGAGTGCTGGGGAAGGATACAGAATAATTTTTATTCCGAAAATCGTCCCCTAATGGGGTAAAATGGGGGTGAAAATTTGGATGGAACCCATTTAGATGAAATTTTGTTTAAAGATAGTTTGTGTGCTGGGAAAGGACATAGGATAGTTGTAAATCCAGAAATTATCCCCTTTCAGGGATGAAATGGGGTGAAAATTAGGATGTAACCCATTTATATGAAATTTAGTTCAAAGATAGTTTTAGTCCTGGGAAAGGACATAGGATAGTTTTTATCCCGGAAAGCATCCCCTAAGGGGATGAAATGGGGGTGAAAATTTGGATAGAACCCATTTAAGGTATAGCGATAGTTGGAGTCCTGGAAAAGGACATAGATTAGTGCCATCCCGAAAATCATCCCCTAAGGGGGTGAAATTGGAGGTGAAAATTGGGATTGAACCCATTTACGGTATAGCGATAGTTGGAGTCCTGGAAAAGGACAAGGATAGTGTTATCTCGAAAATCATCCCCTAAGGGAGTGAAATTGGGGGTGAAAATTTGGATGGAACCCATTTTGATGAAATTTGGTATAGAGATAGTTAGAGTCCTGGGAAAGGACACAGGATAGTTTTTATCCCAGAAATCATCCCCTTAGGGGGTGTAATGGGAGTGAAAATTTGGATTTAACCCATTTACAGTATAGCGATAGTTGGAGTCCTGGGGAAGGACAAAGGTTAGTGTTAAATCATCCCCTAATGGGGTGAAATTGGGGGTGTAAATTTAGATGGAACCCCTTTAGATGAAATTTGGTATAGAGATAGTTTGAGCCGCGGGAAATGGATGGCTTTTACGGATTAATACCACTAATACACACATAGGTATTTAGTTAGTTTGCATGATTTAGTTTGATGTTAAATAAGTAGGTTAATGTATTAAAATGAGAAAGCGCATTACTCGCCAACAAACTGTGAATACAGTTTGGCGAGGAACAATCTGTAACTATAAGTATTAAGTTTTTTTTTTGACTTGAATAGGGGGTGAAAAATTGGATTGGACCCATTTAGATGCAATTTCGTATAGAGATAGTTTGAGCCGCGGAGAAGGACAACGGATGGCTTTTATCCCTAAAATAATCCCCTGAGAGGATGAAATGAGGGGTGAAGATTTGGATGAAACCTGTTGGAATTGGGACGCATAACTACAGCGCCTGATAAATGTAGGCGGGCAAACACGCACGACCACTGTCTCGATATTTTATTTAAAGACGTATTCACTCTCGCCCTTGTAAGCGCAGTAGCACGTTCATAGTAATCTGTATTTTCTATTTTAATAAACTAAATCCTTTTGTTATAAACAAAGTTCGCATTATTTCATCAGGTTATGGGCCGCCCCATGCCTAAATAGTAAAACAAGTAAAAGTTAAAGTGTTTTTAAAGTAAAAGTACAAATCATTATAACCTCAAATTTCGCGACATCACGTAGGTTTTGTTTCAGCATAATTTCAAGTATATGTGATCATAATGGCTTCAAATAGTGGTCTGAGTATAGAAAAGTTATCTGGAAGAGAAAATTATGCCACTTGGAGTTTTGCAGTGAAGGCCTACTTGCAATTAGAAGATTTGTGGGAATGTATCGAAACAGAAACCGGCAAGGCTGTAGATGCAAAAAAGGACATTAAAGCTAAGTCGAAACTCATTTTACTTATCGACCCCATAATATATGTGCATGTAAGAGAGGCCACATCAGCTAAAGAGGTTTGGGATAACTTAATGCGAGCTTTTGAAGACTCAGGCTTAACTAGAAAAGTGGGTCTGCTAAAGGATTTAATAAACACTACGCTAGAAAATAGCTCAAGCATAGAAGATTACGTTAATAAAATAATGTCATCCACACATCGCTTACGAAATATTGGTTTCAAAGTGGATGATGAATGGCTTGGGACATTAATGCTAGCTGGCTTACCAGATGCCTATAAACCCATGATCATGGCCATTGAGAGTTCTGGAGTGAAAATTTGTGCCGATTCTATTAAAACAAAGTTATTACAGGAAGTAAAAACAATGGACACAACCGCATTTTACTCAAACTCCAAGAAGCAATATTATAATAAAAATATTGAAAAAGGGCAAAATAAATCAAAGGGACCGAGATGCTTTCATTGTAACAAATACGGGCACTTGAGTAAGAACTGTTGGTATAAAAAAAATAAAACAGATAATAAAGATAATGGTTTTATTGCAGCTTTTTCAGCAACCACATCGAATGACGCGCTGAGCTGGTACGTCGATTCAGGAGCCTCGATGCATATGACGTCACACAAGGAGTGGCTCGAGGACGAAACTGCACCACCTGTAACAAGCATTAGAATTGCTAACGATAAAATACTCAGGGTTGAAAGTTGCGGTAATGTAACTATAAGCGTTCCAGACACACGAGGCAATATCAATAAAATTCAGGTAAGAAATGTAATTTATGTGCCTGAATTATCGACAAATTTAATATTAGTAAGCAAAATGATAAAAAGTGGTTGCAATATCCAATTCAAAGACAATGGCTGTAAAATATCAAATAAAAATGGTCAAAAAGTAGCCGATGCCAACTTAATAAATGATATGTATAAGCTAAACATAGCATATGAAAAAGCTCAAGCCATGCCCGCAGTTACTGAAAATGATACTTACTTATGGCACCAACGAATGGGCCACCTGAACTTCAGCGATATGTATAAAATTCCAACTTGTACTACCGGTGTAAAATTATCTCCGTCTAATCAAAATAAAACATGCGTAAGTTGTATCCAAGGAAACCAGACTAGACAGCCATTTCCAAGTGAGGGCTCCCGAGCAACCGAGTTGCTAGAAGTCATCCACTCCGACGTGTGTGGACCGATGCAAACTGCATCACTTGGAGGTGCCAGGTATTTTGTCACTTTCATCGACGATTTTTCACGTAAAGTACACGTATACACGATAAAAAGCAAGGCTGACGTACTGGACAAATTTATAGAATATAAAACAAGAGTAGAGAATGAATTAAACAAAAAAATTAAAGCTTTAAGGACAGACAACGGAAAAGAATACGTAAATAACAATTTTAACAACTATCTGAAGAAATTTGGCATATTGCACCAAACTACTAACCCATACACACCGGAACAAAACGGTTTAAGCGAGCGCATGAACAGGACGCTCATAGAAAGGTCTAAATGTATGGTATTAAATGCTCAGTTACAGAACAACTTCTGGGGTGAAGCAGTGGTCACGGCAGCGCACATCATAAATCGCTCACCGACAAGAGCCTTTTCTTACGTCACTCCAGAAGAGGTGTGGACAGGAAAACAACCAGATTTAAGCCATATAAAGATCTTCGGGTGCAATGCAATGGTACATATACCTAAAGAACGACGTCAAAAGCTGGATCCGAAATCCCGTAAGTTGATTTTTGTCGGTTATAGTGACTGTGTGAAGGGCTACCGCTTCATAGACCCTAAAACCAAAATGACTGTAACAAGCAGAGATGTCGTATTTCTCGAGGCCACTGTAATAAGAGATATTGTTAATAATGAGTCTGTACCTGAAAAAGAAGAAACAAGTATTAATGAAAGACAAACCAGTACGCATGAATCAGATAGTAAAGTAATGTCTTGTAATAAAAAGGAATTGAACTTACCTGAATCTAAAATAGTTTACTTACCTTTTTCTGAAGAAAATGCTAATGAAGAAAAAGATGATATCGGAGATGCTAATAAAGAAAATACCAATGACGAAAAAGATGAAATCGGAGAGGATAATGACTCTGTTATAATCGACGAGTTGAATACAACGTCTCTAAATGTCGATTCGTTTTCTTCACCAGCATCGGTTGATTCAGATCCTGCCGATGAATCTTACAATCCTGAAGAGAGCATTGATATTCCAGAAATTAACATGAATCTTCGTCCAAGACGTCGTCGAAATGAATTTTACGAAGCTAATCCTCCCCAAGAAAATGCATCTTTTATGTGTATGAATGGCGAATCAGCTATGAGTATCTTGGACAAGGATCCACAAAGCCTTTCCGAAGCATTAGAGAGCAATAAGGCAGATCAGTGGATACATGCCATGGAGGAAGAATATAAATCATTACTACTTAACAATACCTGGACATTAGTTGACATGCCGAAAAATAAAAAAGTAATCCCTTGCAAGTGGGTTTACAAAACTAAAACAGATGAAGATGGCAATGTATCAAGAATGAAAGCACGACTTGTCGTGAAAGGTTACCAACAAAAAAAAGGTATAGATTATCATGAAATGTATGCCCCTGTAGTACGCTATACCTCCATAAGATATGTGATTGGCTTGGCTGTAAAATATAATTTGAAAATTCACCAGATGGATGCAGTAACAGCTTTTTTGCAAGGTGACATTGAGGAAGACATTTACATGTCGCAGCTACCGTATTTTGGGGAAGGCGATAAAGTGTGCTTGTTAAAAAAATCCATTTATGGTCTAAAACAGGCAAGCAGGCAATGGAATAAAAAGCTCAATGCAGCTTTACTAGAAATAGGAATGTCACGATCAAAAGTAGATCCATGTATATATCACCGCATAGTCAACGAACAAAATATACTGATCCTTACAGTCTATGTTGATGATCTACTATGTTTCTATAATGATGAAGAAACTGTCAAGATGATAAAGAAAAAACTGAGCACCAAATTTCATATGAAGGACTTAGGTGAAGCAAAGTGTTGTATTGGCTTTAGAATTATGCATAACACTTCAACGAAAGAAATTTCTCTGGATCAGGCTGCTTACATCGAAAAAGTACTTACTCGTTTCAATATGAGTGACTACAATCCAGTCTATACTCCGTGCGAGGCTAACCTGCAACTGAAAAAGGCTGAAAAAGACGACGAGGTCCTAGAAAATGTTCCATATCAAGAGTTAATAGGGTGTCTCTTATATTTATCACAAGGAACCAGACCAGACATAGCCTATATTGTAAATCAACTAAGCCGATTTAATAATAGACCTACAACACAGCACTGGATGGCATCAAAAAGAGTATTAAGGTACCTGAAAGGAACACAGCATCTAAAACTTACCTTCAAGAAAGATGATGCAAACATTGTAGGCTACTGTGATGCCGATTGGGCTACAGATACTGAAGATAGAAGATCATGTTCTGGATATGTTTTTACTTTTCAGGGCGCTGCCATTAGCTGGTGTTCTAAAAGGCAACCTACAATCGCTCTGTCAACAACCGAAGCAGAGTATATGTCACTATCTACGGCAACACAGGAAGCTATCTGGCTCAAGCAATTGGAAGAGGACTTTTGTCCTACTATGTCAAGTATACCAATTGTTATGTTTTGCGATAATCAAAGTGCTATCAGCATTTCAGGTGATGACATCTACCATGCCAGAAGCAAGCATATCGATATACGCTATCATTTCGTGAGGGAGCGTATATCCAAGAAACAAATATCCGTTCGCTACAAAAGCACTCAAGACATGTTGGCTGATGTGTTCACAAAGGGATTGCACCGGCCAAAGCATCTGACCTTTGCAATGGCAATGGGTTTGCGTCCAGAGGAGGGTGTTGGAATTGGGACGCATAACTACAGCGCCTGATAAATGTAGGCGGGCAAACACGCACGACCACTGTCTCGATATTTTATTTAAAGACGTATTCACTCTCGCCCTTGTAAGCGCAGTAGCACGTTCATAGTAATCTGTATTTTCTATTTTAATAAACTAAATCCTTTTGTTATAAACAAAGTTCGCATTATTTCATTATTTCATTTAGATGAAATCTGGTACAGATATAGTTCGAGTCCCGGGGAAGGATAGAGAATAGTTTGATTCCTGGAAATCAGCCTTTAAGCCGGGAAAATTGGGGGTGAAAATTAATTGTATGGAGCTACTAGATATTAATGTAGAAACCTCCTTCGAAGAAGTCTATATGGATTCTAAGCAATCAATGTTTTGATATATGTCATTGTCACTCGCAAATTTTCTCTTACATCAAAAGTCATAATATATTTAACAAATCTCGTTTATATCCTCTATTATTATTTATGCAATACTTCAGTATCCTAAAAGCTTCCTTAGCAACCTCTGCTACAATATCAGGTTATGTGCTACGCCGGAAATGGATAATTTAACGACGAAACTGCTCATCGGTAATCTCGACGGAAAGAGCAATTGGTCTACGTGGAAGTATAAAATATGTATAGCCCTGAGAAGCATTCCACATGCTTTAGATATAGTAGAGGGTAGAATGACGAAACCGGTCAATGGAGAAGCGGCAGGAGCAGGAGACCAGCTTGCATCCTTTACAAAGGCAGACTGCAGTGCATTACTCCTATTGACAAGCAATATGACTGATGAGACGTTACAAAAGGTGATGCGGTAGAGAGAGTGAGACACAGCTCTATCATGAGAGATTTGCCCACCAGAATAAACGGCATATAAGAGCATTTGTGAAGAGAGAGTTGGGCATAGAGCTTCCCATAGATGAGTCTACGTGTGAAAGCTGCCTATTCGGAAAATCACACCGACATAAGTTCAGCACCAGAACTAGAGCATCACAACCCGGTGAGCTCATTCATAGCGATGTCTGCGGACCATTTCCGAACTCAATCACAAATCTACGGTATTTCGTTTTGTTTCGAGATGATTACTCGGGCTATCGTCTCATATACTTCATGAAAGCAAAGTCAGAAGTAAAAGAGAAGCTGAAAGACATGATTTCAGAAGTACGAACTACAGGTCATACAATTAAAACTCTCCTGAGCGACAATGGAGGCGAATATGACAATAAGGACGTCAGAGATATCCTTGCTAAGAATGGGATAAGGCAAAGACTAACAATGCCATACACACCAGAGCAAAATGGTTGCTGCGAAAGAGATAATCGCACGTTAGTCGAAGCAGCAAGGACTATCATGTACAGTGGAGACGGTTTCCCTCGAGCGCTTTGGGCAGAAATAATAAACACGGTGGCATACATTATCAATAGAACGGGTCCGTCTAGAGTAGATAGTAAGTCGCCGTACGAGTTATGGAATGGGAAGAAGCCCAAGATAACTCATTTGAAGATAATTGGAAGCACGTGCTATTCCCACATTCCCAAGCAAAAGAGACAGAAACTCTCTAAGAAAGCTTACAAAGGAAGACTCGTTGGTTATGATAATGACGACGGTTATCGCATATGGGCAGCAGTAGAGAACAACAAATATAGACTCGTTAGATCTCGTGATGTCATATTTGATGAAAAACCACTCTACAGAGCAAATGCTGAGATCGAAATACCAGAAATATCTCGGCATACCCCAACTCCAAATGCACTGGAGATAAGATTAGAACCACCGGTTAGTAGCCGTCCAACATTAATATTTGGTGAACCGATACGAAACGAAAACGAGCATTCAAGTCTCCAAGAAGAAGACAACACATTATCGTTCGATTTTGAGGGGGAAAGTATAGTCGAAGATTCGATCAACTCGGCACAAGAGCCTTCTCTTAGTGACGAGAGGTCAGAGCAATTGGTGATAGCTGACGAAGGAGCGCCAGCTGAACCTGAAGAATTCTTTGACATCGTGCCACACAATCACAACTTAAGGCAAAGATCGACACTTCGAGCACCGGCTAAACTCGACGACTATGTGTGTAATGTTAACAGCTCCGCAAACCCCGAGAATTACAGAGAGGCAATTGAGAGCCCTCAGAAAGAAAAGTGGAAGGAAGCAATGGAAAAAGAGCTGGCATCACTCAAAGACAATGACGTGTGGATGCTGAGTGCCCTACCACCTAAGAGAAAGGCGCTTTCCTCAAAGTGGGTTTTCCGGATTAAACGAAATCCCGATGGCTCTATAGATAAATACAAAGCACGCCTGGTGGTAAAAGGGTTCAAGCAAAGAAAAGGTGTTGACTATGACCAAACGTTCAGTCCGGTTGCCAGAATGGGCACAATAAGAGCGCTTATTAGTGTTGCAGCTAAGGAAAGATTGGTCTTAACACAGTTTGACGTCTCAACGGCATTCTTGTACGGAAAACTACAAGAAGAGATCTACATGCAACAACCAAATGGCTTTGATGACGGTTCGAACAGAGTTTGGAAACTGAAACGTAGTTTATACGGACTTAAGCAAGCCCCACGTTGCTGGAACTCTTGCTTCGCTGAGATCCTTTTGGATCTAGACTTCAAACAATGTGACGCCGACAGTTGTTTGTTTGTCAAAAACGTTAATGGAAAGAAATTGCTCATAACGTTGTACGTGGATGATGGGCTGGTAGCTGCTACGGATGCAGAAGTAACAGACGCATTTCTAGCAGACTTGAGGAAAAAGCTGAAAATAACTACGAAGCCTGCATCTTATTACCTAGGTTTAGAAATTGAGCAAGATAGCGATGGATCTATAACCATTAAACAGGAAAGTTATACAAAGAAAATTCTGGAGCGATTCCATATGGCGGACTGCAATCCACTTTCAACTCCTATTCAGAAGGAATCAGTGACATCGAACACTGAGTCAGAGAAAGTGGTAGAACAAAGGAAAGATTTTCCATATCGTGAAGCAGTTGGTGCTTTGTCATACCTTATGGTCGGAACTCGTCCGGACATAGCATATGCAGTGGGCGTGGCTTCCAGAAAACTTGAGAATCCTGACGAATCAGATTGGTTAATGGTGAAGAAGATTTTAAGATACTTGAAAGGCACAAGTAACCTTGGTATCAAGTATCATAGGACAGACCAATCGACCAAAGACTTCATTGTTGGTTACAGTGACGCTGACCACGGAGGAGATCAGCAAACCGGGCGGTCAACCACGGGTGTGATATGTTTGTATGCTGGAGGAGCAGTATCATGGCTAAGCCAAAGACAAGCATCTGTGGCAATTTCAACAACAGAGGCCGAGATCGTTGCAGCCAGCGAAGCAACGAAAGAACTTGTTTGGCTACAACGAATATTCACCGATCTCACCGAGCTAAAAGAAGTTCCAATACTTCTAGTTGACAATGAAGCAGCAATTCGTCTGGCACACAATCCCGAGTTCCACAAGAGAACTAAACATATAAGAATCAGACATTTCTTCGTAAGAGAAAAAGTTCTTGAAAGAAATATAATTGTGGAGCGTACTAGCACAACCAGCCAGTTAGCAGATATGCTAACAAAACCTATGCCAAGACCAAGGCTGATTCAGTTAAGAAGTCTTATCGGACTAACTGAAACCTTATAATCTAATCAATGAAGATGACAATGAAAACCTTGATTGAGGGAAAGTATTAATGTAGAAACCTCCTTCGAAGAAGTCTATATGGATTCTAAGCAATCAATGTTTTGATATATGTCATTGTCACTCGCAAATTTTCTCTTACATCAAAAGTCATAATATATTTAACAAATCTCGTTTATATCCTCTATTATTATTTATGCAATACTTCAGTATCCTAAAAGCTTCCTTAGCAACCTCTGCTACAATATCACTAGAACCGCTGCACCGATATGGATTCTGGTAGTGGCTCACGTTTCAATTTGATCATATTTTTTAGACAAAAATACATGTGTTATTTAAAAAAATAATTTGTTTTTTCTCATAAACTATGCTTCATAATAAATATTTTATAATGACATAAGTTGTTCAAAAGGCATTAAACATTTCATAAAAAAAAATCAGCCCTAAAAGGTCACTTTTTGTAAAAATCCTTTCGAAATAGTTTATACCCACAATTTGGGTAGCTCGGTAGATACGGTAGGGTATTTACGGAGTGCTTTGGGTAAATACCCGGTATTTACCCACACCTACCCATCTCTACCACTAACAGTAAACCAGTATAGGAATATAGGGATTCACACACACATGCGCAATTGATTGTCAAATACTTGAAAATATTCGAAAAGCTACTTAAAGATAGATTGCTTGATCACATCAATAGGTATAGGATACTGGATAAGCGGCAGTTCGGGTATCAAAAGGGAGTAGGGACGTGTGAAGCAATTGATGATTTAATAAAAGACACAGTGCTTCAACTTAACTCTGGAAAGAAGGTTGCAGGCGTCTTTCTGGATTTGAGTGCAGCCTTTGACACCGTGGATCATTCCATTTTATTAAGTAAGTTGGAACACTATGGTGTGAGAGGAAATGTTTTTAAGTTATACGAATCTTATCTAAGAAATAGAAAGCAATTTGTTGAATTAAAACACATTGAAAATAATTGCGAGAATGTGCACAAATCACGAATGATTGACATGAACAGAGGCGTCCCCCAAGGCTCCATTTTGGGCCCAATATTTTTTGTTATATTTGTCAATGACCTTATCAATTATATGCAAGACTCTATACCGAATCTACAATTGGTAGTATTCGCAGACGACACTAACGCGGTGATGTCTGCAGACTGTATCACAAAATTGAATCACACAATTAATAGGGCCCTGACTGCATTCTCTGTGTGGTTTTCTGTGAATAACCTGACCTTGAACAGTAGCAAAACAAAGGCAATTCTCTTTAAGACAAATCCTAGATGCTCTGAATCCTTATTATTAGAAATGAATGGAAAATTAGTGGAAACAGTTGAGTTTGTAAAATTCCTGGGAGTCCTGATAGATTCAAATCTTAACTGGAAACCACAACTACAGGAGTTGAGCAACTCTATTGGCTCTGCTTGTTTTGCCTTGAGAAGCCTTCGGGAGGAGATAAAAGTCAAACAACTTAAAATGGTTTATTATGCCCTCATAGAATCTAAATTAAGATATAGTATTAAATTGTGGGGCAACAGCTATCTTTATAATACCAAAATTGCCTTCACGATGCAAAAAAGGGCAATTAGAATTATAGTTCGAATCCCGCAATGGGTATCATGCAGGGAGCATTTTCAAAACCTTCAAGTTTTGACTGTACCATGCCTCTACATTCAAGTTCTTCTAACGGGTTTGGTCAAACATTTGAACGAGACAGAAAGTGAAGAGGACCGGGTTTTAAGACTTGCAACAAGAAGGAAAGACCTTAAAAATTGTTTAATACCCAAATTAAATATAGTAAAGCATTCCGCGCATTACCAGGCTGTACATCTTTTCAACAAATTACCGGTAGAATTTAAGCAGATCTCCGACATTAATGTGTTCAAGCGTAAATTAAAGGCTCTTCTTGTAAGCAAATGTTATTATTCAATCGATGATTTTGTAAACGACATGTAAAGTTATTATGATTCTAGAATTAATATAACATGACATATTTATGGATTAATAATTGTCAATTACCTATTATAAATTATATTGTAGACTAAATTTAGTATTGTAAGTTCGTTTAATGTTTGTTACAGATTCTTCGATAGCTCAGCGAAAGGGGGGTTGGAAAGCATGAATTCCCCAGAGAAAGTAACCAAGGCGATCAGCAAGAGAAATGAGCAACCCACTCACCTTGTGCACCTCAATAGCAGCAGCTCGTGATGTGGTGAAAGCCCAGCTCCTTTCTCCTTCTGCTATGCCTAGGTCTTATAAGCCTCGATCTTGGTTCAGCACAGGTTAGAGTAAAAGCACAACATAGAAAGCGGTAAAAGTATATAGCCACGAAAGCACCGTGGTATATATGTCTCAGCGGCTGTAAGGGATGCGCGCGCGACGACAGCTAATTGCATACTACTCAAACGTTCTGGAAGGAGCCAGTCCGAAAGGGCGAGATTCGCTTGGCATTGAAGGAGCCTTCGGTGATGGACTACTCCTAGCTCTTGACAATAGCCTAGTTACTTAATCCTAAACATACTCCCCCCCGCTGCGAAATCATAATTTCCAGAAATGAAAGGGAATAAACAGAAACGCCTGATGGCACAGTGACAGACGGCCGAATAGCATTCTTGTTATTGAGGTTTAGTATAAATAGTATATCTAACTTACGATTAAGTTAAGATTAGTAAAGAATAAAACAATGCGACAGAATTATAACAGACGTAAAACGAACCCTAGTGGCAAAAGAGCACACTAAGTAAAGTAAAAGTATAAAGAAAGTGTGTATTTGATGTATTAGTTATCGCTAATAGGAAGTACGCAGAGCTTGACGACGGGCCGTTTAAAGTCTCTATTACGCGAATCAGCATCTGCGGTACAAACAGTTGCCACTCGTACGATCCCGTCCTGACCAGGATGCACGTTGACGACGCGTGCCACCGACCACAGCAACGGTCGAAGGTTGTCGTCCTTAATGAAGACTAAGTCACCAACTCTCACAGCACGAGAATTGTCTGTCCATTTGTTTCTCTGATTTAAAGTATTTAAATAGTCACGATGCCAACGCTTCCAAAAATCAGCATGTAAGCGCTGTAACAATTGCCATCGTTTCAGCAAAGAAATCTTTGTGATCTCATTATTATCGTCCGGGACAGACGTTAAAGGAGAAAGCGTTAAAAAATGGCCTGGCGTAAGGACAGAAAAATAATTTGGGTCATTACTGATAGCACACAAAGGACGTGAGTTCAGTACTGCCTCTATCTGCACGAGAACGGTATGAAACTCTTCTAAAGTCAACAGATGACCTCCCACTACCTTGGCAAGGTGTCCCTTAACTGAGCGTACCCCGGCCTCCCAAACTCCACCGAAGTGGGGGGAAGAGGGCGGAATAGTCTTAAATTCAATGCTCTGTGATGCGGCGGCATCCTTCATAAGCCCCGCTAACTGATTTCTGGCACCGACAAAGTTGGTACCACAATCGCTCATTATCAGGGAGCACCGGCCCCGGCGAGCGACGAAGCGACGTAAGGCAGCGATAAAAGATTCAGCCGAAAGATCATTGGCAATCTCCAAATGCAGGGCCTTGCTCGACAGACAGACAAAGAGACAAAGATATACTTTGTCAGAGCGTGCTCCTCGGCGACGGCGACCAAGGATGACATGGAAAGGACCAGCGTAGTCACAGCCCACACGTTGAAAGGCTTTGACAGCAGTAACCCTGACGCGGGGAAGGTCCCCCATCATGGGTTGTGACGTCGTTGGTTTAGCCCGAAAGCACGGGATACATCGAGAAAGACGTTTCGCAATAGCACGTCGAGCAGAAAGTATCCAAAAGTTCTGAGACAAAAGGAAATGCACCATTTGTGCACCACCATGCAACGACTTTGCATGTACATCATCGATAATTAAAGACGAAAGTCGATGATTTGAAGGCAAAATAGCGGGATG
Source organism: Epinotia brunnichana (assembly GCA_963854355.1). Classification (NCBI taxonomy): domain Eukaryota; kingdom Metazoa; phylum Arthropoda; class Insecta; order Lepidoptera; family Tortricidae; genus Epinotia; species Epinotia brunnichana. The sequence goes on along the minus strand of OY977941.1, from coordinate 10,304,947 downwards.
CTTTGCATCGTATTCTAAATCTGAGTTTCGAAGTCTCCCTCCGACACGCAACACGTTGTCCTGTGAGAGAAAAGGACTCAATTTCTTCATAGGCTTTGGCAAAGGCTTGTTATCTTTGAGATTATTGATCTCATTAGCGAAACAATCTTGCTGACATGACTTAACGAGAGTTTCAAGAGCTTGATTCAGCTCTTGTTCACATATTGGACCAGAATATGTTCTCTGCTTCCGCAAAAGACTCAGGAACCTAAGCACAGTCGCAGTTACTCGCAGGATTTTCTTCAAGGAAGAGAACCGGAGTAAAAGCTGATGTATCGAGTCAGTCTCGTTGGTGACAACGAAGGCTGACTTCTTCTCTTCTTGACGTAATTCCGTTGTTACGTCGATTGGTGGGGGAAGAGTTTTTAAACGAGGCCAATGATCAGACGAGAGGGACAGAAAACTCGGACCATTCCACCAAAGTGAATGTTCCAGCATTGCATTTGGAAGCATGCCTCTCGAGGCTGCATCGGCCGGGTTATCGTGGGTGCTTACGTAGTTCCAGTGTGCTGAGGGCAATTTTCGTTGAATCTTAGCGACTCGATTGCCAACGAAAATTTTCCATTTGGATGGGTGAGATGCGATCCAAGAAAGAGTAATCGTCGAATCAGACCAAGCAAAGATATTCTTGATTTCGATAAAAGTGTTTGCCAAAAAAGTGACAAGACAGAGTAGCCCTAAAGGCTCAAACACACGAACCGGCTCTGACAGTATCTGCCGCTTCGTGCATTGATTTTGAGACGCATTAACAATTAATTGCTTTTGTAGCTCAAGAGCCTCACTAACAGAAGACGCACCTGTGGGTATCTCGTCTACGTACGTGTCTGTAGACAATACAGAGGAAGGCACCTCTGACATGTGACCATGCATTTCCAATTTATTGAAGCAGCGCACAGCGATAGAACGACTGTTACGGACAGACGGCTTAACAGATTTGAACGGTAGCTCAACAACGAATTTGCCAGAGCCATCACGCTTGTGAGTAGAAAGAAAATTCTCTTCGCAAGCCGCATCTTGCGGCGGCAGCATTTCTTCGGGGGTACGCACATCCTCTATCTCCCACAACAGTTTCAAATCATTTTTCAAGTCAGCATTTGACGCGTGAAGCGTTTGGACTGACGAAAGGTTTGAGTATAACGAGGGTATACTCTCAAGGCAGCGAGAGCGCCCTAAAAAGACCCAGCCAAAAATAGTATTTAACCCTACAGGGGAGTCGTTCCCACCCGGAATCATACCCTGAAGAAAGATCTCATTCCAAAGTTCGGAACCAAGAAGGAGGTCGATTGGTCCTGGAACATGAAAGGATGGGTCCGCGAGTTTAATGAAACCCAAATTCTTTAAAAAGCTGGTTTCGACCGTGACTGACGGCATGTCATGACAAATGCGGGGTATCACAATTGCCTCGAAAGATATTTCTTTGTCCTGATGGTTCTCGGGACGGACAGTGCATTGGACGGTACCCAATACAGGCGTGGAAGCGTTACCTATGCCAAAAACTGAAGGTGCGTTACTTGAGACAGGTAAACCTAGGCGATTTGCTAGACCTTGGGAGATATAATTGGCTTGACTGCCAGAGTCAATTAACACGCGCACGGCGTGAAAGGAGCGCCATCTATCCAAGATATCTACTTGAGCGGTTGACAGTAAGACAGTTTTATTTGACGACGTATTTGTAGAAAGCCCCTGAACACCTAAAGCATTAGAGGTGGCGTTGGGGTTGGATGGGCTTGGCTTGCGATCCACATAAGTGTCCTGAAAGTGTAATAACGAATGATGACGGCGACCACAAGTTCGACACGAACCTTGTGAAGGACAGTTTGACACTACATGACCTATGCGCAAACAATTGAAACAAAGCTGTTTCTCACCAACGACTTGCGATCGATGCGCAACAGTTAAGTTTTGAAAGTCCGGACAATGTGCGAGAAAGTGCTTTTTCGAGCAGAATTGACAAGGCGGAGGTGGAGGCAGTGCAGGAGAAGTAGTCTGGTTACCCACCAAAGTCGTTTGCCTAAAGCGTCGTGGCGGTGACGTGACGTGATCGGATCGCATGGTGTTAACGACAGGTGGCCGCGTGTATCCGCCGTGAGCTGAACTTGTACTAGCTCCGGCATGCTCCACCGCCTTGCAGTAGTTCTCCACGAAGGTCTCCAAAGATTGATAGGTCGGAATGTCGTCCGACGTGACGGTCATCTCAAATTCTTTACGAATGGATGGTTCCAATTTCGATAAAAGCGTATAGAACATTATAAAGTCCCATTTATCGATGGGCAAGTTTAATGACTTCAAAATTGCTAAGTTTTCTTGGAATGTGTCCAAAAGAAACCGAAATGCTTGCGCCGTGTTATTCTGTAACTTAACAGTTAAAATAGACTGCCACGCTAGAAAGGCTAGCTGGCGTTTATTCTGATAGCGCTTCACCAAAGTTTCATACGCCATATCGTAATTGTCACACGAGATAGGAAATGCTTTTATTAGGTTTAACGGTTCACCTTTCAATGACGAGACTAAATATTGAAACTTTTCAATTTTAGAGATCTCGTGTTTGTCATGTACCAAGGTTCGGTACAGATCATAGAAAGTAATCCACGTTTTATAGCCACCCTCGAACGTAGGTATATGGATGGGCGGCATGCGAATATGACCCGTATTGCTGCTCGAGCTACCTGCGGGTACGGGCAAAGCGACGCTAGGCACTTGAGGTGCTTCCTCAGCAAACAATTGCGATTTAATGGACAAAATGTCTATCACGGTCTCGTCAAACCCCTGTCGTATCTCCTCATTATCCGCTATCTCCTGAGGATCCTTTAACGAAGCTACTATTTTCGCATGATTCTCGTCAAATAACACTTCTAAACCTTCCAATCTCGTTAAATGCACCTTAAAGCGTGGTTCCATTTCCGGGTCCGTTATACATCTTTTTGCACAAATATAAGCGTCATTCAAACGCTTAAGAGCCATAGAACGGCGGCATTTTTCCATTTTGTTCATAGTCTAATTTATGAAAACGAGCGCAAGCGATAGGTATTAACGTGATCGAACAATTACTTAGCTTACTACGAGTAAGTTCAAATAATTCGACAAAAGGCGAGAAAGAATTTTAAACCTTGCGTCTACGGCGTAAGGTCGAAAGTCAATAAAATTAATTCGTATGGTTACGTACTGCATTAACTAACAAGACTTACCAATGAAAGAAGTTCCCCTACATACAAATTTTAACTGATATCGCTTATGCTTCAATGTACGTAATGCATAAACATAAAAGTTATAACTTAATCATAATAATCATATTGAACTCGGTACGTCAACTTCAAGATGCAACGCGTTGGGTGCGCGCTAAGGAATTTGAAACACGGAATAACTACCCTGTTTCGCACAGAATATATAAATTTAGTGAAATTTACTATTAAAACAACCAATTTTACACTCAAATAAATAGTTAAACGTGTAATTAGAACATACAACTATAATGTTATAATTTACGACGGCGAAATAAGCCTCTTTACTCGTAAACAACTCGCTGCTCGGACAAAAGGTCGTAAGTTCATACGAAAATTACAGCGGGTACGTCTTTTTTAGTAATCGACCAAATTAGTTTGAAATACATCAAATATTTTAATCTAGTATACTATTACTAGTATGCTAATAAAGAATGCTATTCGTATGGTTTGCCCTGTAATCCATAGGTATACAACATTTAGTTCGAATTAATATATCCGATATAGAAGGAACACAAATATGTTACAGATTCTTCGATAGCTCAGCGAAAGGGGGGTTGGAAAGCATGAATTCCCCAGAGAAAGTAACCAAGGCGATCAGCAAGAGAAATGAGCAACCCACTCACCTTGTGCACCTCAATAGCAGCAGCTCGTGATGTGGTGAAAGCCCAGCTCCTTTCTCCTTCTGCTATGCCTAGGTCTTATAAGCCTCGATCTTGGTTCAGCACAGGTTAGAGTAAAAGCACAACATAGAAAGCGGTAAAAGTATATAGCCACGAAAGCACCGTGGTATATATGTCTCAGCGGCTGTAAGGGATGCGCGCGCGACGACAGCTAATTGCATACTACTCAAACGTTCTGGAAGGAGCCAGTCCGAAAGGGCGAGATTCGCTTGGCATTGAAGGAGCCTTCGGTGATGGACTACTCCTAGCTCTTGACAATAGCCTAGTTACTTAATCCTAAACAATGTTACTAATCTTATTTTTTTGTAATTAATTGTAATGTACCCTATTCGACACAATGTATATTGTTAAGAATTAAATTAAATAAATAAATAAAAAATGAGTGACAAGGATGCTTGCATAGACAATATCGCAAGTGGGAACGAGATACAAGGTCAACGCTGCTAGTGTCGCCACCTACGAAGAGTTTTGCGTAATGTTCCCTATTTAGTGAGGTCAATTTACCTCTGTCCCTTTCGGGGATTCGCTGGGTCTGCATCTCATTCTCTATCTACGGTTATGAACTGGTCAATGTGGTACCGATTGTCCCCCGATATTTATCTATTTATTTAAACCTGCATCAGTCGTCAAATAAGTTCGTTCGAAATAAATTAAGAAATCAATCATTTAAATGTATTTTGTAACTGTGATTGTGAAAGGAAATGATTTTACCTGGTTTTCCTGGCTGACCTGGCTGTCCTGGTTGTCCTGGAGTTCCAGGTTGTCCGGATTGTCCAGGGTGTTCAGGTTGTCCGGGTTGTCCGGGCTGTCCGGGCTGTCCTGGGTATCCTGGTGAACACATTTTTTTTGTTGACAAGCTAACAATATAGGTAGGTATCGTTTATTACTATTATAATAAAAAAACGATACCTGTGTAAATACATATCATGTTATACCTACAATATAAAATGATTAATACCTGGTTGCCCAGGTTGGCCTGGTTTCCCGGATTGTCCAGGTTGACCAGGGCCTCCTGGTTGACCGGATTGTCCGGAATTAAAGTAATGGTTAATTGGTTATATTTAGCAGTAACAAAGGTTCTAGAGTATTAATATAAGTACCTCGTCAAAACTTGTCTGTGTCTATTAAAATCGTTTGTTTGGAAGTTTGGATTTTTTTTTGTGTGTTTATATATTGACCTGGGTTTTATGAGATTTATAAGTAAATACATTTGCATTTCAGTGCTTTGCTGAAGGAGTATTTTTGTTACAAAGTACATAATAGCCAAATTTAGTATAGGTAGGTATTGTATAAATAATCAATTTACTATGTATTAAATTGAAATGAAATGTAATGCATATTGATTATATTACATTGACGTCTAAATTTGTTATATTCATAACCAACACCAGACGTGATGATAAAGGACATGCTATGTTAGTAATTTGCAATGTTTGAAAATTGGGCACCTTGTACAGTCGGCCTCAAAAGTTGCTGAACACCTAAGTACCTTGTCGTTTTCACTCGTTTGGCAATTTCATATGGTAGCACTAAACTTCATGTTTAACATGAAGTTTAATGCGACACGGTACAAAGTGTTAAGCCCCTTGTGAGACTGACCGTCTAAAACATGAATGATTTTCTACAACATACATCTTATTAAAACAATAGTTTCTCAATAAAACTTAAGTCATGGGTATTGTTGAGATTATTGAATGTGGCCTACTTTTTAGATAACTGTCATTGGAATTGAAATTGTCTACCGTGGACGGTAGAGTTGCTTTCTGAATGGACTAGGTACTTTAATGCAAATCGGCCGATTCAAATAATGTCAAGTCATTGTCTAGTACGATGACAAATATATCTATTAGTGAATTATACTTAAATACATAGAACATTTAAATACAATATAACAAATAACACAAATACAATATTTACACTCATTGCACAAATATTTTGTAAGCAGCAGAAGTTGCTACGCGTTCCAAGATGTCAAATTTATCTACATTGATCTTTATTTTATGAGATTAAGAGCTTGTTTAGATCATTCTGAGCCATTTAACCGCGTAGTTACTTTTGGTTCTTACTCTACAAGCATAAGAACTCTGGATAGGTAGGATATTTACTAGCTTAAATATCTAACGCTAGTCCGAGCATCGATTGTCCAAACACGTAATCTATTGGGGTAACAATTCAAGGAAAATAACATGCAATATAAAATACTACAGATATATGTCGATGATGTACCTGGTTGTCCTGGATATCCTGGCTGTCCGGGTTGTCCTGGGCCTCCAGGCTGTCCTGGCTGTCCGGGTTGGCCTGGGTAACCAGATTGTCCTGGGGTTCCTGGCTGTCCGGGTTGCCCTGGGTAACCAGGTTGTCCTGGGCTTCCAGGCTGTCCTGGCTGTCCAGGTTGGCCTGGGTAACCAGATTGTCCTGGGGTTCCTGGCTGTCCGGGTTGTCCTGGGGTTCCTGGCTGTCCAGGATGTCCTGGATAACCAGGTTGTCCTGGGCCTCCAGGCTGTCCTGGCTGTCCGGGTTGGCCTGGGTAACCAGATTGTCCTGGGGTTCCTGGCTGTCCGGGTTGCCCTGGGGTTCCTGGCTGTCCGGGATGTCCTGGGTAACCAGGCTGTCCAGGTTGACTGGGGCCTCCTGGCTGTCCTGGTTGTCCGGGTTGGCCTGGGTATCCGGGTTGACCAGGTTTTCCTGGTGTTCCTGGCTGTCCGGGTTGGCCTGGGTATCCTGGTTGGCCTGGGTATCCTGGCTGCCCGGGTTGGGTTGGGTATCCGGGTTGACCAGCTTGTCCTGGTGTTCCTGGCTGTCCAGGTTGGCCTGGGTAACCTGGTTGGCCTGGTTGGCTTGGGTATCCTGGCTGCCCGGGTTGTCCTGGCTGTCCGGGTTGTCCTGGGTAACCAGGTTGTCCTGGGCCTCCTGGCTGTCCTGGCTGTCCAGGTTGGCCTGGGTAACCAGATTGTCCTGGGGTTCCTGGCTGTCCGGGTTGCCCTGGCTGTCCTGGTTGTCCAGGTTGGCCAGCTTGTCCTGGTGTTCCTGGCTGTCCAGGTTGGCCTGGGTTACCTGGTTGGCCTGGTTGGCTTGGGTATCCTGGCTGCCCGGGTTGTCCTGGCTGTCCGGGTTGTCCTGGGTAACCAGGTTGTCCTGGGCCTCCTGGCTGTCCTGGCTGTCCAGGTTGGCCTGGGTAACCAGATTGTCCTGGGGTTCCTGGCTGTCCGGGTTGCCCTGGCTGTCCTGGTTGTCCGGGTTGGCCTGGGTGTCCGGGTTGACCAGGTTTTCCTGGTGTTCCTGGCTGTCCGGGTTGGCCTGGGTATCCTGGTTGGCCTGGGTATCCTGGCTGCCCGGGTTGGCTTGGGTATCCGGGTTGACCAGCTTGTCCTGGTGTTCCTGGCTGTCCAGATTGGCCCGGGTATCCTGGTTGGCCTGGCTGTCCTGGGTATCCTGGCTGCCCGGGTTGGCCTGGGTATTCTGGTTGTCCAGGTTGGCTTGGGTATCCGGGTTGACCAGCTTGACTAGGGCCTCCTGGCTGTCCGGGTCGGCTTGGGTATCCGGGTTGACCAGCTTGTCCTGGTGTTCCTGGCTGTCCAGGTTGTCCTGGGAATCCTGTTTGGCCTGGTTGGCCTGGGTATCCTGGCTGTCCGGGTTGGCCTGGGTATCCGGGTTGACCAGGTTTTCCTGGAGTTCCTGGCTGTCCGGGTTGGCCTGGGTATCCGGGTTGTCCCGGTGTCCCTGGCTGTCCAGGTTGTCCTGGTTGGCCTGGGTATCCTGGTTGTCCCGGTTGGCTTGGATATCCGGGTTGCCCTGGCTGGCCTGGGTATCCCGGTTGGCCAGGTTGTCCTGGGTATCCTGGTTGGCCTGGTTGGCTGGTTTGTCCTGGAATTCCGGGCTGTCCTGGTTGTCCTAATCGCGCAAATTTAAATAGAAAATGATTATGTGCCTAGGACTGTTTTGCGTAATAACATACTTATTTACCCACGAATCAAATCATTTATTTGGTGACGGTGAATCATTAAGTGGGTAAGTATGTAAATGTGTCCATGTTTTGAGAAAGGTTTGGATAAATGAGTGAATATAATACATTAGTTTTCAAATTTGTGGTGCAAGTTTGTGTAGACCACTATTAAAACGCCTTCGGTTAGCTGATGTTATTTAAATTAGGTATGCGTGGAGTGATTGTGAAGTATGTAGGTAATAATTAATTGAAAATTAACTTTGTATTATCCCCATAAGTATATTGTTAATCAGATCTTACAACATTTGCCATTATCTATTAGACCTAATGCACTGTATACTCAATAAGTATTTTATTATTTCAGGATTGGTATTAAATGAACCTTATCTATTTTTATAATATAAAAATCTTATAAGTTACTTATTTGTTTTTTTCTTTACATTAGGTCGTATTATATATTAGGGGGCCGATTTTTGACTTTCGAGCGCTCGAAAGTAAAATAAAATAAATACGATTTTAGTGTCAAAATTGCAGGCACTAACTTTCTACCGATAGAATTGAATACTCGTATCGTTACCACTAGCTTTTCAATTTTCTGTCGCTATTTCAAAAGAGCATTTCGTATGTTTTGTCAGTTTACGAGTGAAAAATTCGAGCGCTCGAAAGTCAAAAATCGGTCCCTAGGTCTAGTGAACCAGGCAAAAGTTTGTAGGTCAAGTGAGGGCAACCATCCACAAGGGCTAACGTAATGTGCTCACCAGTTGGCGCCACTGTAGAGGAAGGCCTTGTAACTATATCTGACCCCTATTTACGAACAAACGTAACAGTTTGGCGAGAATATAAATGTTTTGTTAGATGTAATTTGAAAATATAAAAAAAAAAAAAAAAAAAAAAAAAAAAACTTATAACCTAACATATTTTAAGCAAATCCGTAAGTTTCTTCCTGTATCTCTTAGGGAGACCTGTCATTGGCTCGACAATTGTATTCTAGCTGTAAACCTATATTGTATCTATGTTAAAAGCTATTAGTCTTTAAATAAATAAAAATAAAATAAATAAAAACGGCAAAAAAATCACGTTTGTTGTATGGGAGCCTCCTGTAGCCTAGTTGGTAATGACCCTGCCTATGAAGCCGGAGGTCCCGGCTTTGAATCCTTCCATTTTTTGTTATAGCGACAACAGAAATACATCATCTGTGAAAATTTCAGCTGTCAAACTATCACTGTTGTTGAGATACAGCCTGGTGACAGACAGACAGACAGACAGACAGACAGAGAGACAGACAGACATACAGACAGACAGACAGACATACAGACGGACAGCGGAGTCTTAGTAATAGGGTCCCGTTTTACTATTTGAGTACGGAACCCTAAAATTGGCTATATTTATACGTAAAAATAACATGTAAGCTATAATTTATACGCGTACGAAGTCGCTGGCAGAAGCTAGTTCTACAATAAAATTCCAAAACACATTACCGAACTTACTGACTCTAATTTCAAATCTGTCGTAAAACAGACACTTATTTATATTTTTGTAAAAACATATGATAAGTTAAACGATTATATCATGGATCCTGCACTAGAAATCTATCGCAAATTAATTAAATAAGGTTTCTACCGTAGCAATCAAATTTTACAATACTCTGATACTGAAATTATATATCGTACTGTTTTGAAAAAAATATACCTCGCCTTCTCGAGGCAGAGGTTTTCTTTCCTAACCGGTGCTAGTTTATCGACATTCATAGGTGCTTGTAACAGACCTAAATTTAAGAATAAATCACCTTTACTTTCATAATTTGAGTTATTGAACGAGCGAGCCAGGCGAACGAAGTTATCCGTGTCAGCTTGGTCAAAATTTAATTTCTATGTCCGGCGTCTGTTCAGCTCTTCTCATTTACAAGTCGCCTTCCTCAACCGATCCGCGTGGAATTTTGTGAGCTCGTTCAATAATTATTTAGATTTTTTGTAGATGTTATGTTATTAAAAATTCAAAAATAAATGTTTATAAAGAAACCAGGCACATACAACCTGTTCGAATAGGAAGTCTGACAGTTCTATGCCATGACAGCTGCCGGCTTCATATTTAAAATTTGTTGGACGTTTACGTTTAGTGAAATCGATGCAACCCACCCATGGCTACAAAAACGTTAAGCCGGGCCCGCTGCACCAATGTTTTCCATGTTTTTAAACATCTAACATGTTTTCCATCAGTTTCGGCAAACAAATAGGGTATTGTTTTGATTGGCAAAACATGTTTGACGTTTAAAAACCACGAAAACATGGCGCAGCGGACGCGGCTTTAAGCCTGCAACACAGTGGCGCGGCCTGCGGTGGCGCCGCGCCAGTATGTGAGAGACTGCAAAGTCCTCAAAAAAAAATTTGACTCATTTGACATTTCTATAAAGCTCTCCCTACACTGGCGCCACTAGCGGAAGTTTATCGGGTTACAAAGCACCTAATATTTACCTGGTCCACCTGGGCCTCCTGGTCCGCCCGGGCCTCCCGGGGTGCCCGGGCCTCCCGGGGTGCCTGGAGCGCCGGGTTGTCCGGGATGGTAACCTGGGGGTCGGCTAGCTCCGGCAGGACCTCCTGGAAAGGAAAAAGTGAAAATTCAGTAAAATACATGTTTTGATATCACGGCGGCCGTGGCATCAAGCTCACGGCTTACCTGATATTAAGCAAGCACCGTAGTTTATTACTTTATTAGCGTCCATAGACCACTTAGGTAGCAATCATTTCTCTAGTGTTTACGCTTGAATCATAATTTATTACGACCCTGTTAATGTGCTTACTAGCGTCACTGGTTGTTAATTGTGATTAATTTCCTCCCTCGGACGCTCCGGTTGTGGAATGAGCTGATGCCGAGGTTTTCCCGAGGGGCTACAGTATGGGGGGGGGGGGGGGGCTTAGTAACCGTGGACTGGTCACCCACGGCGAAGCTAAGAGGCACCCGGCCGGCCTGATTGGGCTGCCGGCTTGCCCGAGGAGGGCGCTCCTAGCGGGCTTGCCTAAGCCCGCTTAGGATACGTTAGGGAGGGACCTTAGAAGAAGAGGAGTGCCGGTATTACAGTTCGCCGTTCTCCCTATCTTCTGCGGCCGAGGTGGGATCGCAAGGGGGAGAGGCGTGTTGGTATAGCGGTGCGCCACTCTCCCTACCCCCTGCGAACTTGGCGGGGCCGTTGCGCTAAAACGGCATTGGTGGGACCGCAGAGGAAGAGAAATGCCGGTATTAAAGTGATTATGCCCGAACACAGATCGATGGGGTTCCGGGGAAGTTTTAGATATTGTGCTTCGAAAATATGGAACGACCTGCCGCCCCCCCTGCGTACCAGTATGTCCCTACCCACCCTCAAAATTAATGTGCAGAGAATTAAGGATCACTCACGCTAGAACGGGCCGTGCCCGGCCCGGGCCGTTTTCTAAGAAAAACGACGGCGGTTTTACGCAGCCGAGCTCTACCCAAGCCCGGCCGACCCAAGGCCGGGCCGTGCCGACACGCTAGAACGGGCCGGAAACGGTCCGTTCTAGCGTGAGTCATCCTTTATATTACAGAACCAGCTACGTGAACAATGACCACATTTAAATACCCTTATTTATAGTACTAAACCGCTTGGTACTCCATTGCTGGACGGAATACTCAATGTTACTGACCTGGTTTTTTTTTTCTATATACTTGTACTTACTTAACTTATGATATATATTTATTTATATTTTGACTAGCATTGCATGATTTAGTCTTTAAAAGTAAAAGTTCATTACGGGTAATGCGAATGTTCCCCTTGCAGCTAGCTTTTAATTATATTGTATCCCGTGTTGTATGTCATCATCATCTGCCTGCGCCATTTCCCATTATCTGGGGTCGGCTCCGTTTTCTCCATTCCGTTTGATTTTGGGTTGTTTCTGGATCCAGATCCATTTGCTTCAGGTCTTTTTGGACCGTCGTTAGCCAGGTGGCGGGGGGTCTTCCACGCCCACGCTTCGTCGTTGGTATGTCGAGGGCTTTCCGCACCATGTGGTCTGCAGGACGTCTGAGCACGTGACCGTACCAGCGTTAATGTTTTTCTTGGAGTTTGTCCACGATTGGGGCTATTTTATAGCTGCCACGGACATATCCATTTTTTATTTTGTCGAGCCGGGTGACGCCCGCTGACCAGCGTAACATGCGCATCTCAGTAGTATGCAGCTTCGTGAGATGTTGCTTGGTGGAGGCCCAGCACTCTGTGCTATACAGAATGGCCGGGCGGATTGCAGTTTTGTAAAGTTTTCCCTTGATCTTTAGGGGCATTCTTTTGTCACACATTACGCCTGTGAGCTGTCTCCATTTATTTATTCCAGCCAGCTGTGGTTCGGTAGGTCACGTCACTGTCGATTTTACCATCGTTGTTAATTATGGATCCGAGGTACTTAAATTGTTTGACGGGGGAATAGACATATCGTCTATGAAAAATTTGATTTGCTGCTCATCCGATATACCATCGAATACACAAGACATGTGCTCGGTTTTTTTTCGACTGATTCTTAGACCATTTTCTTCCAACGACTTAATCCAAAGATTAAATTGATTTTGTAGGTCTGCTACCGTGTCTGATATGAGCACAACATCATCCGCGTACAAAATATTCCAGGGTACGGGTCTTTGGCAGTTTCTTGTTATATAGTCCATGGCAACGTTGAACAGCAGTGGGCTGAGTGCAGAACCCTGATGTACTCCGACCTGAATTGCAAATCCTTCACTGGTTCCGGCTGGACTGACTACTTGGGTGGTGACATCTTGGTACATATCCCGGATTAGCGAAATGTATTGTTCGGGGACTTTTTGCGCTCTAAGTGCTTCCCATATTAATTTTTGGGGTAGGTACGTGGTCAAAAGCCTTTTCCAGATCTATGAAGATTATGTGTAGATTCGACTTATTTGTTTTAAATTTTTCGAGCAGTATTCGTATGGTTTGTATCGCATCTGATGTACCTTTCCCAGTGACAAAGCCGCACTGATTCGGAGTTATCTCGATTATGCCGTTCAGTCTATTGTTAAGTATTTGCTCCCGGATTTTAAAGGTATAAGGCGACATAAGTTTAATCGCCCGGTAGTTATTGCAGTCTCTGACATCTCCTTTGCCCTTATAGAATAGTACAAGGAAGCTTTTCCGCCATGAGTCAGGAATAGGTTGTCCAACAATTAGTTTATTAAATAGCTCGAGCAACCAGCTTTCTCCCATGTCTCCTTGTTGCTTCTAGACTTAGGCTGAAATTTCATCAGGGCCTACAGCTTTTTTTGTTTTTCATTTGTCTAATTGCCTGTTTTAGTTCGCCTGGTGTTATGCAAGGGAGAGGACCATGAACTGGCATGGGTTTCTCGGTTTTTTTCTTCCTTGGATGGGACACATTTAGGAGGTGCTGGTAGTAATTTATCCATCTGGTTTTTATGTCAGCGTCTTCTGTTAATAGTTTATTGTTTGTGTCTTTGATATATTTCACGATATTATAATCTTTCATATTGTTGTATCTAGTCTTAGCTATTTTATGGATGTCTTCTTCAGATTCTGCCATTTCCAATTGTTCATAAAGATCACGGTCGGATTCACATTTAGCAATTGCTACTTGTCTCTTAGGTGTTTTCTTAGCTTCATTGTATAGATCTAAATCGGTAGGTGTGGGCTGAAAAATAGCGCTGTAGGTATAGCCGATAGGCTAGCAGCAAACGCTGAGCCCCGAGCCTATTGTCACATTCATTTATTTTCTGCATTGTGTTGTTTTATATTAGTATCTACATCAGTGTTCGATTTTGTGTTTTTTTGCGACGGTAAATCTTTTTTTATTTTTATTTTATTTTATATTTTTATTTATTACGGTGCGCCGTTTTCCCTATCCTCTGCGGCCAAGACGTGGTCAGTGGCGGAACCACAGACCCGATCTGCCACCGGGTGCTGGATTTTCCGCACCCATGATCTCCTCGTAGCGGACTCAGGGGGGTCCGCTACTGAACAGGTGGAGATCGAGGACGGGCGTGCCTAACGTGGAGGGCTAAATGATAATGGTAAAAAAAAATGGTAATCACTTACCATCAGGTGGGCCGTAAGCTTGTTTGCGACCGACGTGGTATAAAAAAAATACTCTATGCTACAATCTATGCGTCGAAAGTTAAAACGGCCGTTTTTATTTTGAGTTCATAGGTCGACGAATCCAGCAACATAAAAACTAGTTTGATGTATTCACAAGGTACTTAAATACAAAATACAGTGTGTACCTACTTTTTTAAAAATATTGTTAAATTTAGATAATCACAATTATTTACCAGTGGCGCTAGTGAACACGTTAACGGGCTCTTAAGCTGGGACAGTACTAGAATATTTGGAAATTCATTACGACTTAAAATGTTATTTGGGATGTTGATGTTGAAGCTCACCTTCGAAAAAAGATTGTATAATATTTTGTTTGTAGTTTTTTTGCTCTTTGTGGTGCACAATGAAGTTTACTAATATTATTATTTTATTAGACACATCATTTATTCTCGATCTTAGATTAGGCCTTTTTAAATATGAGTATAGTTCATATTGCTATTATTTCTCTCAGGCTATCTCAAATTTCCACCATAGTAAATAACGATGCAAAGTAATAATTACCTGGTCCACCTGGGCCTCCTGGTCCACCCGGGCCTCCCGGTCCACCCGGGCCTCCCGGGCTGCCCGGGCGTCCGGGGCTGCCTGGAGTGCCGGGTTGACCGGGATAGTAACCTGGAGGTCGGCTAGGGCCGGCAGGACCTGCTGGAAATTAATAACAGAATAATTATTTGAATGTAAGACATTTTGCTTACGAGTCTTTATAACTGGATATATGAAAGTTAATTGAAAGTTAAGTCACAAGATTCAATTTTGAAGTGGATACTTCTTTGCTTGCGTTCTTGTACTCGTATAGGGGTACAGTTCAAAATGTATCACGTGACTTCCGGAATAACTTTTTGTAGAGAAGCCTAATCTGATTTCAAATAATTGTTTGTTACATGTTTTAATCCTTCTTTATTTACCATCAGTTGTTAATCACCTGTTGTTTGTCTTTGTGGCGATCTGTTATTTAGTTTATGTGGCGGAAATGAAAATAATGCAGAAATGACCGCCATTTTCAATGTATTGTGAGTCAAATGAGCTACGTCAGTCAATATTGCCATATACCGATTTATCTGTACTTATACAGATTTTAGTGAATTAATTCAGATATATTTTAGTGAATTAATTCAAATACTGCCAGTGCCAATGTTATGAAATTCATGCATTGCATTGATCTTGTTGTGCTGTGCAAAACAAATACAATTTAAAATCTTATAAAATGAAGTTATTTGGGCCACTTCAGGCTTATACGTACTGATTAAGATGACTCATATTTACCTGGTCCACCTGGGCCTCCTGGGCCTCCTGGTCCACCTTGTGTGCCTGGTGATCCTGGTGTGCCAGGAGTACCGGGTTGTCCTGGTTGTCCTGGGTAGTATCCGCTTTCACCTGGGCGGTTAGGGCCGTTAGGGCCACCTGGTCCACCTGGGCCTCCCGGACCTCCTGGGTTTCCTGGTGTTCCTGGTGATCCAGGGGTACCGGGAGTGCCGGGTTGTCCTGGTTGCCCTGGGTAGTATCCACTTCCGCCTGGTCCATTAGGGCCATTTGGACCACCTGGTCCACCTGGGCCACCTGGTCCACCCGGGCCTCCCGGTCCACCCGGGCTTCCCGGGCTGCCCGGGCGTCCGGGGCTGCCTGGAGTGCCGGGTTGACCGGGATAGTAACCTGGAGGTCGGCTAGGGCCGGCAGGACCTGCTGGAAATTAATAACAGAATAATTATTTTAATGTAAGACATTTTGCTTACGAGTCTTTATAACTGGATAGATGAAAGTTAATTGAAAGTTAAGTCACAAGATTCAATTTTGAAGTGGATACTTCTTTGCTTGCGTTCTTGTACTCGTATAGGGGTACAGTTCAAAATGTATCACGTGACTTCCGGAATAACTTTTTGTAGAGAAGCCTAATCTGATTTCAAATAATTGTTTGTTACATGTTTTAATCCTTCTTTATTTACCATCAGTTGTTAATCACCTGTTGTTTGTCTTTGTGGCGAACTGTTATTTAGTTTATGTGGCGGAAATGAAAATAATGCTGAAATGACCGCCATTTTCAATGTATTGTGAGTCAAATGAGCTACGTCAGTCAATATTGCCATATACCGATTTATCTGTACTTATACAGATTTTAGTGAATTAATTCAGATATATTTTAGTGAATTAATTCAAATACTGCCAGTGCCAATGTTATGAAATTCATGCATTGCATTGATCTTGTTGTGCTGTGCAAAACAAATACAATTTAAAATCTTATAAAATGAAGTTATTTGGGCCACTTCAGGCTTATACGTACTGATTAAGATGACTCATATTTACCTGGTCCACCTGGGCCTCCTGGGCCTCCTGGTCCACCTTGTGTGCCTGGTGATCCTGGTGTGCCAGGAGTACCGGGTTGTCCTGGTTGTCCTGGGTAGTATCCGTTTTCACCTGGGCGGTTAGGGCCGTTAGGGCCACCTGGTCCACCTGGGCCTCCCGGACCTCCTGGGTTTCCTGGTGTTCCTGGTGATCCAGGGGTACCGGGAGTGCCGGGTTGTCCTGGTTGCCCTGGGTAGTATCCACTTCCGCCTGGTCCATTAGGGCCATTTGGACCACCTGGTCCACCTGGGCCACCTGGTCCACCCGGGCCTCCCGGTCCACCCGGGCTTCCCGGGCTGCCCGGGCGTCCGGGGCTGCCTGGAGTGCCGGGTTGACCGGGATAGTAACCTGGAGGTCGGCTAGGGCCGGCAGGACCTGCTGGAAATTAATAACAGAATAATTATTTGAATGTAAGACATTTTGCTTACGAGTCTTTATAACTGGATAGATTAAAGTTAATTGAAAGTTTAGTCACAAGATTCAATTTTGAAGTGGATACTTCTTTGCTTGCGTTCTTGTACTCGTATAGGGGTACAGTTCAAAATGTATCACGTGACTTCCGGAATAACTTTTTGTAGAGAAGCCTAATCTGATTTCAAATAATTGTTTGTTACATGTTTTAATCCTTCTTTATTTACCATCAGTTGTTAATCACCTGTTGTTTGTCTTTGTGGCGAACTGTTATTTAGTTTATGTGGCGGAAATGAAAATAATGCTGAAATGACCGCCATTTTCAATGTATTGTGAGTCAAATGAGCTACGTCAGTCAATATTGCCATATACCGATTTATCTGTACTTATACAGATTTTAGTGAATTAATTCAGATATATTTTAGTGAATTAATTCAAATACTGCCAGTGCCAATGTTATGAAATTCATGCATTGCATTGATCTTGTTGTGCTGTGCAAAAAAAATACAATTTAAAATCTTATAAAATGAAGTTATTTGGGCCACTTCAGGCTTATACGTACTGATTAAGATGCCTCATATTTACCTGGTCCACCTGGGCCTCCTGGGCCTCCTGGTCCACCTTGGGTGCCTGGTGATCCTGGTGTGCCGGGAGTGCCGGGTTGTCCTGGTTGTCCTGGGTAGTATCCGCTTTCACCTGGGCGGTTAGGGCCGTTAGGGCCACCTGGTCCACCTGGGCCTCCCGGACCTCCTGGTTTTCCTGGTGTTCCTGGTGATCCAGGGGTACCGGGAGTGCCGGGTTGTCCTGGTTGCCCTGGGTAGTATCCACTTCCGCCTGGTCCATAAGGGCCATTTGGACCACCTGGTCCACCTGGGCCTCCCGGGCCTCCTGGGCCTCCCGGGCCTCCTGGGCCTCCTGGGCCTCCTGGTGATCCCGTGGTACCGGGAGTGCCGGGTTTTCCTGGTTGTCCTGGGTAGTGTCCGCTGCCACCTGGGCCGTTAGGACCACCTGGACCACCTGGTCCACCTGGGCCTACTGGCCCTCCTTCGCCTCCTGGTGATCCCTGGGTACCGGGAGTGCCTGGTTTTCCTGGGTAGTATCCACTTCCGCCTGGTCCGTTAGGGCCGTTAGGACCACCTGGACCACCCGGGCCGCCTGATAAATAAAATGATACATTTTAACCTCCTGGCAATACGATTTTACATTGTTTAGTTATCACTCGTGATTAGCAAAACTAAGTCTCAGGCCATGCGATCAGGGAAAGCAATAACTAGCGTTTGTTGTCTCATTCGATGTTTTGTGATTCTTATGATTCGCAAATCGTTGACAGCGATCGAATATGATTAAAAGCACCCCAAATCTATTAAGCTTTAAACTGACCGCCGCGGCCTGCGGTAGCGGTCAATAATAAATTTGACAGCTAATGATAAGTTTACTAGTGACCGCCGCGGCCAGGCCGCGTCAGACCAGTGTGATTCAGGCTTAAAGTCTCGACACGTCAAACTGAATAAGAGGCCCTACCGCGAAACGAAAACGAAGTTCGTTCGTGTATCAAAATTCCTATTGACCGCGCCATCCACCGCAGGCCGAGTCAGTGTGATTCAGACCTAAATTACCTTGATCACACGTACCGAGTAAACGGGCGAAACAGTGCTCTCGGCCGAGTAAACGAGTGACTCGGTGCGTATAAACAGTCACTCGCTATGTTATACGCACCGAGTACTTGGCCGAGATCACTATCTCGCCCGTTTGCTCGGTAAGTGTGATCAAGTGGCTGTGGGACCTATTTCAGTCAAAGTCCAAAAAACTAAAAGTGACAGTGGCTGTTACGGTTAAAGATAGGCGGGCGAATGGTGACTTTTTCCGTCATAGTCGTAATTTAAATTATTGAAAATGTAGTTTTCCTTTGAAAACTTCTCTATTTAAATAAATTAATTGTCTATTACAGCAAACGTACCTAATTCTTTTTGCATTTGTGCTAACCGTCATTATCAAACTTTTAACATAGTGTGTTTTTCAATTTTAACATTGTGTCATTATAAGTGTTTATGTTAAAACTAACATTTTAAGTGTGTTTCGTCTTTGGTGTGTGTTCTTCGAATTAGAACAACTTCAACTCATCAGCCCCAAATTCAAGACACTCCAAGATACAAGATATTTATTCATAAAAGTCAATGTTTTACAAGTCAGGTATGTACAAAATAAGTAGTATTATTTATTAATTACATCGGATGTCAAATAAGGTCGCATATAGCTTTACACGTCTGAGTGATACAGGAAGTTTCAATTCAAAAATATTAGTTACCAATGCAGTTTAATTTGTTTATGTGTGCGTGAGTGTGCTAAACTTATTTGGCTTGGTTGAAAACCGGCTTCAATAGGTTGTTCGTCATGCTCCGTCTATCTTTTTTTCTTGGTCTGAGAATGAAACCTACCATTGTCAGTGTGACTATAACGTTCCAGGTGTAACCAAACTTATTTTGATAATACGAAATATAATCGTCAGAACCGATTTACCTAAGACTGATCGGAAATATATCATAGCAATTTCATTTATTTCTCAAATTTTGAACAAATAAATTCACTAAGTAATTCTAAAGAAAACATTCGTCCGCTACAGACGGACGTAAGATACCGAAAATTAAGTGAGGCGTAAAAATGTCATGGCCGCCACCATTTCACCCCCCCACACGACTAGTTGTATTTTTAAATTGAAATACCAAAGCATATTAATATCCCATAAAAAACATTCCACGTAAAAATAAGCCAAGTCTCGAAACTCTTCCATAATAAATAGTTGTGAGATATTTCGTAGAGCCAACACACTCTTAGGCACTAATAAAAAATATGTCGTTTTTGAGGCTGATTCAGTTCTCAGGCAGCTCTTGTCACTATAATAAGAGCATACTAGCTTTTACTCGCAACTTCGTCTGCATGGAAGTCATTTACGTACCCCCATACAAACTTCCTCCCTCCATTTCCCCCACTTAGGAGATAATTTCCCGGATAAAAACCTTAGGCGTAGGTAATATTCAAAATTCTAACAAATATAGCATCCGTAAAGAAACTAAAGCTACCCGCGGTTGTTTTCACATATCACGCGTAGGTTGCACTTAGAACTGTACTTTTCCTCCAAAAAACGCTTGACTGTCAAACAGTTTAAGTTCTTGTTAAAGTGTTGTTTGTCAATACAGATATTAAGGATAGGTATTCGGGTCTTTCCTGTCCTGTGGAACATAGTCAAAGTTACGTTTCCTCGTATAAAAACGTGTCACTGTAGTGTGTAGGTACTTTTTCCGGCCCAAAAACTAACACATAGCGCCTAAAACAACTGCCGAGAAAAATAACAAGCATAGTAAACAAAAAAAGGGTTTTTCACGTCTCATGCTCGCAAAGTTTGCCATTGTGCTGGATGTATGCTGCGCATAATGCCACTTTTATGCTATAGTGCACAAAGTAAAATTGTTTTAAAGACTAAGATAATCGGGCCTAACAGCCACACACACAATAAAACTTCGTAGAATAAACTTGTCATTTGATTTGATTTGCTTTAATAAATTTCACATCCGTGTTTTCCATTACTAAATTAATAAAACCAGATAAAATAGGAGTCAATTATTATTTTAGAACGTACCGAAACATTATAAATATGACTTGGCAGTATGAAGTACCTAAGTCTAATATCACGTGTCGAAAATTAAACATAAAAACTTTAAAAAGTTAAGTGAAGGGAATGAGCTATTATTTTATTTTATTTTGCAATTATTTGTTATTTTCTCGCAATCGAAGTGAAAAGCGGTGTGTATAACAGGGCATAAATTAGCCATTTAACCCCTCGACTTAACTATCCACCCTCGCCGGTGGCTCGGGTGGATAAACGTCTCAGGTTAAATATGGCTCGTTTTATGCGCTTGTTGTGCATAAAATTTACTATTGTTCGTTGTAATCGAGGCTTGTTCGGTATAAAAATGAGTTACAGCGACAGAAAGCCAGTCTAAGTGGTACTTAAGGGGACGTCTGGTAAAGTGAGACAATTTATTTAGATACTTTTACTTTGTTAATCTGGGATGGCTATTGAGTTTCTAACTGACCTATTTTAGAACCAGTCTGTTGTTTGTTGCATCCGATTTATAGTCGTAAGTTTTATTTAACATTTTCTACAGCTATTGCGATCTCACTAACTTAATAAGAACGGCGAGTCAATTTGAGACATAAAATTGCAATGCTTTCTGAGACTATCTTTCAAAACATATATACAATATATATAATATATAATGTATTTTTTTATGGAGGAATTTAGATCAATTTGAAACTAGGCTCATTGATTATTAACCTCCGTCGCAAAAAGAGGGGTGTTATATTTAAGTTTGACGTGTCTGTGTGTCTGTCTGTGGCATCGTAGCGCCTAAACGAGTGGACCGATTTTAATACGGTTTTCTTCCGAAAGCTGACGTAATCGAGATGATTTTTAGTTACGTTTCAACAAAATCGGTTCGGCCGTTTTTGAGATATTGAGCTTTGAAATTAAAATGTCGGGAGTTTCTCAACTTTTCTAAGTTGTCAATTACTTCATCAAACTTCCTCGTTAATGGTCTTTACAGTTTGATGAGCTATTCACATTATACATATATACAAATTAAACGTAATGATTGACATACCTGGTCCACCAGGATAACCGGGGGTGCCGGGTTGGCCGGGAGTGCCAGGTTGTCCGGGAGTGCCCGGAGTTCCGGAAGTCCCGGGAGTGCCGGGGGAGCCGGGACTACCGGGGGTGCCAGCCGTGCCTGGGTAGTAACCGCCTGTACCTGAAACATTAAATAAATAATAGCCCATAATTAAAATCATTTGATACAGAGAAAGGAACATTTTACCGTGATCACACACGCACCACCGCGGTAGCGTACAACTTTGCGGCGTCGGCGCGGCGCCTCAGACATGTGGCCAAGCCGTCCAGGCGGGATTCGAACCCGCGCCCTCTGCATGACCGGAGCAGTTGAGTGCGATTGCCACCAGTTACGGTTGGTTGGTGGGATTGTTATGACCTCTAGCAGGCGCGGCTCACTCGCAATTTGCGTTTATCGCTACAAGTACATGCCGGTTGCCCCCTGGCAGGGCCCTATTCAGTGGCTGCCACGCCGTGCATGGGATAGGACGCGCACGCGACCTACTTCGCGCGCACAAGCTTACGTAAATATTATATCGGAAGTGAACGTGCCACCGCATTCGTCTGTTTGTGTGTTGTTGAAATGAATAAAAAGAAACCTAAAAAATATTGTATTGCAGCGGGTTGCTAGAACAATAATAAAAATTCGAATCTCGCATTTTTCTATCTCCCGGCACGCCCGAAAGGTAAGAAAATTATCTTAATAGATAATAAGTAGTTACTGAATAATAATAAAAGAGATATTATAGGTGTATCTACTTCCATATATAACGTTGTATGAATCAAGTGGAATCAAGTAATAACCAGAACAATTAAATTAAGGTAAAAAAAAATGTAAATTTTAATTGATTGTTTGCTGATAAATATACCTATGTGAATTTAAATTCTAGTATAGTAAAGTATATATATTTACTAAAAGAACAACTACCTACCGCTGTACTATCCCTATTTTCTATTCGTTACGTTGCATGGTAACGTAACGCATTCGTTGCATTATTTTATTTAATTAAACATAATTAAAATTTTTAAAAATAAAGCAATAAGATTCTGCATTACTGTGAGTTGCAGCAAAGCCAATAAAAGGTGGCCTGGCGGTCTCGGTGTATTCAATTCGTCCAAATTGTGAAATTTATTATTTTAGAGATAAATAATGAAATAAATAATGTATGAAGAATATAAATGTATATCTCTCTATATTCAATGCAAGAAATAAATGGGTAAAACATTACTATTTTATTTTTAGTCGTTGACAGCCCTCACTATCGGCGACGCGGCAAGTGAGCCAATTCATTTTCACCGTTCGTACACAGCCTTAACGTTCCGTTTGGCTTGCGCTGCCCCCCTATTCTGTAACTTGTTTTAAGCTCACCTCAACGCTCACCCACAATTATACCTTGACACCGCGATACGTAGTAACTATGCGTAGGTAGAGGTCTAGTTTCGTAACGGGTGACCAGCGGGGTAAGCCGCAGTAATGCGTAGCGAATAACAGCCCTGGAGTCGACGACGTCAGAGGGCCATAAATCATAGTGTTTTTGCTAAGAAAAAAGCGGCTTTTGTAAAGATCAAAGCAGTGTGCCTTCTGTACGTGTACTATTACTTATTTTGTGCCTCTAGACCAATCTCTAATTTGATAGTGGTAACACCCACGTTAATTGAATACGAATTAAAAATATTTAATAAAATAATTTGATTCGTGACGAATTATTTGCTTGGCTATTTTTCAATTAAACTTTGCTGTTTTGCTTTTTTGCGCTGTGGTTATTTAACTTTGTGGAGGTTATGCTTTGAGTAAATCACATTATGGGAACGGCATTAAACTTTTACTAAATTATATTCTAGATTTTCAAGCTACTCCCATTAAATTATACAGAATGTCAGCTTTTGATATAACTATGTAGGTAGGGACAAAATACTGTTAAGAAATCCAGTAATACGAGAGTATTGTATCCTTATGTCATAAAGTAACCAGGTACGTCTATCTTACCAGGTCTAGAAGGCACCGGGTGACTGGCGCCACCTGTGTTGTCCGTGGGGGGTTTGGGGGGTCGCGGGGCGATCGGTATCGGCTTGGCAGGAATCCCACCGGGGGTGCGGCCGCATCCTTTCGGGAAGTAAAGCTTGTCGTACGGCACTATCTGACCGGGAATCGGCTTGTTGTCCACTGAGCTGGAAATAATATCAAATATATTGTTAGTAGGGATGTAAAAAATGCAGTCTTCATTATCATTCTCAGCCTATAGACATCCCACTGTTGATGCACAGGCCTCATCTCAAGAATGAGGGTATGGAGAAATGCAGTAGGTATTACTTTTTTTTAAATAAAACTATGTCTCCGTAGAGCAAAATATTGTATTGTATAGTATTGTATTATTTGGTAAATATTGTCATTTACAAGTCATTTACAATCAAAAAAAGTATTACATTACATGTCAATTTCATTTCATTATTTTGAGTAACTATTTAATTAATTCGTGCATTATTAATTTATATACATACTAACATTTTAATAAAGGGCTGTATTAAATTACGAGTAGGTGCGCGACTGAGCCAATGTCTTGTAGCCATCGAAAAACTCGTCAATGGTATACCAAGCTTAAGAATAGCTTTTCGTTTGTGGACAAATATTGCATCGCTAGAAGCTTACTTTATTTCGTCGTTCAGTGTATTGTATGATCACTGATCCCCATTCACGCTACCGTCAAACATGCCTACTTTGCCACCAGGGGGAACTTTGCCCAAGAAGCAAATTTTAAAATTTTCCTCTTGGGCAAAGTTCCCTCTGGTGGCAAAGTAGGCATGTTTGACGGTACCCAGGAGTTTGCTATAAGTGGGAATCTGATAAAGATTTTGGCTCACGTATTTGCATGCTTCTATTATATTCTATCTTCAATATTAAAGGGTAGGAACTTTTCCTTCATATCATAATAGCCGTGGGACACCCTGTGTAGGGATTGTATAAAGACAGCAGGATAAGCACATTACTTTAGCACAGAGGGAATATTACAGGCTCTGAATATTTTTGATTTTAGGTAGCGTTCCAGGGAATAATGGCAAAAACATGCGTTTGCCTAAAATAATGACGTCTCTGCTAAAAATAACGTAAAATAATAAACATGTGTATAAAATAAACAATTAAGGAATTAGCACTTTCTCAAGTCTATTCCTTCACAAAGCGGTTCTACAGACAAGTTTAATAAGAAGTCTCGCCTGATTCTTTTGTTCGAAGAATAAAGGATTTGCGGTGAACGCACATACAAAGAAATATGCTTAACTGAAGATGAAGAACTGACGCGAAAATACAGAAGAAATTGAACTTCAGATTTCCGACGGCTGCGGGCGGGGATTTCGATTAATCCTATTATTTGTTTTGCAATTCTTTTGTAAAGACGTCTTTATGGATATTACCGCTTTAGCAGCTTCAGTCAGAAGTAGCTTAACTATTTGAGATCATTATAAAATAATATTTGGTGAATTCATTATATACCGATAAGCTACACAAAATAGAAACATTTACGAATGAGAAAAAAATATCTTTAGCATTTGATTGTGGATAGTAATGCCAATAAGGTCTAGTTTCCTCTCTGGGTTAAAAGGTCAGATGAAAATCACTTCGGAAAACTAAGCGGGACCAGGACACCTTCAGGGGAACAGTTCAGTGGATGATAAGAGCGAAGACGAATGTCAAAACAGGCATTATTTACAGCAGGTGTATTAGGTGTAAGTACATATTTAATTTCAGTATCAGTTTGTTCGGAAAAGCCAATTAATTTTCTCGAGTCCATATCGGGTTGCATAATTTTTAAAGCCATATAACTACTTGTGTCAATTCTTTAATTATTTATTTATTTAGATATACAATTTCATATTAAATTTACACTCACGAGATAAAAATAGCGGTCGGCGTTTTCGGTCATTTGACATACAGATAACTAATTACTATCTATCTATACATATAATAAAGCTGAAGAGGGTCGAAAGTCTGTACATGGAAGATATTCGAAAAAAAAATAGCTAGGGATGCTTAAAATCGATAATAGAACACGTTCCAACAGTTTTTAGAATTTTTGTCTGTTTGTCTGTTTGTCTGTTTATCTGTTTATCTGTTTGTCTGTTTATGTGACCGCGCATCACGTGAAAACGGCTGAACCGAATTAGATGAAATTTGGTATACAGATAGTTTGAGTCCTGGGAAAGGACATAGGGTAGTTTTTATTCCGGAAATCAAACCCTAAGGGGATGAAATGGGGGGTGAAAATTTGTATAGAGCTACTTAAACCGCTGCACCGATTTGGATAAAATTTGGTATATAAATAGTTTGAGTCCTGATGAAGGTGAAAGGATAGGTTTTATCCCGGAAATCTTCCACTTAGGGGGTAAAACGGAGGGGATGAAAATTTGGATGTAACCTATTCTGATAAAATTTGGTTTAGAGGTAGTTTAAGTTCTGGGAAAGGACATTGGATAGTTTTTATCCCGGAAATCTTCCCCTTAGGGGGTGTAATGGGGGGTTAAATTTAGGATGGACTTCGTTTAGATCGAATTTGGTATAGAGATAGTTTGAGACCCGGAGAATGACAACGGATACTTTGAATCCCGAAAGTCATCCCCTAAGGGGATGAAATAGGGGTGAAAATGTGGATAAATCCCATTTAGTTAAAATTTGGTAAAGAGATAGAATAAGTCACAGGGAAGGACAATGCATAGTTTTTATTTTGAAAAATCATCTCCTGAGGGGGTGAAATGAGGGGTGAAAATTTGGATAGAACCCATTTCGATGAAATTTGGTATAGAGATAGTTAGTCCTGGAGAATTATTCTTATATTATTCTTATTCTTATTCTTATATTCCTGGGGAAGGACATAAAATAATTTTTCGTCCAGAAATCATCTCCTAAGGGGGTGAAATGGGGGATGAACATTTGGATGGAACCCATTTACGGTATAGCGAGTTGTAGTCCTGGGGAAGCACATAGGATATTTTTATCCCGAAAAATCATCTCCTGAGGTGAAGATTGGGATAGAACCCATGTAGATGAAATTTGGTAAAGAGAGAGGTAGAGTCCTAGGAAAGGAGATAGAATATTTTTTATTCCGGAACAAATGAAAGGAGGAAATCATCCCCTAAGGGGGTGAAATGGTGGATGGAAATTTGGATGGAACCCATTTACGGTATAGCGAGTTGTAGTCCTGGGGAAGCACATAGGATAGTTTTATCCCGAAAAATCATCTCCTGAGGTGAAGATTTGGATAGAACCCATGTAGATGAAATTTGGTAAAGAGAGAGGTAGAGTCCTAGGAAAGGAGATAGAATATTTTTTATTCCGGAACAAATGAAAGGAGGAAATCATCCCCTAAGGGGGTGAAATGGTGGATGGAAATTTGGATGGAACCCATTTACGGTATAGCGATAGTTAGAGTCCAGGGGAAGGACACAGGATAGTTTTATCCCGAAAATCATCCCCTAAGGGGTTGTTATTGGGGGTGGAAATTTGTTTGTGACTTATTTTGATAAAATTTGGTATGAAGATAATTTGAGTCCCGGAGAATGACAACGGATAGTTTTTATCCCGAAAATCTTCCTCTAAGTAGGTGAAATGGGAGTAAAAAATTTAATGGAACCCATTTACGGTATAGCGATAGTTGGGAGTCCTGGGGAAGGATATATGATAGTTTTATCCCGAAAAGCCTCTCCTGAGGGGTGAAAATTTGGATGTGAGTGACCCATTTAGATGAAATTGGTTTACAGATAGTTTGAGTTTCGGGAAAGGACATAGGATAGTTTTTATCCCGGAAATCATCTCCTAAGGGGGTTAATGTGGGGTGAATATTTGTTTGGAGCTACTATACAGCCCATTTAGATAAAATTTGGTATATAGGTAGTTAGTAGGCGCGGCGTTGGTAGCCACCCCCCAGAGGTAGACTGATGACCTGGTAAAGGTCGCGGGAGTCCGCTGGATGCGGGTGGCGCAGGATTGGTCACTTTGGAACTCTTTGGGGGATGCCTATGTCCAGCAGTGGACGTCTTTCGGCTGATATGTTGATGATGATGATAATGATAAAGACAGTTTGAGTCTCGGAGAAGGACATAAGATAGTTTTTATATCGGAAATCTACCCCTAAAGGGAAATGGAGGGTGAAAGTTTGTATCGAGCTACGATATAAACAAGTTCGACGCGGACGAAGTCGCGGGCAAAAGCTAGTAACAAAATATTCGTCGTTCTTATAGTAAAAACTACATAAAATAATACTTTGATAATTTAATTTTGATATGTGAAAATACCCTATTAGGTACACGAGCATACATAATAAGAATATTGAGAAACTGTTCCTCTTATTCATACGCGTCCATCAAACCTATTTTAGCCAAAATACCGTTAAAATCAGTTTGTCTTTGTCTATCACTTTGACACACAACAGCGGAACGAGAGGCGTCGTTTTCGATGGCCTCAGCAATATAACTCATCTTTCTGCGTCCGCTTTGGCACCTAATCCCAACATTTGTCGTAGGCACTAGTTTTACGAAAGCGATACCATCTGACCTTCCAACCCAGAGGGTAAACTAGTTTTTATTGGGATTTGACCAGTTTCGTAGAACCGATGGCCGTTGGGGCGGAAAGGTTCACGAGTGGCGACCACGTACCGGAAGGCGCGGCGTGGGTAGGCCCCGCACAAGGTGGACTGTGGGGGACCCGGGTGGCGCAGGACCGGTCATTGTGGCACTCTTTGGGGGAGGCCTATGTCCAGCAGTGGACGTCTTTCGGCTGATATGATGATGATGATAATGAGACCAGTTTCCTTACGATGTTCTCCTTCACCGAAAAGCAACTGTTAAAAAATATCAAATGCAATCTTACACGTTGAAAATGAAATATTACTCACTTTTCGTCATACTCGTGTTTCTCATCAGGGAACACCTCGACGGGTTTCTCGGGCTCGACGACGCGGTAGCCATGGCTGTCGGCCACATAGTGCGTCGCGCGAAGCAGACCGTCGGGGTCCACGTAGCCGTAGCACCCGTACGTGACGCCATCGGGTCCGCGGTTCTCGTGGTGGAACTGCCCGTTGGGCCCGACGTCGTAACCGAAACCGTATGCATCTGGAATAAGGTTTAATTTGAAATAACCTAGTCTCGGATCTTGGGATGGCGTGAGCTGGGCTGTTATTCGCTACGCGTTAATGCGGCTCACCACGCCGGTCACCCGTTACGAAACTAGACCTCTACCTACGCGGAATTACTACGCATCGCGGTGTCAAGGTATAATTGTATGGAGGATATAGGAGTGATTCGGTGTTATCATATGTAAGCGTAAGTAGCCAGATTACAGAGTGGCTACTTACGCTTACATATGATAACACCGAATCACTCCTTAAATATACATAGATTCTATAAGTTACAGACAATCCCTCTCATAAACACACACACACACACACACACACACACACACACACACACACACACACACACACACACACACACACACCCACACACACCACACACACACACACATACACATACACACACACACACACACACACACACACACTTTTTTTGTAGTATTTTTTTCACTAATGCAATGTAATTAAATTCTTAAACTAAATTTAATTCTGATAACAACTATGTTATCAGTATAACTAGAAATGTAAAATTAATGTAAGATTTGTGTATTCAAATTATGCATAACTCCGGATGGGAGGGGCGGCTTCTCCTAACACAAGTATTGTCATACTTACCTGGAGAGGTCAGCCACGTACAACTGTAAAAACTAAATTTTTGATACCAAATAAATATTTTTGTTTTTTTTTTTTTGATTTTTTTTTTTTGAATTGTGGGTGAGCGTTGAGGTGAGCTTAGAACAAGTTACAGAATAGGGGGGCTGGTTAGGATACTGTAAGTAAGTCGCTCACAAGGGAATTCATTCGCATTTTTCGGTATTCGCGAATCCGGAAAAAAATGTCATATCGTAGTCCGTGGAACAATAATGAGAATAATGACAAACGTGATACTTGCTATAATATGTTCAGATTTCAATTACAATTCCTGTGGGTTTATATTGAGCTGCGATTGCCTCACGTAGATTCTTATTTATTTTTAGCAACGCTATTATCATGTTCTCGGAGATGTAAATTATGAACACTGTTCATAGGTATGAACAATAAAATCTTTCTTAATTAGCAGTTCCAGTTAGGTGGACGGTGGCAAACAAGCTTACGGCCTGCCTGATGTTAAGCAGGTACCGTAGCCTATGGACACTTGTGAGTCCAGAAGAATCACAAGCGAGTTGCTGACCCTTTATTCACTTGAGGATTTACTAACTGACACTTGAGGAAGTTTAACTAGTGTTAGAATTTAGCCTATACAATACAACGCCATTTTGTGCTGTTTCGTTTTGTTATTCTTTATGATTGAGTGTTTCCGATTCAGCAGCCAAGAAAAAGGATAGTACTAAACTTGACCCTAAAATAATCGAACTTAATAACACTCTTTGTAAAAGGTCACAGACAAAGGTCTTGTAGCCCATTTTCCGAACATTTTACCGCGTGAGAAATAGCCCAGAACGAAGAGATTTCCTCCCGATGTGGTCACATACAAGCCTTATTTTTATCGTGAGGGACCAAATGAAACTGTCTTTCATGATAAATAAGAGATATTGTAATGAATTAGGGCCTCTTTTGCGTCACAGATAAGTGAATTATTCTGGTATTAGCATTAGTAGGTACAAATAACTTAATAATGATGCATTGTGGTGTGTTGAAAATGGGATGGTTCCAGAAAAGAACTGCGGCTTAAGTGAGTATGCGGTGGACTCACAACAACTGATGACCAGATGACTTTAGCCTAGTTGTCTAGGAAACTAGACGCCACGGTTCGAATTGCGGCTTGAGCATTTATAATTTATGTGATGATCAGTATGATCAGTTGATCACGTATGTGGTCCTGAGTCTTGAATAACTACTTTCTATGTACTATCGATATAAATACTTATGTCATCGTCTAGCACCATTAGTTCAAGCGTTTCTTAATTTCGGTCAAAGACATCTCGACATAGTCCCCAAATATTTATGTATATATGCACAATTTCAAAGTGGACTTTCGGAAGGTTAAGAAAGATATTCGTTTACAATATATGGCAATCAAAGATTTTGAAGTCCTTTATATTTTTTTTTATTAGTGTTACTAATTAGCTCAAATACTTATGCCTACTTCTAACCTAATAACATAAAATAGTATCAATGTGTGCATGTCACCATGTGATTCAACTGAAATAAGTAATGAAAGCTAAGTACAATCGAGCGATAGTCGTATTATCCCGAGTAGATTGTTGTTACATTAGTAACATTTGGTTAGTCAGGACTCATTAGTGATTCTATTGGGGTTTCAGTGCGTGTACTTTGACGCCGGTTGATGCTGTTGATAGCTCGACTAAGTAAATCAAACGCGTTCTACGGTTGCTCGAGATTAACGCATTTCTGTCAGCTTTGTTGAGACGTTCAGGCCTAGAATGTACCTACGAGTATATACAAATTTGCTTGGGACGTGACCCAGCAGCGAAAGTTACGGAGAAAAAAAAATATCTTATTAATTTAATATAATTTGAGTGCAAACGACAGGGTAATCTGTTTTATGAATTTAATCCACTCAAAGAAATACTTACTAGGGAATCAATTCTTTATTTTTATAAAATATATTATAATTCCTGTCGTTCAGTAGAATATAACAAACCAAAATATTTACAAATAAAAAACCGGCTCTAAATCTGTGCTGTGCGGCCTGTGCGGCGATAAACTTGAAATTATCAGAATTTCTAGCAAGTTTTAATAATTTTATTAATTTTGACTGGCACCGTAACGGCCCAAACGTATAACTTAAAGTAATTCAAAACTACGTATAAGAAAAACGCCTGATAAAATATGAGCAGTTAAGTACCAAAGACAAAATTTACATAATATGGTGCTGTAGGTACTCGTAACAGGCTTCGTTTATATGTGTGGTAGTCTTCAACTTTTAGAATCTTAAAGTCGACGACTACTAGTTTATTAAGTACGTTTTAAACGAATAATTACTTTAAGGAATTTGAGAAGAGAAGCAAATAAGTGACGTCCTTTCGTAACTGACTTGAAAAGGAAGGGAGTTCTTGAATTCCATTGCTTTGTCAACATTCTCTACATACCTACTTACTTGCTGTACATACAAGCTATCTAGGGTTCGGGGATTCAAATTTAGTTAGTAGTAGTGTACTCGTATACAGCTTTTAGCTCTTATTTGTGTTTTCAGTGGCCGACTTTAGAGCATTGAAGACCCGTAATTGTTGTACCTACAGACAAAACCCAATAACTACATTGGGACCGCTAGCTAGATATAGGATCGATATAGATTAAATAAGGCACTGAATTAACCAACAGGATTATCATGGTCATTTTCGCAACCGTTGATCATCACTCGAAAAACGGTCAGAAGTATAGGAAGTCGTAAATCTTTTAATAAGTAATTTTAAGGCCCAATTTGGAGTCCTAAAGACTTGGCTGGTTCGGTCATATAATTCTACTGGGAATGGGAGAGCATCGACCTCTGTAGCGAGAGTACTTCGCTGTGTAGACAAGACAATGTAGAGATGCGGTTCTGAGACAGCTCCAAGTCGAGAATAGGGAGGCAGTGGCGCAGCCGCCGCAGGATAAAGATACTGAGGTGCTCTTGTTTCGGAGGCCGGGGTCCTTTTGGATCACTGAGCCATAACAGTATATATATATATATATATATATGTCCTTACTTGTGTCATAATTAGTTTCGTAGTACTGTGTTTTCTCGTCGTCTTCGATGTCTACCACCACCTCGTTATTTCCATGGTCGCTTGGGCCATAGTATTGCCGGCCTTTCCGTCCGACCGATGCCGATGTTTTCGTACTGTTCGCTTCGCTTGACACTTCTTCGCTAGCGATTACTATCGCTAACGATGCCTGGAACAATGAAATATAATTTAAAAATATAAGTCCGACTCTATTGACTATGGACCTTGGCAAACGCAAGCAAAATGTAAAACAATTGAAATGAAAATAGATTGACTCTCTATACGTAACCCTTTTGCACGGGCCAGGTTATCTGTAAATACCGTCAGTGAGGAAAGATGAAATCAGTATTTTTTTTAAATATTTTTTAGGGTTCCGTACTCAAAGAGTAAAACGAACATGCGTTTACGACTTGAGAAACAGACAATATTGCCTACTAGTAGTTATAAAGTGCTTAATCTTATCAAAAGCTTGATGAGAATATGATGTGCAAAGTTTCACCATCATCAGTATCATCATATCAGCCGAAATACATCCACTACTGGACATAGGACGAAAAGTTTAATTGGGAACTTGCATCCTTTTATTTTATGACGAAAATCAAAAGTATAATCCAAAGGAATATCAACTGATGTTACATATATGCATTTGAAATCTGCACGCGCCGGCACCCACCGAAAACGCTCTATCTATATTAAACGGGCTTATGCTATGACGTCACAACTCATATTCTCGGCGCGTTTACTATGGAGTAAGTCATTAATTTGCAATTATTTCCACAAAATTCAGTTTAAGTCTATACTTGTCATACAAAATATCATTTCTAATTCAATATTCTGTCTAACTGTTATGTAATTTAATCAAACATATAGTACTTATATATTTTTTTCTTTTGTATCATATTTTTTATTGGAACAAGAATGATTTACTTCATTCATGCATTTTATAGAAAATAATATCACAAAGAACCCTAAGCAATTTTAGTCTTTTGTAAAGTCTCGCTCAGCCTCCCGTAGTCGACCCAGAAGTCTAAAATATGGCGATAATTTGGTCAATACAGGGCCAGATGTTTGCAATGATAGCTACGTCCCTATAATGCCGACTAACCATTAAAGATTAACCGCCTTTATCTAAACCCGAAGACAATTTCAATTCGAAGTTGTCACATATGAAGCCTCAGAAAAAAAACTAGAACTTTTTTTTTATTTAAGAAAATAAATCTTTAAGATGTCTTAGTCAATTCATGATTAGTATCCCGGAATTAAGTATCGTTTTGCTGAAGGTAGAGCTATTGTAGCTAAAGATAGCTAGTACGTCCCTATAATGCCGACTAACTTTTAGAGATAAACCGCCATTACCTAAACCCGAGGACAATTTCAATTCGAAATTGTCAAACCTCGATAATCCGTTCACTCCTCATTAAGCTTTAGGTTAGCGTTCCCCACCGTTTAACGTATTTCTGTAACCTGTCCCTCATCTACAGGATGCTCCGATAAATAACGCGCAACCAAATTGCCGAGCACACGTGACGCTGATTTGCGAGCCTTTGAGTTATCGTAACATAGTGCTGGGTAGTTTCGCGGATTTTGACATTACTTTTTATCGTTAACCTACAGGGTTTGCCATACATTTTTGTAAATGGCAACTCTGAATATCTTGTATACCTAATAAATGATAGGTACCGTCAAACATGCCTACTTTGCCACCAGGGGGAACTTTGCCAAAGAAGCAAATTTTAAAATTTTCCTCTTGGGCTAAGTTCCCACTGGTGGCAAAGTAGGCATGTTTGACGGTATAGATAGTTTTTGAGTGGAGGGAAATTCGACATTACTTTATGCAGTTTTATTAGCAATTAAACGTTTTACTGATCAACAACGAGCTTTTTGTGTAAGTCAGTTTTATAAAAGCAACAATTTGTATGTAACAGTTCGCCACCTATTTAGGAGGAAGCCCGGATCTCACTACCGCCGATTTTTTCGTGCGAGGATATTTATAAAGTCGAGTTCTAAGTTAAAAAACCGAACACAATATCCAAACTTAAGCAAAATATTCGCGATGAGATAGTCGAGATCCCTCGCAGCATGTGTCAGCGAGTTTCCCAAAATCTGCGTATTTGTTTGCAGAAGTGCCGGCGACGAGATGGGGGTCATTACAGAGATGTTATTTTCAAAAATAAATTGCATTAAATGTTAGTCACAAAATTTGAATGATCAGGAAATTAACTTTCATGGTTTTATTATTTTCATCAAAGTTTCAAAAGTACAACATTTTTTGGCCCACTTTGTATAATAATAATTAAATTACATTCACAATTCATGAATCCGCATCGTTTTAAGCCTACGAGTACGTAGCGGATTATACGCGCAATAATGAACCATGAACCTCTCATAATTAATATGAAGTACGAGTATACCACAACAAATTCTCCGCAATTAGCTCCGCTTACCAAATATTTATACAATAAATGTAACTACGCCTTTTTTTTTTCGTGGGGAAATGCTTTACGCTTTCCGCCTGGCTGGGGAACCAGGACGGGTATGACGGACTCCCGGGAACCGCCCGGACTACCGTCTAAAACCCCACGGTGTTCTGCGCGCTGCTCTTTGGCGGAGCCACGGGAACGCTTGCGCACACTTCCGCGACTCCGCCAGCAGCTGTCTCCATATTGGACCCGTCACTGGGGGAGACGTAAGTACCCGCCCCCAGTACACCATCGTAAGAAGCGTACCCGAACACCTGGCACGCTCTTCAACTCGAGGACCTGTAGTGTGGATGGCAGACGCCCCCGTGTCTGTCACCCGGAGGTCCTCAAGGTAACTACGCCTCTATTAACCTGCCTGGTATTCGCTTCCGTTGAAAACAGCCATAAAAGAGAATAATAAGTATCTCAAAATATATAAAATACCTAAACAAAAATATTTCTTTGCTTTCATATAACGTTTAGAGGGATAGGGTAAGTACATCCGCATCGATTGAGTGCAATTTATTCGAAATTGAAGTTCCACGCAAGTTCCCTATTCGTGTACATAGAAATCACAGTAAGATAAAGGCATAATCTGTTTTAAAAGACACATTTTGTAAAATGACCGAGAACGCAATAAATTGAATAAAGCGATGAGGCGGCCTCTAAACTTTGACCTCACGAGTTCTAGTGTAACAGAAAAGTCGCGAAAACAACTTATTATTATAAGAGTTAGTAAGGTTTGGATTCAATTCTAAATAAATTAGAAGTTCACACTTGTCATCACGACAGGGAGATCTAATAAAGCGGATTGATAAAAAATGCCAACAGACAATATTTCTAAATATGACCTTATGACTAGAGAAACAGTGTATTGATTATATCTCAGTGACTTGTCAAGATTACCCAACGGCGGTTTTAGGTTGGGCATGTACTCAATCGATGTCTAAATATCATTTTAAAGGAGTGTTTTTATGATGTCATATTAGACTTTCGAGTCCTTCTGTTGTAAAAATATATGTTCTCATGGAATAGAGTAATGGGTACCTGAGTAAACTGTATTCGTTGCGGCGTTGAATTTAGCAAAACCTGTGGAATTAGATAATAAACGTGATACCGCGATTTCGCTGCCACGGGCACTAAAACGGGTTTATTTTATTGGAAATTAGGGAGCTTGGTATTTACGTCGTTACATAAAATAAATTAGTGGCGGCGTTTAAACTATTTACGTGAGGTGTGGTGTGGTGGTTTAGGACCAATTTATGTATAAATAAAATTTGTATGAGGGATAGTACGCGGAGAAATTTTGTACCTATGAACTTAAACTATATTATTATATTTATTATCCTTAGGTATAGGTGGCTAGTTCGAATATTTTAATTGGATAATTTATTATAGTAGGATACTAACCGAGCCCGGGACATGAAAAATTGTGATGAAAATGTAAAGAGAGTCGAATTCAAATCATTTTTAAAACACTTTTTAAAAATATACGGTTAAGGATTTTTTATTCATTAGTAAATGTAATGTTTTATCTATCTATTAAATGCATATATAAAATTGGACCTTTACTTATAGAGTGACAGTCAACGCACAGCCTAAACGGCTAAAATGACAAGCATGCAATTTGGAACACATATTCTTCAAGTGACGTAGATCACTAAGGAAGGATCTTTTGAAATTCAACCCCTAAGGGGGTGAAATTGGGGATAAAACATTGTATGAAAAACTGTATTTTTTGAAGGTAGATTTATGACATTCAATTCTTAGCTTTTCGGTCAAAAATAAATATAGGTTTCCTTAAAGCATTATTGGATATTCGTGCTATAAAGGGGTGAAATGGAGGGTGAAAGTTTCGTTATGATATGACGACCGCTTTAGCCTAGTTGGTAGTGACCCTGCCTACGAAGCAAGAGGTCCTGGGTTCGAATCCCGGTAAGGGCATTATTTGTGTGATGAGCACGAATATTTGTTCCTGAGTCATGGATGTTTTCTATGTATTTAAGTATTTATTTCTCTATATAAGTATCTATATCGTCGTCTAGTACCCATAGTACAAGCTTTGCTTAGTTTGGGACTAGGTTGATTTGTGTAAGATTGTCAGCAAATATTTATTATTATTATTTATTTATTATTTTTAAAGTAGATCTATGAAATTTGAAATTTGGCTTTTCGGTCACAAATAAAAAAAAGGTTACCTTCAATTATTCCAGGATATTCGTACTTTAAAGAGGTGAAATAGGGGGTGAAAGTTCATATGAAAGTTTAGTTATTTTTGGAAGTGGAAGCTGTCCACGATTTTGATTACAAAGTTATAATGACATCTAAGCATTCTTCATTCATCTTGAGTAAACCAAGCCTTAGCACGATACAATCAGAGGATAATATCACGAAATCATTTGGAGTTTGCTCATCAACACTAAGCTGGAACTACTGAACCAAGAGTCTTGAAACGGTAGGTTACTTATTCAAGGTAGGCAAGCAATACTCGTAAGTAAGGGTTTTACAAAATTCAAACTTTAAGTGGGTGTAAATAAGGTATAATTGTGTGTATGGAAAACAATTCAAGTGTGGACCGTAGTTCATGTTGTGACGTGGAAAGGTGACCTATGTGGACTGGCGAATTAATAACTGTTAAAATGGGGGCTTAAACTTGAATAAGAACTTGCCTTGTACTGTACTATTACTTAGTCTTGATCTTGCCTTATTGAGAAAATTGTTACTCTGTTGAAACCGTTTGTAAAGGATGGTTCGCTGTTATTATAATTGGCTCGCAACAAAAATAAGCTTTTCGTCAAATTACTTGACCAGCATACAAGATTGAATTTATTATAAACTAGCTGCCCGCACGGCTTTGCCCGCGTATTGCAAAGAACGCAGGCAAACCCGCGGGATAAAACATTCTAAGTATACGCAGGTGAAATAATTTTTGAAATCGGTTCCGGAGATTATACATTACACACAAACGTACAATCAGGCTGCAACTCTTGATTTGCAAAGAATGTTCCATTAGAAATTAGCCCGCCTTATAAATTGTAGACTAGCAAAATAATGAATTGAACAGCAATATTTCATGAAACATTCATTCATCATTTTTTTGATTAGCCTTTAGTAAAATAGATTCCAACTAAAAGTAAGCCATTAATGAACAACTACTAGCAAGAATGCAGGTTAGTTTAGGTTAGAACTGCTGACCAATATTGAAAACTTTTTTGATCATAAGTTGCTTATCAGTTCATCAATCAATCAACAAGTCAAAATAATGTATTATCTAATAACGTCAAATTGGGATGAAATAGAAAGTTTTGCGTCTTTTGACATAGGTACTTAAAATAACGGGTAGCCCAAACTAACGTGAATAGAACTACTCAACGGATTTTGATAAAAAATCCAGTCATGTAGCGAATCCAGAAAGTAATGATGTTTCCAGTAAATGCGAAAGTAACTCTATCAGCATGTATATACAGGTGTCTGTCAAAACTCAAGGAAGGACATAGGATAGCTATTATCCCGGCAATAATCGCTTAAAACGGTGAAAAGGTGGGGGGAACTCTGTACGGGGAAACGATGTTCATGCCTACGCCTGAAATAGCAATTATCCTCTAACTAAGGCGATTCACGAGATCCACGCGGACGAAGTCGCGGGCTAAAAATAGTTTTATTATAAAAATAGTTAAATTTTATTAGTGTTGTATGACAGCGCAACTACCATAAGTGATACGCAGATCGTGCCACATAGTCACATAGGTTTAGTTCACCGTGTACCATATTCTGTGTACTACACTGTGAATGTGTCAAAAGTAATATTACTGTGTTACGTGAATATGTGCATGGCGAATTAGCATGGGGCTGTTTTGAATCCGCGTGCGTTGCGTCACCGGCTATTTTTGGAAGTGGCAAGTGGAAAATATATGTTACCTACTTATCGCATTTCAAGAGGTACAAAAAAGAGATTGAGACACAAGACATGCAGTGGATTTATTTTTTGCGGATAACATCACTTTACACGTCTCAGACATGCGAAATGGAATAAAAGTGTGTCAAATTTCCATTGTGATCCTTGCGTCGGCTTTGCTAAATTTATTTCCAATGTAGTTTCAAGAATATTATCTGTTTTGTTTAGTAAGATGCGCTTGCATAATTCCAACAGCTGCGTTAGAATTCCTCGTGTGTGTTTAGCGCTTAGAACGGGTTACAGAAACCACACTTTATCGTTAAATTTAGTTATGCGATTAAGTCCTATAAAAAAGTATGTGTATCTTGAGAGTTTAAAACAATCAGGGTTTAGCGGACTGACAGTTACCGAATCTTTGAAATAACCAGCCCTTAGTCTTCAGCGTGATGCTAGTCTATTTAGATATATTTACAATGCTTATATATTATATACCTAACTACCTACGTATGTACACTTCACATTAGCTCTAAAATATCAGTTGTGGTGTAAGTTTTGTATAGAGACGTTAATTTCGATATTACTAAAGAATAGTTTCTCATTCTTGCCTCAAAATTGCAGTGTCACAATAATGCAAATATGAGTGTACTAGGCTTGATTATTAGGATATAGTTAACTGAAGATCGTCGAAGAACGAATTTACTAATTCAAAATGTTGTTTACCAAATCTCATAAAGATTATCTGCAAAGTGCAAATTCTAATTGGAACACTAAGTTAATTGAATGCTGCACAAAGTGCACAAAGTATTAGGTAAAAAAGCAGAGCGTTATATTGGACATTCTGTCGGGCATGAAAATCGGAGGAAATGGAACAATCGAAACTGCGGTCGAGTGCCCACGGTGACACTAGGGTTTATTCTGAAAAGGGTCAAATAAACTTTGGCAGGAGCTGATTGAATATATTTCGAGAGCCCTCCTTTAGGTGGACATTTTATAAAGAATAATTTTCCTCATTCAATACCACTATATCTTATTTTTATTTTTCAACATGTATTGCAGTCGCACATTAACAGAGTTCAAGCCTTATGCGAAAATACGAGTTTATGTGAAAACAGGCTGCCTTATAGATAAAGTCGTTCAGTTACATTTTCACATAACGTATTTGTAACTGCTACAAAGAATGAAAGGCCCACATAGCTCGTTTTATAACTAGAATATTGGGCTCCATTTCATTGTTGGTAATAGAATTTCACATCCAATATTGTGGGACAAATATATGCATAATGCGAATATGCATCCAAGCAAGTCGACAGTCGTTGATATTGTTTGTCATTTTCTTTTCAGATGCGAAAATTATAGCTCTTCCCAATGAAATATTTTTAAAACCGACTCGACTTGCTAACTGAATTCTTAATTATTATATTCCAGTAGCAAAATTCATAACACGAACTGAATCTGAAACTCTCGACGTGTTTGTTCTAGTTCGGTTGAGTTTGGCTTAGTAGTATGTTTCACAGAGTACCATAGCTATCATTTGATGTTATATAATATGATAGTAGTTTTGTGGCAAGGCTCAATTTATTATTATTATTATTATTTAATTTCTTTCTTAGGTTAGGTTTTTACAATAACTATATAAAAAGTAAAATATAAAACTATACATACAAAACATAAAATCATTATAAAAACCTAACCTAGGGTGCCGCCGGCAGCGAGGCGGGGCCTAAGCTACCGGTGGTCAGGGCGACAGAGACAGGAACCTCCTGACTATCCTCGCAGTATCCAGGAGTACCGCCTTCTGTATCTGGCCCTTGATCCAGCCATCTAGCGAGAGTCTCTTGAGGTGATGGTCGAGACTCTTCGCTATTAAACCGTTCGCCGAAACGACTATCGGGACGATGATCGTCGAATCAACATCCCACATAGCAGTTACCTCGTGTGCCAGGTCTAGGTACTTGCTGGCTTTGTCCTTCTCGGCTTTCACGAGGTTCCCGTCATGGGGGATGGTGATGTCGACGAGCACTGCCTGGCGTTTCGATCGATCTGTCAGCACGATATCAGGCCTATTGGCAAGAATAGTCCTGTCCGTGATGACAGATCGATCCCAATAGAGCGTGGCACGATCATTTTCGAGAACTGGCGCAGGTGTGTACTTATAATAAGGCACCTCAGAGACCACAAGACCGTATAGCAGAGCAAGTTGCTGGTGAATAATTCTGGCTACAAGGTTATGTCTGTGCAAATACTCGCCGTTAGCAAGATGACCACAACCGGAGATAATATGCCTGAGTGACTCCCCGGGACGGCGGCATGCCCGACAAATGTCGACCGTACCGTCCTTCAGGATATACCTCCGGTAATTGTTCGTCATGATAACTTCGTCCGCAATTGCACAGACAAAACCTTCGGTTTCCCCGAAGAGATCCCCGAAACGTAGCCAGTTCACCGACGCGAGCAGATCTACATCGGGCCCTGTGAGGGCCTTGTAGAACCGCCCGTGAAGCTCCTTGCTCCTCCACACCGCCCTGCGGTCATCGGCGCTCATTACTTTAAGTCTGCGCCAGTTCTCGTTTGCCAAGGAGAGCGGGGTGAAGTTTCCGTCTACTGCTACTACGTCGCGATGCATCCCCCACTCGTTGCTTAGGAAATAATCCCTGAGACTGCACACCTCGCGGTTGTGGAGGTCTTTGGCATTTAAAAAACCGCGACCTCCACACTTCCGCGAGATGTACAGTCTCATAACAGACGAGCGTGGGTGTAGCATGCGATGCGCAGTAAGCAGTACACGAACTCTTCGGTCCAGGGCATCCAGCTCAGTCTGAGTCCATCTTAGTACGCCAAAGGAGTAAGTGAGCAAGGGCATCACCCAGGCGTTGAAGGCGCGCACCTTGTTGCCGCCCGACAAAAGACTATTAAGTACTTTTGTCAGGCGACAAAAGAAGCGCTCCTTCACCGCCCGCTTTACGGCCTCACCCTCAATACCCAATGACTGTGACATACCTAGATACTTATAGGTTTCTGTTTCGGAGATAGACTTGAGGGACATTGTCTCAGAAAGTTGTAAATTTGTTGAATTTACAACTCTACCCCGCTGTACATGCATAACAGCACACTTATCGACACCAAATTCCATTTTGATGGCGCTACTGAAGACTTCTGTTGTTTTCAGTAGTTCCAACAGGTCATGTCTATTCGGTGCAAACAGCTTGAGGTCATCCATATAGAGCAGATGAGAAATGACCTCACCCTCTCTCCGAAGCCGGCAACCTAGCCCCGAATCCTTCAGCAGGGTGCTGAGTGGATTCAGCGCTAGGCAGAACCACAGAGGACTCAGACTGTCGCCCTGGAAGATCCCACGTTTAATCCTTATAGAGTCCTGCGGGCCAGAGGGGCCATCTCCTCCCCCCGGTTGACGAAAAACTGTGGTCCACTGCCCCATGCAAGCGCCTAAGAAGGATCTCAGAACTGCATCAACTTTATACAGCTCTAAGATCCTCCTCAGCCATGAATGAGGCACCGAATCATAGGCCTTCTTGTAGTCAATCCAAGCGGCCGAGAGGGCCCCTCTGTTCCGCCGGACTCGTTGGCAAATGGTCATGTCTATGAGGAGGAGCTCTTTAGTACCACGAGACCCAACCCTACATCCATTTTGAGCAGAGGCCAAAACGTTGTTCGCAACGATGTGTGCGTTAATTTTTGCTCTCAAAATGGATGTAAGGAGCTTGTACAGCGTAGGCAAGCACGTGATGGGTCTATATTTTTTCGCTTCCGTGGTACTACCGGACTTATAGAGCAGGGAGGTGATACCAGTTGTAAAGAAAGATGGCAGGGAACCGAGCTCAAGGGCTTGCTGGAACTGCGTTGCCAAACGCAGGTGTGAGCATCGAAACCATTTCACCCAGAAATTGTGCAATCCATCCGGCCCAGGACTTTTCCAGTTCGGGGTCAAACGGATGGCACAACTAACGTCTTCGAGGCTGATGGTAACAGTCCCCATGGGTTCGATGAACTCACACTCACGTTCGACAACACTTATCCACTCGCCTTCGGTGTGTTCAACTGGCACCGACCAGATACTACGCCAGAAGTCAACCATGGCAGCAGCGTCCGGTCGCTGCCCGTCAGACACACGAAGATCAGTTCCCTCCCACTTCCGGTATACCTTCCTTTGGTCGCTCTGGAAAAGGCGATTCTGCTGGTATCGATCCACACGCTCTCTGTAGCGGCGAATACGGCTTGCCCATGCATAGACTTTCTGCTTCAGAAAGTCAATGCGCTCCGTGACACAGGCCATGTATTCGCAGGACCTGATACCAGTCCCCGCGAAGGCCTGGTTCACAAAGCGCATGACTCGGGGGCGGTTGTTGCCCCCCCTGAAGCAGATCAGTTTTGCAATGAGAGTCCTAAACGTATTGATACGCCGCTCAATCCGTACTTGCCAGGCAGGGACATCCCCGGCGGTCCTAGGTGCACGGTCAGCGTCCGGAAACTTGACGCGAGCAACACGGCACGCCGCAA
This sequence comes from Epinotia brunnichana, assembly GCA_963854355.1. Classification (NCBI taxonomy): domain Eukaryota; kingdom Metazoa; phylum Arthropoda; class Insecta; order Lepidoptera; family Tortricidae; genus Epinotia; species Epinotia brunnichana. Next base: position 10,261,877 of record OY977941.1, on the reverse strand, counting down.
CGGCCCCGCAGTACATGATTGAGTGTGTATCCACTAAGTCTTCACTAGCCCGTATATACGGGTCTAGCAGACCGTTCAGGGCTCCCATTAGCGCTAGATTGCGTCTATTCACAGGCAAGCGTGGTAATCGTGGCCTAGAGTTGTTTGTGGAGCGATACTGCGTAATCGCTTCTTCCAGAGCCCTCCTCAGTTGCTCATGGGCCTGACTGCTTACATTCTGATTCGCACAGTCCTCCTCGTCAGCACTGGGATCAACCCACGGTGCCCCCGGTGCCAGGTCGGGTACAGGCACTGGAGCCGGCAACAAGGCGGGCGGATCCCGCGCCGAGGTAGAGGCCGCACGAGCAGAGAGTGCTTCCAGGCGTAGCCGATCAAGCGTGGCGTCATCCAACCGCTTGTGCCGCTGGATGACGCGCACTTGATCCGATAGACGCTGTGCAGATACGATGATGGATGGTTCAAGCACCTGGAACAGAGGCAGCATCCGGACACGGTACGCGGACAGATTAGTTCCTCCCTCTGTCGCCCCATAGTAGGCGCGCATGCAGTTTTCGTTAATGGATTGCGTCCACTGCATACGGCGCACTATACCACCGGTAGCGGGAGCCGAAGGCGGAGCAGGATGCCCCGCAGGCCCCAAGCGTGCCGGCAGCGGTGGCCGGCCGCGCCGCGCAGGTGGACGTGGCGGCGGCGGCGGCGGCCCACACTCGTCGCTTGAACTGCTGCTGGTGTCGGCTGCGGTTTCAAACTCGTCGCCCGACGATGGTGTGCTGGATGACGGGGACGGCGGCGAGGTGGGCGATGATGGAGGGTGTGCTTATTATTATTATTATTATTCTGGTAGTGGCTTCCGGGCTGCCAGAGCCCTTGTATCACTGCGACCATCGCTGATCTATTGTGATCGCCACTTACTACAATTTTTGGTCAAGTCCTGCAAACTTAAAAGATTGCAGGATTTTGTTGAACTCAAGAAATTTGATCTCCTCCGGGCACATGATGTGTTTGCCCAGAAAGGAGTTACGACTGCGCATGAGGCAAGGGCAATCGGTTAGCAATCATTTCGCTGTAACCGGCGAGCGCACGAGGCGCGGTGCGAACGCTCCTACTGCCAGAGCGCGCACAGCTCTAAACCATATAATACAGGAAGCCGACGGTATAGACATATTTGCTGACAGTATTGGTGTGTTCTGTAGAAAAGTATTAACATTCTTATCGCATAACAGAGTTTAGATTTAAACTGGGACATGTTTCTTGTTGAAGTTGTTTATGAGTTTATTTTAGTTTTTGTTTATTGTTTTATATCGTTACCGTATGTTTTAAATTTCGCATAAAGTGTGTATAAATATCTTTTGTTATGTTATGTATTTTGTAGTTACCACATAAGTGATTTGGTGTAATACTGTTAACCTATGTGTGAATTAATAAAAATTCTTATTCTTCTTATTCTTATTCTTAGGATGTGTGTAGGCGTCCCCTCTGCTTCAAGGCAGAGTCTGTACTGACTTGTATCACACAGTCCTATTGTCTGCATGTGCTTATTTAGACAGCAGTGTAAGCACCCTGACCAGCATAAGTAGGCGGTTCCCACTTAGGTACTTAGCGCCAAGGCATCAGATGACGCCTTTTTGCTAAAGGCTCTAATTAGCTATACCCGTCCAGGGTCCATGAGACACATACATATTGTAAGAACTTTTATTTTACCATGGTGCAATAAACGATTATGATTATGATTATGATAATAGCGCGTTGGAATGTTTCAGTCCTGGGATAGCTCTCCAGGCTTGAATGGTCTTGTAGAAACAATAGGCTTTTAGAGTTAGCTTGGTAATTTTTTTGGGGATACCACAGTACGGCTCTCTATTGAGAGAGATTTGTTATGATTTGACGAAAATGCAATCGTCGGAAATAAAAGACCTCACAAAGATCGATCTAGGATATCAAAGACTCAGAGTAGGTACGCCGTGTGAGGTCCATAAAAATCATCCTGAGCTGTTATTCGGAACGCGCTAATGCAACTCACCTCACCCGTCATACCTAACGAAACTAGACCTCTGATTACGCTTAGTTACTACGAATCGCGGTTTCAAGATATATTTTCGGAAGAACGGTGAGATGAAGTTAGAACATATTACAGAATAGCGGGGCTGCATTAGGATGCTATGTGCGTACCTGCCTCGGCCACTATATATCTCATTCAAAAGCAAAAAGCAGTAAGGATATATTATGTACTATGAGTTTATATCGCGTTTTTCATATAGCCGATTGTTCGGTCCCAAACCGTGGTTAACCCGCCGTCCACAGGCTCTGACCTCAACCACATGCCACACATCAATACAATTTTATTTACGCCACTAGGCCACAAACGTGTGGGAATTTGAAAGGATCATTCGCAATTTTAAACGGCGAATTTCGCGAACAATGGTTTGGCACAGAAATCCAAACACCTACATTTGAGGCTTTGCTAGAATATTTTATACAAGGTGCTCAGCTGGTCGATCACGTAACGCATTGTACGCGCGTCAGGTAGATTCAAATGTCACTTTTTCTATGGAAAAATTACCGTTGAATTGTACGAACGCGCGTTCGGAACGTTACGTGTTTAACCCTCTGGAGGAATGTAAATAGTTTAACATTTTGTTCCTGACCATGATTAGAATATTTCAAAAGCATATTATAAGATTTAGTATTAAGCTCAAAGGTTTTGTACGCCTATTGGCAAAACATAGTGAAACTATAAAAAAAAAGACAACCACTGTAATTACCTATGTTTACAAATAAAACACTTAGTTACTTACTAAGATATACGATTCGATGTTACCTTGGCAGTGACATTAGCATCCTGCAAGAGTAATCTATCGCAAAATTAAATCAATAGGGTTTCTACTTTTAATTATATTGTATATATATTGTATACCTATTGTCTCGTAAAATTACAACTCGCCGAGGTTTTACGCCGGTTCTTCTCGTGGCAGAGGTTTTGTTTCAGAACCGGTGGTAGTTTATCGATACTTGCGGTGCTTGTAATAAACCTAAATTGAAATATAAACAACTTAGACTTTGATAAAATATCAAATGGGTTCGGCTCACTTCATTAATGAATAAAATTTGTAAAAAAAATGTCCTGTTTATTTCAATATAAAAAGGGTTTAATTAGGTACAATCTTAACTACTACTCTTTAATACATATAAAATATTTTTTGAGTTAAGGAGCCTGGCTAATAATGAAACCTAGGTGCATATAATATTTTTTTTTGTTCCTAGGACCTCACGAATACTCTGGTAAAATTATTTGGATTTCTCCCTAACACCTTGTTCACACACACGCTACCTACCCTTGACAATGTCGAACTGTAAATTTTCCGAGTGAATGCAAGTAGAATTATGTGGTTGCAAATCTTGGGTTATGTTACTTATTTTTCACATCAGGCGGCAGATGGAACTTAAATATGTTGAACGTTGTTTATAAGTAAATAAAATTTAACGTATAAATTGCGGGGCGAAATATTTGAAAACGTACGCAAAACATGCATTAAAATTTCATCGTGTGCTGTTACCGCACCGCCCTATTGCAAATCATGGAGCGAGATTACGAGCATTATTGGTGTCAAGTATTTCTAAGTAGTGAGTCGAAGCAGGTAGCTAATCAGCTCAGGTCGCTCTATTTGCTATACTCAGTCTAATCACAAATCGTATTCATCCCGCTGTCTCACTGCACAGTTTCTTTTATATATCACCCCAAACATAGCACTGTTGTACCTACACGTAGAGTCCTTACCTAATAAAAAAAAATAAGGAGTGTTTATGGGGGAAAACCTCAACGAACTTTTCCCGATCGCAGAAATTCTAAAGAAAGGTCACGCTAAGACATCGGTTCCAAACATCCTCCATATGGGTAAAACAGCAATTCTGTGGGTGTAGTCAGAGTTGATATTTAAAATTGAAGATGGATGAATACATGGTGTATCAGCAGTTATTCAAATTGAGGGTATAAATCAGTTTCCCTGAAAAGTCACAGGGGTAACAATATTGAAAAGGTTAGGAACCTATGTACGAGTAGCCTAAACCAACGAGCCTGTATTGTATGGAAAGCAATAGAGGTTTGCCAAGATCGTAAGTGGGAATCCGTCCATCGCTGCCTACCCCTCTGGGAAACAGACGTGATTTATAATGACGACCTCTGTAGCCTAGTTGGTAGTGACCCTGCCTACGAAGCCGGAGGTCCCAGGTTCGAATCCCGGTAAGGGCATTTATTTGTGTGATGAGCACGAATATTTGTTCCTGAGTCATGGATGTTTTCTAAGTATATGAGTATTTATTTCTCTATATAAGTATGTATATCGTCGTCTAGTACCTACCCATAGTACAAGCTTTGCTTAGTTTGGGACTAGGTTGATTTGTGTAAGATTTTGTCCAAAAAAAAATATTATTATTATTATATTATTATAATGAAACTGATCTCCTGTAATCTGGTCACGGCTAAGAATGAGTTTTCCTCGTCCGTGGCCACGTTTTGCATCTCCATATGCTACGTCATCACATTATTAATATCACAAGTTGCATACCTGTCGTATAATCCACATCTTTATTGCATGTTTAGTCATGTCTGCATAAATAAAAGCGGATCTTGTACGTGCATGCTCTTGCTCAATGCCGTTTCATATTTATTTAATTGAATAACTCCATAAATTATAAATTTAAAACCTGGGGTTACAAGCTTTCTATAAACTTGCAATGTATGTATGTACCTAACTATGTCACTATGTTTGTTCGGGTAGAATCTTGCAACTCAATTTTGAAGCAGATATCTTCAACCGATTGAGCTGAAATTTTGGGTAAAGGTTTATAGTTTGGACGACAATTCAATATTATGGTACCGTCGAGTTTATCTGATGATGGAGACAGAAGGTGGCCATGGGAATTCAGTACTTAACCAACGTAACCCTGTTGAGTATGGCTCGTTAGCATCGTCTCAATAAAATGAGTAGTTGATGACGGTATACAGAAAAGTGCAGTCGGCAATAAAAGCTTGTACAAAAATGAAATTTTTGACAGAAACTTATTTAAACACAACAGCATAACTACTAGTAAGAACCATCTTGATAGACAAGACTTTCGACTAAAAAAATCTGTACTCAAGTTAGTTCTTTCGTTTGGGAGCTAGCAAGCCACATACTGACACACAAGTGCTTTGGTTGGGGGTTGAAAAGGTTATTAATCTATTAGTTTATCATTTGTTATGTTGTCCCGTAGTTTTAAATAGAAAATATTAACCATGATAAACTAGGAAAAAACTAGAAATGTATCATTAATTTTACTGAGCGACCAAACAAAGTGAAAAAGATTCTAGATGCCTAAAATACCTATAGCAATTCATGAGTTCCATTCCTACATCTACAGTCAAAAGTATTTCAGTATTTGCATATTTATTGCATTACGAGTGCCGAATCGTTGATTTCTCGTTAATGTTCAAATCGCACGTTAAATAATGTTTTCTTTTACCTTACTGTGTCCTTTCGATTACATTTCAAAACATATTAATGCCATCTTTACATATTACCCTATGTAACTTTAACGGGGAATTATGGAAGTATTGTGAACGGTTTATGTTTATGTCGATATTGTGTCAAGGTGCGGAGGGTGACGCCATTGGGTTATGTCACACACTCTCCGAACTTCGAACGCTAATCTAAGCGCTAAGTATCTGAACAAACCGTCGAAGGTCGCTTGTGTCCGCCTAGCGCGCCCGGCGCCTCTTCAGACTAGCTATCGCTAGTGAAAGTGGCTAGGTGGCTCACTGACCTTTGATATTGACCACTCATAATATCAATCGAGCGTTTATAGGTTACTACGACCAGCCAACAATAGATATTACGTTACGCGAGAACCGGTCATCCTCATCAATTCAACGCTTCATAGGCATTTTAACTGCCAGTTATTGTAAAGTTGCATATCGAGTTGGACTTGCGGAGGTCGCCATGGGTTAGATATATGCTGTAATCGTCGATCTATTGTCACATGTCGTTACGTAGAAAATATCATAGTATTCGTTGCGTAAACCATTGTTTAAAACGGCTTGGCTTCGTTAATGTCAAGAGGAGTCAGTGTGTGAATCGATTAACATATAAAATTAACGTTTTTGCAAACAACACTCAGCATGCGCCTTGTACAGTCGCCATCACATACATCGGAGCAAACAAGCACGTCACAAACATCGGAACACACCTCTATTTTCAAAGCATTAGGGTGCATGTGCCGATATTTTTGAACACCTATAGTAGGTACACTATAGGTGTTCAAAAATATCAAAAAAAAGGTCAATGAGGGCAAAACTGTTTTATTTTTGTATAAGTTCAATTTGGTTGGCCATAACTATGTTATTATTCACTTTTTAATAAACTTGATGCTCATAATAGGTTAAGCATTTATTTAACTTTTTGAGGATATTTCTGTAAAATAGCTAATACTTCAGGTTATTTAAATATGTTTTTTTTTAAAACATGTCAGCAGACGGATTTTCCCTAGGTTTTGGGGCTTTTCCGTCTAGCAGTTATTTTTCATGTATCAGGACGTATTACAAATCTGTACGTCAAGTAAGCAAATGTAAATGTACTTTTGATCAAAACTAAACCTTAGCGAATTACATTTAAGGTTTTTTTTTTAATTTTATCGACATATATTTTTTTTTGGGGCTATTCTGGCCTATTTTGAAAATCAGAAGTAATAAACCTTTTATTGAAGTTTAAAATCAAGTCTACGTTTTAATTAAAACAACGACCTGTCCAATTTTTCCTGGTGCAATTTTTCCTTTACAAGTCGAATCAGCTTACAATTCTAGAATAAAAATACAGAATTTTGATATGTAGATCTCGATCACCTCTGCATTTTTAGAAAATATAATCGACACATAGTTTCGTAAATTTAAAAAAGGTTGGCAATATATGAAATAGGGATATTCCGACATATGACGGTTTTGACCAATTCATACCGGACGGCTTTTTCCCACTTGAGAGTTGAGGAATTATAAATTTTTAACAACCTGTAGTTTCACAACAAGTAACGATAATGTAAAATGGATCAAACAACCAATAAGCCTGATTAACGAACAATACAATTCAGATCGCAATTTCAAAAAAAGGAGCAAGGCTCCGAACGCGTGTTTCGACTTCGGAGCTCAACGAAACTTTCAAGGCAATTTAATTGCATGTGCTGCCTACATAGCGCCATCTGTTTTTGACTGTTGGTAGCAAATACAGTCGCTGCTTTATCGATCGAGTCGGCTAGTGCGTATTGTGGTTAGAATTGCCGCAAAAGCCGTTGTACGGAAATACCCCGCAGATGGAATTGGCCGCACTGACCTTACCTATGTATGTGATGGCGACTGTATGAGGCAAACTTGCCATCTTAGTTTCATAGGCTTTTCGCCTATCATAAATAATGTCGAACAACAGTTTGCATAATTCATTTCCTAATATTTTGCCATTGGTAATCTGATATCGTCCTTGTCAAGTCATTAAAATATATGTTCATTAAAACTGCAATTAGAATTTCAAAATATACAAACAGCGAGTACAGTTTGTCGTGGAAATCGTTCGGTGTTGCGAAAGGTGATCAACTGATCACGATAACGTCTGCCGATGGCAAACACGGGGCACCTCGGCTGTCCGATTCCGCCGCATTGTGGACCTAACACAATCCGACCTAGTAATGGGTGAATGGGGCAAAGAAATCGAGCTTCGCCCGATGTTTTGCGTGAGAATAAGAACACATTGCCTCACTATCCGAATTATTCCAATGATAGTTCCTTACTCTCAATTTTGTCTAATGTAGTTATGCTAGGTAATGGAATAAATAAATAAATAAATATTTGCGGACAATCTTACACAAATCAACCTAGTCCCAAACTAAGCAAAGCTTGTACTATGGGTACTAGACGAAGATAAACATACTTATATAGATAAATAAATACTTAAATATATAGAAAACATCCATGACTCAGGAACAAATATTCGTGCTCATCACACAAATAAATGCCCTTACCGGGATTCGAACCCAGAACCTCTTGCTTCGTAGGCAGGGTCACTTACTACTAACTAGGCTAAAGCGGTCGTCAAATGGAGATGGTCTTGGAGACTTGTTTGTAAATCATGATTGGCATTAGGTAGGTACTTCACTCAAAATGTCACAAGTGAAGGTTAGTGCTACTTTTTACTCAAAGTACGAGTATCTTCGCTATATATATAGGTAAAGTGTAAAATTATGCAATCATGTTCTTGTTTGTCAACTGAGGGAATGCACCGGATGTAACATAGAACACTGTTTTTTAACACCTACGTCTAATATAGTAACTTGTTTATTATTTCATTATTTATATAAATTCCACGGTGAGGTCATGGCGACCTCGAAGAAAAAATAAACTGATGGTAGCATCGGAATTCAAACGACATCTTATGTAAATTTGCAGGTCGCTCTTTCTTTTTATAGATGGAGCAAACTTATTTATTCGCGTATCCGACATCAAAAAGGACTTTCTATGTTCATCTGCATGTTTTTAATGGACCAATATAAATAAATATACATATGATAAATCTATGCTTTAAGGCTGGTTAGGTACATATTTTTGATGGGGGTAGAATGAGGGGTAGTAGCTATTTCATTCCCAATTAAATAGTTTGGAAATGATATCGCAGATTTTTTTTAAATCAAGATAGATATTGGAAATGCCGCGGCAGTCACATACGGCACAGAGTTGATTTACATCACCTTTGGAGTTCGTCGGTCGTCAGTAGTACGTAAGTATTAAATATACTTACGTACTACTGTACCGTCACTATGCGGCGCATCTCCAACCTTTAATCCCTAAGAAAATACTCAAGATTGACATTAAACGATGTAGCATTCGTGTTACAAGCAACCGTTTGAGAACCGGTATCACTCACATCGCTTTAGAACTGTGACTCAGTATGTACATGCCAACAACTTTATTTATAATATCCGTTGGTTTCTCGATGTAAACGATAATTAACTTTAATTTCAATTACGCGAAAACAAAGTAGAGTTCAGTGTCCGCAGGCCCGTTATGTAAATTAAATGTGCGTAATCTTACGAAGGGTTTTGTAACATAAAGGAAGACATAAAATTGATATTCATATTATCACCTTATTTCAAACGGTTTCTCGTCACGACCGCCCACGTTTGTTGTGTCATAATCTAAAGGATAACGTTTTTGGTAAAACTTTATTTAAGATAAAGACCACTCGTATACATTAATAGTCATTACAAGTATTCAAATGAGAATGTGAATTCTCAGTGCATTTATACGCAGATAAGAGTTAATGTAAACGTTTTGTTCAAATCCAATTATTCCTTTATATAGTTAAGCGAAAATGGTAATCGAGTTATTCGTAACAATTTCCTTATTGTTGTTTGCAGGATGTTCGCGTCGTAATGGGATCCTGAAACACTCTTTATTGGACTTGTCCTGAAGTAAGTACTGAAGTTCCGATTCGGGAATAATGTCCCTGGGAGTGCTAAAACATCGTCAACTAAGTTAAAAACGGATGATAAAAGCCAGTTGCGTCAACTCGAGGATTCACAGATTAACAAATCCAAAACAAAGATAAATTAGCTGGCGCAATGTTTGACCTTAAGCTGTGTTAACTGACAATCACGATATACTACGAAAGTGTCAAGTTCCTTCTAATAAGGTATTACTAAACCTCACGGAACATCACTTATTAATAGTATTACGCAAATGTGATAAAAAGGTTTAAATACAGCAGTCAAAATCATCATTAGTATGTGCTGTGTTATGTCGTGAACATGTATTAAAAATAACTGTACATTAAGTTGGCGCGAAGCAGATTGATTACAAAATTGAATACGAAACGTTGACTGATCGGGTCCCAGAATTATGTAGGTATCTGAAACATCTGATAATACTAGGGGTGTCTTTGAACCTAATTGGAATGCTGTTCGTGCAACGTTGATTATGGAAAAGTTTTTAAAAACGGAAGTCGAAACTTGCTACTCGTAGTTAGCTTAAGTGTTTCCGTGTATGATGGTATTCTACGCACCAAATGGAAATCATAATTAAAAGTAATTAAAACCGATAAAGTTGGTACTTACATAATTTAGGAATGCTCAATTAAAATGCTTCCGATATATTCCTTTGAGTTTACCTACATTGCCGTCTCATTATCGAGTAAACGATCTGAATAACTACATTATCATGTTTTGATCTGAGGCCCACGATAAAAACATTACAACAAACCAAAATCAGTTTACATTCGACGTCAAATATAAGATTACATTTGGGCACCTTACTCCATTGCAATACGGCGAAAAAATTATACATATTATTGACGTGGACATTTGGTTTAGTGTCGACGGTACGTAGTCCTGTCCAAGTATGATTGACAAGACAATAAGCAAAGCAAGAATGACATGAGCTAAAATCAATATACGGCTAATAGGTACCTCCGATGTCAATGTACTGCTTTAGGTACTACCCTTTAAGTCAATAACCTTGTTATTCTTGTGCCGTTATTTAATACTATAGCTTCTACCCGTGACTTCGTCTGCGTGGCGCTCGTTTATATTGTACCTCCAATATACATACTTTCGCCTATGTCCTTCCCAGCGTCTCAAAACATTCCCCATACCAAATTAAATAGTAATAGACAGACAGACAGAGTAACTCTTGCATTTCTAATATTAATAATATGAATTTAGCATTGAAAATAGAGTGATCAGTATATTGGTTGATCAATTTTGAACATAATTTACAAATTACGTTGCTAGTTACGTGGATAGTTAAATTGAAGCATTTAACTATCCACGCAAAAAGTTAAATGCTTCATATTCAATTGAATTTGAATAGTAGTAAACTGAATTACGTCTCAACCATCAAAGTGATTTACTTCAAAGATCAAAATTAAGTGTAGGTAATTAATGGGAAACTTTTGGAATAGGAAGGTAATTTTCGGATTTTCAGTTTGCATTACTATCAAAAATCAAAATCAAATCAAAAACTATGTACTATGTGACCCGACAATCGACAATAATGAAACAATACGCTTATTTTACGATCCCATTACAGTAAAACCAATCTTAAAATGAACACTTCTTCTCTAATCGACATGTAACAATGTACTAGACTTAACAATTACACAAACTTTGTAAAGAATTGCAGTATTGTTTGTCTTTATTGATGACTGCGCGGCTTCATCCACGTATTACAAATAACGCAGGCAAACCCGCGGGGTAAAGTATAGCATTTAACCGCCCAGAAAGTCATTTTTCACGCAGGCGAAAGAATTTTTGAAATCGGATAAGCGGTTCCGATAATAACCCGTTACATTTAAACTTACAGTCCCTGGGCGACCGAGCTCTGCTCGGATGAAGATACGGAGAAAGCGAATTTTCCCAGACATGAGACCTAGCTACATTGACCACATGGATTTCCATATAGATACTGTTTCACATTTATAATATTAGTGTGATAGTGTGATTATTTTGGCACCTACACTGTGCATATCAATTGAAAATATTTGACGCAGTACAATTAATAGCTCTAAAAAATTGTTTATGTTTCAAAAAATTGACGTTTTGAAAGTGCGTGTACTAGACCTACCTGAATAAAGAATATTTTGACTTGACTTAAGTAAGGATCATAAAATACTATAGCAATAAAACTGAAATGTGGTTGCGATGCTGAGTGCCGAAACCATAATTCACACTAGCTGACATTGTTACAGCAAAACATATAACATACAGCAGTTTACCACGTCGCGTGTGCCCGATTCACTGTGTTTGTAAACAAAAATAAGATACTTCTGCTTTTCAATAAATAAGGCAAAAAAACAAGTAGCATGTCGCATTGTACTTTATATTTTATACCCTCGTCTGGAATAAATAACAGTTTTTAAAATGCTTTAGAATGTTAAACTGCAAAGAAGTGATTGATATCTGTGATTTGGTATGTTAATAAGGACCGATTTTTCAGCCCCCAGATAAAACATATCTGTCAGATAAATGTTAGCTGTCCTTTTTTTTATATGTCTGGGGAAAAGGATAGTGATAATTTTGTCTGACATACATTTATCTGGTGATTGAAAAACCGGCCCTAAGAAAAATTAATCTCCTGATAGGGGTAACGCCTTTGTACTTTAATCTTGTATGACCTAAGTAACCTCTTACGGTTTACAGTCAACCAATTTGATTCCTAGGCCACCGTAGAACCCTGTAATTTTAACTGCTACATAGCGACGCAACAATAATCCTAGTAATCCGTATTGACACAACATTTACAACGGCAACGTTCTATGATGGCCTAGGAATCAAATTGGTTAACCGTACAATAAAGTGCTTAAATAGGTACTTAAGTCTGCCACATATATGTATATATGTGGCAGACTTTTAAAAAAACTGTCATTGTAAATGGGAACTTCTACCTTGGACGGTAGAGTTATTTTTTGAATAGACTACTTTGATGCAGTTCGGCCAACTCAAATAATCTCAAGTCATCATCCTATTAATAGCGTTATTCCCGGTTATGCCCCTAAAGGAGCCCGGGGTCCGCATTGACACCTAATCCCAAGATTTGGCAAATGCACTAGTTTTACGAAAGCGACTGCCATCTGACCTTCCAACCCAGAGGGAAAACTAGACCTTATTGGGATTAAACCGGTTTCCTCACGATGTTTTCCTTCACCGAAAAGCTAATGGTAAATACTCCGTACATAACTTCCGAAAAACTCATTGGTACGAGCCGGGATTCGTACCCACGACAGCCGCTTGATAGCCGCATGCCAGAACCACTAGGCTACCGTAGCAAATAATCTCAAATGTACATACATACATCTCTCTGCCTTTACTTTCGTCTAGTACCCATAGTACAAGCTTTCTTAGTTTGGGATTAGGTCGATATGTGAAAGATTGTCCGCAAAAAAAAAAAAAAAAACTATAGTGTTTACTTGAGCAACCTCAGATTAAGGGCAGGTTGCATCGACCACACTTTACGTACCCGTAATCGTTAAATATGGTGTTGGCAGCTGTCATCTCGTACAGTGTCAAAGTTGCCATACAGATTTAACGGATACGACTTACTTTGCCGACAGTTTGAAACAACGGAGTTAACACAATCATCGTCGTAATTAAAATGATACAACGCTCTGCAGGTACAGACAGACAGTACAACAACGCTTTCAGAACGCTGCTTGGGCTGCCAAGATTTTGCAGCGCTTCCTCGGTTATTTTTTTTCCCCGTTTGGCCTGCATTGCGGCCAGCTACGGATTTGGTCCGGTATGTCCTCTTTGGGGGCCTGAAGGGCCTCTCAGAGGGAGCGCCTCCTCGGTGTTTGCAGAGACACACACCGATGGATTTGCAGCAATAGGGAATGGATGAAAATTTTAGAAGTGCCTGATTTTTTTTGGTGGTTGGAATAATCTTCCTTAGCACCAGAAAAAAGTAGCAGACTTTTCAGCTGCGTCAATTATTTTTACTCTCTTACGTTTTGGGTTTAGGACGGCGAATGAGACAATTTCCTTGATCCGTCTCATGGGAGAAGCCCAAACAGCGTTTTGAAAATGATTGCTGATCATGTTTGTTGCCCCATATTGGGGCACATAGGTACTCTAGTGAAATCCAATTTCGTTTTTAAGTTCTAACATAGTTTTTAAGTTTTATTGGTTCCAGTGCATACTTTAACAAAAATGAGATCCTTGTTAACTTGAATAAATTGAATTGAATTAACTTGTTCGCAAGACTTAAAACTAAGAAGCAAGTGTGAACCACCGTAATAACTATTAAAAAAAGCTGTTTTTAGGAACATAATTAATTTTAAAATATTATGATATATTATCTAGTATTCCTCATTCCCTTGTCAAGTTTCCTACAGACGGAGAGAGATAGAAGAGTTTACTTAAAAATTGTTAGTGCATAAATAATTTAAAAAGGGCCATTATCTCCACTTATAATAAATCTCTAAATTAAAAAAAGAATCAGCCAGTTTGAAACTAAGCTTTGCGCGGTTCGAATGTTCTCGGCATCCCATGAACGGAAAAATATGAAACATTTTATATAGGTACATTATTATTCTAGCTGCAACTTAGGATAGTTTTTATCCGACTGCGACAGTTAATTAATTTTCCGAAATATACGACTTCATTTAATTTTTCATTTATTTTTATTGAAATCAAACGCTGCTCCAACTGTCAGCTATAAGAACCGTCAAATTTTCGTCAAAATGGCGGAATTGCTTTGCCTTTCACTTATTAATAATTTAAATCCCGTCTAGGATAGACCTTTACGAGACAAATGCTAAAATATAAACCATAAAAAAATATTCGATTCTGATATGAGAACTTATATGCGCAAATGTCGCATTATGGCGTCATTTCAAAAAATGTATTAACAAATTTGAACAATATAATTAACACGAATTTGGTTTTTTTGAATGGCAATGGCACGCGCTCTTTGCGCATTCTGCCAAAGTGCCTGCGGCGCTACCACGAAAACCGAAACTCGAAGTTCGTATAACTGCATCCCTGTCACTCGAGTATTGTTAGTGCGATAGAGATAGAGATACCCGAATATTTTCGAATTCCGAAGTTCGTGGTTATAGCTCAGGAATCGAAACTACACCCCGTAAGCCGCGTCCGCTGCGTCATGCTTTCGTGGTTTTTAAACGTCAAACATGTTTGCCAATCAAAACAAAACCCTATTTGTTTGCCGAACCTGACGGAAAACATGTTAGATGTTTAAAAACATGGAAAACATTGGTGCAGCGGACCCGGCTGTAGGTAGACACTAAATAAAATAATCATAATGTATTTTCTCGAAAAAAGGATAATAGAGAAAAAATCAACGCAAGAGGTTATATGTATAGGTAATCACTAAGTTCCAAAGTTTTATGTTCTGTCCCTTTTCCACAAAACGTACCTTCATATAAAACGATTGTTTTTTACTATGACGCTCGAGGATATTGACATTGACGTCACAGTCCCCGATCGTTTTCTCACTCTAACAAGCGACATTAAAACGGTTTTGAGATATTTGAATGGGATTTACCCACATATAAATGCCCTGACTGACTCACCCACTCACTAATCTACGCACAGCCGAAACTACTGGGGCTAGAGAGTTGAAATTTACACCAGAACTACCTTTTAGAACGTAGGCAACGGATAAGAAGGGATCTTTGGAAATTCTACCCCTAAAGGGGTCAAATAGGGGTGCAAAGTTTGTATGGGGGAAACTTTATTTTTTGTGCTAGAGACTTAAAATTTTGTATAAATATTACTTATTAGAATACAAATAAAATACTTTCAACGTTAAGGAAAATTCTGCCCCTAAGAGGGTAAACAAGGGGTGCAAATTGTGTATGGGGGAAACTTTATTATTTTAGCAAGAGACTCAATATTGTAGAAAGCTTACTTATTAGAATACAAATAAAGTACTGTCAGCGTTTTGGAAAATTCAGCCTCTTAGGAGGTTAAAAAGGGTTGCAAAGTTTGTATGAGCGAAACTTCTTTTTGAGATAAGCTTAAAAGTTTGAAGAAAGATTACTTATTACAATACAAATAAAAAAACAGCGTTTTGGAAAATTCCATCCCTAATGGTATGAAAAAGGGGTACAATGTTGGTAAAGGGGATTTTTTTGAGCTAGAATCTCAAACCTTTTCAAAAAGATTACATAATAAAATAAAATAAAATACTTTCAGCGTTTTAGAAAATGCAACGTTTGTGAATATATTTTTATAGCAAGCGACAAACCTTTGTTGAAAGATTACTTATTACAATACAAATAAAGAACTTTCAGCGTTTTGGAAAATCTCACCCCTAAGGGTGATTAAAAAAGGTGAAAACTTGTATGGAGGAAACTTTTTTTTTGAGCTAGAGACTTGAAATTTTGTAGAAAGATTATTTATTAGAATACAAATATATAGGTAAATTACTTTCAGTGGTTTGAAAATTTCTACCCGCTAAGAGGGGGATAAAGAAGTGCAATGTTTGTAAAGGTAAACTTTTTTAAAGTAAAAACTTAAAACTCTGTAGAAAGATTAAGTACCTACTTATTAAAATACAAAAAAATAAAAGTTTAATAAATTTAATAATTAATAAAAGTTTCACCCCTTAAGGGGTTAAAAAAGGGTGCAAGGTTCGTATACGAAACACTTTTTTTTGCTAGAGACTAGATAGTTTGTAGAAAAAATACTTACCTATTACAATAAAAAATACCGAGTGTTTTATTTTTAATTTTTCCCTGTAAAGCGTTCAAAGTTTGTAAGGAGAGCAAGAAAATTTTAAAGTATGATATTTGTAACTTCGATCTTAGCCTGTTTAGACTGCAAAACTTATTTTAGAATTTTTGGAAATATATCCCCTAAAGGGGATTATAAGGGTGTTCAAAGTTTGTATGGAGAGCAAGAAAATTTTAAAGTATGATATTTGTAACTTCGATCTTAGCCTGTTTAGACTGCAAAACTTATTTTAGAATTTTTTGAAATATATCCCCTAAAGGGGATTATAAGGGTGTTCAAAGTTTGTATGGAGAGCAAGATATTTTTAAAGTAAGGGATTTGTAACTTCGGTTTTAGACTGTTTGCTAAAATACTACAAAACTTATTTCAGCGTTTTTTTAATTCATCGCCTAAGAAGGTTAAAAGGGGGTTCCAACTTTGTATAGAGAGCAAGACATTTTTAAAGTAATAAATTTGTAACTACGGTTTCAGACTGTTTACTATGAGGGTTCAGAGAGGGTTCTTAGTTTGTATAGAGAGCAAGAGATTTTAAAGGTAAGAGATTTGTAACTTCGGTTTTAGATTTTTTTCTAAAAGACTAGGTAGAAAATTAATTTAAATGTTTTTTTTTATTCATTCCTTCAACAAACATTTAGACGATAATATGTTATACGCGGACGAAGTCGCGGGCAACAGCTAGTATAAATATATATATCAATAATAATGATTGATAATTACAATAGGACTAATATAAATCTTCCTTTATGTAGCGTCAACTAAAAGGCCTCAATAATATGTACCTATCTTCAGCATTCATATAATATTTAAAGCAAAATTAAGTTAAGTCGGGGAAAATTGAAGCTTATTTTACATAAAGACAGCTTCAATTTTCCCCGATTTCCTCTTACACGTGCCAATGCTGGGCACAGACCTCCAAACGGACGAGAGGGAATGGCTTGGTCGATTAACACAATGACTAACTGTTTATTCAATAAGTATTCAAACTTGTATAGCTTTTACTTGTTCCATAATGCTTCTCATTATAGTAGGATTGCCTAGTGACAAGAAGCAAGAACTGTTTTGTGACAATTCTGACTCACGGTCGACGTCACTGGCTACGTAGCCCCATTGAACTTTAGAGAGGCCGCCTCAATACCAAGTGTCACACAAATAAGTACGTTTTTTTTAATCTGCTATTAATGTTTTCAATATGTTAATCTGAAACATATTGAGCGGTGACGTGATTTTAATGTTTACTTATGAGTTTTTAGGTATGACATATGTAATTTGGTGGAATTCGGAAAGTGATGAGGGTTATTTCCGTGACTGTTAACTAAAATAAACGTAATTCAATCAATCAATTTCATGCTCTAGAAACAACCTATATATTGCATTACTCTATTGTAATGTAACCTAGGGAGAGTACGTTTTATTTACTTTTTTCAATTTTTCATACATACATGACGTTAAATACCCCTGTTATGGTCTCAAATAGGTACGTGTCATGCTTCCAGTAATGTATTTAATAATTCCAAAAAGGAATAATTTTATGCGCTTGGGTATCTTGAGTGTGTCATTCGGTGCGAATTTTACTACTTTTCCTTTGCGGTCTAGGCCCAATTAATAAACAAGGATTGGCATGGTTTGTCAAGTTATAAAGCAAAAACTCTATCGTAAGTAGTGTGACCAGATCTGATTTCCGGGTTTACAGGAAAACTGCATTAAAAATACAGGATTTGAGGTTAAAACACGGGACAGGCCGTTTTTTTATAAAAAAAATAACATTCATTTTTCTATTACTAAAATGTACCTACTGTCCCGGTACTGGTTTCGCCAAATTACGGGACAATCGAAAATTCGTGCGTAAAATACGGGGCATCAGGTTGCCCTAATCGTAAGTGTTAAAATGCTCGTTCTTTTACTTCAGCCCAAACCCCGCCATACTAATATAATTGGAAACGTTTGTATGAAACAGCGGTTTTAGCAGGCAAGCCTTAACGGAACGCCTTTGTCAGTCCACGCCTGTTCCACTATACAGCCATTTGTTATGTAAACCAAACAATAGGGACAGTGTAACGTTTTCGTTAATGGAGTCCGTCGGTCGATTGACCATTCCATGAAGCGATCGGCACACTTTTCTAACATATTCTCGTTTAACGCAGTAAGTACTATACTGGGGTGGAGTTTGACATACTTAGTAGCAGTTTTTTTTCGCACCTCCTGTCAGAAAATAGTCATTATTGCCCCAAAATGACGGATTTCAGTTTTCTTCATAGAAGAAATACAGTATGAATCAAAACTCAGACATGATTCTTTGCGCTACCGCGTAGTCAACATCTGTATAGGTAGGTACGTCTACGTACTACTGATGATCAGATTTAATATGAATTGCATTATTTGTTGCTGATTGTGAGCCCCCTGAATGCATGCTCTTATTTAAGTTGGACCTATAATGGTCTCTTAAATAAGTAAATTAAAAAGCTTACTCGTGGTAAGCAGACCCTGTAACCAAATAAGGAGGTAGCATATTAAAACAACCTTCCAATTTAGTGCATAATGTTGATGTCATTGTTAAAGAGGTGGGTACTATATGTATAGGGGGCATTCAACTTCAGCATCAAAGATCGTATTCACAAGGCTCCACCTTAAAGCTAACCAGTATATCTCAGAGAATGCTACCGACGATGTAGAGTACAAATCTTTAAAACAATTATAATTTTTGTGACGACTAGTACGCCTTCAACTCCCGTATTGAGAGCGAGGGATCTGCATTTATTTCTAGCTAACAATACAACGAATCCTCAAATCAATCAAGAGTCGGCAACGGATTTGTGACTTTTACGGGAGTCGCACGCGTCCATAGGTTACGTTGTTACTTACCAGTAGGCTTAAGTGATACAAGACACGAGTGGTACGTTGTGTAGGGATGGCTTATGATTCTTAGACATGTTACACGCTAATTCTGGCGGCAGTTTAGTCCATGAGAGAATGATCGCGTAACCGTTGTGAATGACAGAGACAGACAGATCATACTGATGGACTGAACTGACGCCAGAATTAGCGTGTAACCGATGAATCGCAAATCAGTATCGGGACAAGTATCAAGAAGCTAGACAATAATATGATTGATGAAGCTGAAACTCTGTGCCTATTTTGCATAAAGAAATGGCAAGGAATAATGAGGAACGTAGATCGGCGATACAATTCGATCCATCACAAGCTTGGCTATAGATCATTGCATTTTTTACAGGTGAAGATGGCATCAATGGTTGATGTCCTTAATTTGTGGTCATGCAATTTTTCGTTACCAATTTAAGTTTGTAACTAAGTATTTGTTGTATTACTTTCTATATGTACAACTTACGTTAAGTTAAATAAGCTATGATATAATCTTGTAGGTAAAAATGTCATACAGGGCTAATAATTCTCGAACTTTGGAATTTTGCTCGTGAATTTGGCTTAAACTCACACACTGTACCTAGTAACTCATCAAAAATTGTTTCAAAAAGTTAATACTTGAGCATACTTGAGATTATTTGAGTTGGCCGAATTGTTTCAAAGTAGTGCATTCAAAAGTCAACTCTATCGTCCAGAATATAATATTCCAATTCTAATGACAGTTTTGTAATAAGTCGGCCACATTCAATAATTTCAACCATACATAATTAATGAATTAAGGTAAGGTTAAAAGCGACTGCGGTTTTTGTTTTGTTTCTCCCTTATTTGTTTTAAGCAAGTAAGTAAGCCCAGAAAGCAACCTAATTATCTATTTACCCTATAAATGTCAAGACCCAATACCCTGTGTCGGGCTGTGCAAAGGTGAAAAAGGCAATAAACCTATTGTTATACAATTTTTTCTCATTTATGTCAGCGATACACCTAAATTATGTTCAGTTATATTTTTCTTATCTCCACGTGAATAAAAAATAACTTTTCCCATTTTTGATAAGGACGCAATGAAATATATCTGCAGAGCAAAATCATCTGACATAATTTACATAATATCTTGGATTTAAATATAATTGAACAACAAAATAAGACATGAGATGCAATTTTATGACATTTGCTTTTTTGGGTTTCGTGCCCTAAGTGCAAACTTTGGCCACGCAAGGCCAGGCAAGTTATTACTTTATTACAAAGGCTTCGTTGTCTGTCTTTGCGTCTTTCACTGGAAATCTTTTAAATTTTAATAAACAATAAAGAAAATCATGATTAATGTTTTACTAAAATACGCTATTAATAATGAAGATGTAGTAGTTATGGTATCCAAGTTAAGACGTTAAGATTTAGTGGGCGATGTCTCAGGTACTGATGTGCCGACGGAAAGTTTCCTATATTGCGAAATATTTCTGCAATTTAACATAGGAAAATTTCGGAAATTTTCCTCATTTTGTATGGGAATTGAATTTTTTTATTTGCAACATGGAAATTGACGCACTGAGAAGCATAAAACGATAACTCTTCTACATAGAGTATAACAGTTAAATTTGTATGCTTCTCAGTACGTAAATTTCCTTAATTCCTTGTGAAACTTTCTAGAGGATGGATGGATAGATGGATTTTGGAAATTTTCCGCCATTTGCACTTTACTAGTCTCAGGCATTGATTTAAAATACAGCCGGCGTCTAAAAGATTCCATTGGCTAATTAGACAGATTGTATGGAAAATTTAACGAGTAAGTACCTATTAATGGACGGCGGAAAATAAACTCAAAATTTTCATTAGCCCCTTACAATTTCAACACAAGAACACCGGTTCTTGTGTTGAAATTGTAAGGGGCTAATGAAAATTTCGAATTTATTTTCTCCTTTACTGCTCATTGGCATGCGGGAGCCAAGCTTGCTCTTCCATTTCCGTTTCCCGTTTCACCTCAAAAGCAAGCAAAAGTAAAAGTTCCATCGGGTGTAATCTGGTATCTTTTGAAATATTCTGCCTTCTGCCTAAATTAACTCTGATTTTACTTTGCATTTTTTAATCACACTGTGTGATGTTAAAAAAAACGAAGGCTGGCTTCCGGTTTTTTTCCCAATCGGACACCCTGTATCCATTTCATTCAAATGAAAAATCAAATTCAGCAATGCAATGTTTTCTCTATTTACCTTTTTTAACGCACTCTGCAAAGATACACAGCAATTGAGGTACCAATAAATAACCTAGACTAAACATATTTCGTATTTTGAAATAGGTGGTACATATTATTATTGATTGGCTTATTTTATTTTATTGTTTATTTATAAACAAATGCTGGTCGATTGCGTAACGCGTTGGAGGTACATACGTCAGATAGATTTTAATTTATCTTTTTTATGGGAAAACGACAGTTGATGTGTGCTCTTCTGGAACCCAAATCTGATGGGAGACCCTCCCTAGGAGTCTGTTTCCCGAACATCACAAACATGACCGCCGCTACGTAGTGGTAAAATCGATTACACCCAAACCATACTACGCAGTCCCGCTATTCTGTAACTTGTTTTAAGCTCACTTCAACGCTCACCCACAAATATATCTTTATTCCGCGATTCGTATTAACTAAGCATAGGTAGAGGTCTAGATTCGTAAGGCGCGACGGGTGAGGAAAGACGCTTGAGCGCGTAATGAATAACAGCCCAGGTGCGAGAGGCCCACACATGTGTATATACATACATACATATATGTATATATAATTATATATAGACGTGTGAGGTTATGAGGCTTCCGGTAGATTTGGAGTTCAGGTAACATGCTGTACAAAGTACCTACTGCGAACTGGTGTTAGTTTCCGGATAGGGACTATAAGTGCCTTTTTGCCCGTAAGGGGGTCCAAAACACATAACACGCACATGTTTACGTGTTAGATCTTTAGAACGCCACACTAAAGACAAAAGTCACGCGATTTGTCTGAGAATCACGGTCGACGTCTAAAATATATATACAATTTCAGCTTATTACAATGGAATAAGGGGCAAAAGGGTTTTTTTCCTGGATTAACAGGAAAATCATATTTAAACGTTAATCATCTTAACATGTTCTCATAATAAATAAAAATAAATAAATAAACATGTGTACAGGTTCTTTAAGGAAATGTATAAAATCTACCCGTAGCACTAACTTTTAATCTACCTAATCGGATCTCATTTGCTCTATGGAGCTGTGAAATCCTTAATCAATAAAGTTGAACCCCGTGCAAATAGTGTCAATTCTATATCACTACTGCCCTGAAAAACGTTATGCTGTTTTCTAGGTCGTCTTTTCATTCGTGACGTGCAGCAGTTAAATATTATAATCATCTCCCAAACTATTTAAAGGCAGAAGAAAAAGACACAACTTACGCAAAAAAGTTAAAATCATATCTAGCAAACAAAACATATTACACAGTAGAAGATTATTTTAGTGATAGATAATAAGAGCGAAAGTATTTTTTTTGTTTTGATTTTATGATGTATACTACATTGAATTTAATTTAGATTTATTTAAGCTATAGTGTGTTTTTGCTTTGTAAATTTAGCTTTTCCTAATTCTGCCTACACACACCAGCAAATGTAGGTAACAATTTAATAATTTAAGTTTGCTATACCCGTCCAGGGTCCATGAGACACATACATATTGTAAGAACTTTTATTTTACCATGGTGCAATAAACGATTATGATTATGATTATGATTATAAAGTCTCGATTTCACACTGAAAGCCCTGTCAAAGTCACCGTCGGTTTTTGTTGTTTACACTAATGGCAAGATCCATGCCAAATGACATCCCTCTTGTTCGTACTGGTATAAATATAAACCCTGTCAATCAAATTATAATAAAACTTTTTATCTCTGGCTTTGCGCAAGCTATAGCCAATGTAAATGCGTTGGGTTAAAACTTATTTCCAAGTTTTTTATTAAAACGGGCTTTTCTATGGTAAACGGTCTGGGGATTCAGGGAATTCACTCTGCCAAAGGACACCTTTTAATCATAAAACGCCGTATATTGCACTTTTGTGTCGTGTACAGATGCCACTATTACTAGCACTTATAATTTAAGACCGACCGTTGCATTGTGGTGACCTCACTAATTATTTACACAAAATGGTCAATACTATACGCTCAATGAAATGCCTCTAAAAGTCTGTCTCATTATTGCGCTCTTCTAAGTTGAGTTTTTGCAAACGGATTGCCTTGATTAATGACTACTATTATTATTGTCTATACCTATTTTTATTTTTTAAACATTATTCGGAGAATTATTGTATCTTTTATTTAGTGACCGATGCATTAATCTACTTAGATACCTACCTACTTTGATTTCATTATCCAAAAGCTATGCTAAAAACCAAAAAGTTTGCAAAAATCTTACGCAAACGAAGTTAAAAACATTAGCTGGTATATTTTGATCAATTTGGATGCAGTCACCTAAACAATAATTTATTTTAAAAAAGCAACTTCAATTTAGTACCTACTTGGCGAAGTCACATACATTAACATTTCTGTATTTCTGTAATATTTATCTAGTAAAGTGTAGGTACACTTTACCTCATGAACTCCTTTCCGAAAGCAAATGCGCTGGATATTACAGAAAGAACACTCAGAGGCAATAAAAACGGGTCACTTTATATAGCAATATCCATGGAAAGTTACCCGTTTTCATTGCCTCTGAGTGTACTTAAATCGCTATGTGTCGGCAGATAACATTTGAGGAGTTCCGTCGACTCCTCAAGAGTTACATCCTAATTTGGTACTTTGGTACTTCATTAGATTCTACTTCAACGGATTCTCACCAGAATCTGTGACGTGCCTATGCCTACATCATTAAAGAGTTCAATAAGTCATCTGTGGACTTCATCATCAGTTCCGATCATCAAGATTGTGGATAATAGATAAAAAAAGAAAAATATACAACCGAATTGAGAAGAAAGTTTCCTTTGATTGAAGTTCAATGAGTGTTACAACTTAGATGCATTGATTTTATGCACAAAAATATCCAAAAAAATACTATATTAACATTTTTGTAACAACATTGTTGTTTGTCCATTCTGAGCACATTTTGTCATTAGATCTTGATGTTTCCTCGCATGTAATCCGGTTGACTGACGCCACATCCGCGATAACCCACTGATAGTACTGATTACTAGACCGTCATTAGCCACCCTTTAGCACCCTTTGCCATACAAACAACCGTATGAAGTTCCAAGGCCTCGGGGGTTTATTTGACGTCGTTATTTTATGAAAAAATTGCAGCATTGAATAGTTCGGAATTTATATAAGAAATAGGCCGTTTGTTAGGTATAGTACCGTAGCCAACAGTGCTATTTCTGAAAACTTTATTTAGGTAACTATTTATATCCAATCACTTAGCGCAGGACGGATTTTGCTCGTAGTTTGGATTTAGTTGTTGTTTGATGTTATATATAATTGAATACGAATCTCTCAAAGTTTCTCAAATAATTAATCTCTCCTTGAAATGTTGAAAAGTTTTCATATTCTAGCTACATTAATTAATTTTCTTGCCACTGTGTGAGAGGTTTTGTCCAACTTACTTTGAAATTAATGCATAAAAATAACTACAAGTTAATTCGATTTTTTTATAAAAGTACACAAAATAAACTCACCAGCAAATAAATGATCGGTCCCGGCCCCATGGCCTGGGTGTGGCCCTTTAGGCCTCTCAGTATCCGGCGGAGTCCCGCACCACAATACAAAGCCTCAACACGCAGGCTTAGCACGACTAATTCGCTCAGGACCCGCTCTCCAGCGGCCGGCTTTTCAAACTAAATTGTGCAAACTCGAAGATGCGCCTCTTATATTACCTCTTACGTTAACGTCGAATACCGCAACGTATTTGGCATATATGCCTATAGGTGTGCTCGCGTGTAGGTGTTTTCGGCGACGAAGCCTGAGCGGTGCTCATGTGTGCGTGGCGACGATGACACGACGCACGTGTGTGCGTGCGTGAATCCGAATCCTTAAAGCGGCACGTACATTCTATCAGACCAATAAACATCTGATTTAGCCTTTAAATTTTAAAATCCATTAAAGTGCACAGAAGTAATAATGATTAATACTTAAGAGTCCGCAGTAAGCTCGGCCGAATTTCACCTTCCCATACAAACGGAGATTCGTTCTCATTTTAAAACTACGTGTTGGATTGAAACGAAACTTTGCATATTTATACAATGACATGAGGCATACCTAGGTCTGTAATTAGTTTATATGGCTCCAGTTTTTAAAACAAACGAAATACAGCAAAAACAAGTTTTGTATGAAAAGCTTAAATTTACTTTTTTTACTATGGTATCTGAAACTACATAAACTAAGTAATTACAGACCTGGATGGTACTTAACTTATTCAAAGTACAAAGTTTTAGAGCAAACTAGCTAGTCGTTTTAAAATGAGAGCGTAACTGGGCATTTTCAATAATTCGTGCACCCAATTAGCGTGAGTTGTTAAATAAAAATTAACTCAGTGTCAGTTTTGTAACGACAATTAAGTATTTAGTTTGTATAAAAAAATACTTTATCTTTTAAAATATATAAATCATATACATATAGACCTTATTTAAATGCGAAAAAAGTTCAGTTTGACATCATTTGTATGCTTAACTTTCGTTACAAAACTGACACTGAGTTAATTTTTATTTAACAACTCACGCTAATTGGGTGTACGAATTATTGAAAATGCCCAACTATATGTTTGTATGGAGAATCGAGCTTACTGCGAACTCTTAAGCGTTTAAAACGAGATACGAACACGAACAGCTTGATCCCAGTTAAGTATATTAGAAGCGTTTTTTTCGTCCAGGAAGCACGTACCATAACGTTCCGTTTACATAGTGACGTGATGTGAATATAACGATATGTATATCGTCGCTTATTATTTACATTGTCTTGTTTCTATTAGACGAAGATTAGTAAAGAAAATCCAGTGGCCTAAGAAAATAGGAATTGTGTTTCATTTTGTAAGAAAAATGAAGGGAACACAGACGTGGAATATAGGTACTGGAAAAATTACACATTCATGTAATAAGTAAGTCTACAGCGGCAGCGTGTATTTTTTAATTTAACATCTAATTGTAACCAGAGGTAGGTGTTAAGGCTATGAACCGATATTGCAAGATTTTTTTTCACTACTTACTTTTTATTTCCTTATAAAATAATTCAGCGCGCAATGTATCACTACATTGTCTTACTGACGTGACGTCACAACTGTCACAAGTAACCCGCTTCTTCCATGCCCCGTAGCATGGATGGCCTTATCACGCGATAAGTGACAAGATAGAGCATCCGTCCCTGGCTGACACCGTTCGATAGAACGAGACGACGCGCTTATCCTATCACTTATCGCGCGACAACGCCATCCATGCTACGGGGCATTGTGTCAAATGAGTGTAAGCATTACACTGCTGCTCGGTAAATTTTCAAAAATGAATTACGCTTTGTTAGTCAATATTAACTTACAATTTTCTTACAATATCGATTCATAGCACTAAAAGCTACGTTTGGTTCAAATTTGAGGTAATATTAAACATACAGGCGTATAGTATCACGGTTTAATAAAAGTGTTTGCTTGAACTAACTGCTATCCTACTTATTTATACGCCAAGATCTGATTTAGACTGGAACTTAGTGTTTTCGAGCAAAGTTTGCCAAAAGCAATGTACCTACCGCTGAGTCGGTTATTTAAGACACTTCGAACTTTGCACTGGTACCCCCGTAATAATCTCAAAACCCAACTTAAAACCTTAATAAGTGGCTCGAAATAAACTCGTAACTTTGTACGCGTATCTCGGTATTTAATGGACTTCAATAAACTCTCAGGAGGAAAGATATTCTTCATTTGTGTCAGGTTAAGATTTGTTGAAAAACATATACTCGTAGCACCAAATCTGACCACAAAACTTTATCGCGCTAGGCGGACGCAATAAAAACGTCAGTTTTTTTATTGCCGTGGTGTGCGCAGTCAATATTTTCCCATCCGCCGGCGATAGGGCACTAATCTAGATCCCAATATTCGAGGCAGAATATTCCTTTGTTAGAATTTATAGCAGGAGCTTCATACGTGAACATCGACAAAAAATAAAAGTAGCACGATTTATGCAACAACGTTAGGAGGTGGGTACGTCTACTTTAGTTTTACCTCGGAACCTCGGCTCGTTTGCGTAGGTATCCAAAATGGCCGGCCGTCAACCTCTTTCTTATTTCAGATTATTATAATAAATAGTTCTATTGAACCACGATTAAACGGATATTTGTGTTGGCCGCTTGTATCTATGAATAAATTAGTTTCCGCGTTTGACATTTCTGGATGTGTTTTTTTTTGCTTACGTTCGTTTACCGTTACTGTGGAAGAAAAATGGACGAAAGACTTGTAATTAATTAAATTCTTATATATAAATGTCATCTTATTGTTTATACAATTAGTTACAAATCGTGTGTTAAAGCAAAATCAAATAAAGAACGGAACATGAAGTTAAATATAAGTTAAACTAAAAGGCAATTTTGCTAGCAATTTGAACTCGGACGTCTCTTAAGGAACCATAGGGTTATCTTAAACGCGTCGGCGGTAATAAAACCCCGTTGAATATGGCGAAGTAGAAACAAGTCTGCCAATTTGAAAAGATACAAGGTAGATTTCTAGACGGTTAAAATCTGGGGGCACGGCAGTGCCCCCGCCAAAAAGAGCCAAGCAAAGCGCAACCTACCTTTTCTCGAACTTTCTGAACCATCATAACTTGGGTTTGGATTAGACCAGATAAACAAAATTCTCGGGATATGATGTCAATAGTATACTTATTGAACATCATATATTATTAAGTTGCATAGCTCTTATATATCTAAAAAGTGCCGATTTCGTCACTGACTCACTCATTCACGTTGATCATCAAAACCTTTAGGGTACTTCCTGAAGTCGTAGAAAGCTGAAATTTGGTCACACTCAACGAAAAAATTCAAAAATAATGAACTTTTACCCCCAACCCCTTAAACTAGGGGATAGAATTTCGTACAAATTTTGATGCTAGGTGTCTGCAAATTGATATAGAGCTCATTATCATAATAAAATACATTACTTAATAAGGAATACGTTTCTGTCAAAAATTTCATTTTTGGTACAAGCTTTTATTGCCGACTGTACTTTTCTGCATACCATCATCAACTACTCATTGAGACGATTCTAACGAGCCCAAACTCAATGGGGTTGTGTCGTTTTATTGCGGAGTTCCTATGGCCACCTTCCAGCTCCAGCATCAGATCAGCTCCAAGTCATCATAATATTGCATTGTCATGCGATATACATATGCATGCAAAACTTCAGCTCAATTGGATAACGGGAAGTGACTGAAAAATCGATTGCAAATTTTGACGGACAACTTACATACTTACATATTTACTTACATACGAACAGTGCAAGTTAATATAAAGCTTGTAAAAAGAAGCGTTGGTCGTCCACCAGCTCGATAGGTTGATGACATAAAAAAGACCGCGGGTCATTTCTGGATGAGACTAGCACGGGACCGGGATAAGTGGCGTACGCGAAGAGAGGTTTATGCTCAGCAGTGGGCGATTACAGGCTGAAAATGATGATGATGATGATGATAACTTGATATATTGTTGGTTTGCCTGGTAGATAATGCCATATGACATTCAGTCCGCCTTTTGTACGATAAGTTTTTCTTTTGTGCAGTAAAGTTTAAATAAATAAATGTATGGCAGTTTGTATGAGTTTTCCGATACACTTGTTTAGAAATCACCTTACAAAAAGGAATGAGATCCCACTAAAACATTACATGTAAAGTGATTGCCAAGACTCCCTAGCTCATATTATAGCTTTCAGCGTTAAAAAGATATCGGATCGCAAGTATTTAGCGCCAAGCTTCCTACTTCACACGGCTTAACTCTACTAAATTACTTTTTTTATTCGAAACGGCTAAATTATTTTTTTATTCGAAAGAGGTAGTCCCATTGTCACCAAGTTCCGTTGAAGTAGCAACTAATGAAATGTTAATTTTGAGATCCTTGAGGAATCGACGGAACTTCTCAAATATTATCAGCCCACAGATAGCGACTTGGGTTTCTGAGAGCAGTTCATGTGCTAAATTGGAAAGGAAATTATCAAGTATAGGTACCGTAAAACCATACAACTATAGTCCACTAACCCAACTATGGTCCAAAAGTAAACTCATTCGTTTCTATCAATACCGATTTCGTCATAGTGATTTTATACGTTTTTATTTAAATTTGTGTTATTATATTGCCTGTCTTTAAGTTCATTTACGAAAATAGTCACACCCTAGCAAGTAATATGAGAATTGATTTGGACCATAGTTGGGTGACCTGTACTATAGTTATGTGGTTTTACGGTACTTGAGAATTTGTGGCTTGGCGAAGTACTGAATTGAAGTCGGTTTAAACATTGTTTTTAAAGTAAATTATCTTTTATTTTGTTTGCGAAAAAAAGCTCTAAAAGCAAAGATGCCTTTGCTTGTGCGTCATGAATAGCGTTCAAAGGGTTACCTAATAACGTTTGGGTGGAAATGTACGAAAACAGGGGAAGGTTCCCTTAAATTATATGCGTAGGAAAGAATGGCTTCTACCAGTCACGTGCGTTTTTTATATCAGAACTTCGTATGTACATTAGGAGTATGGACCCGGAAATGTGAATCACAATCATAACATTTCACTCAAGGGTGTTTATTAAATTTAAATGCCAAGCATAGAGTCTGGCCAAGGAAAGATGAGCCTGAGATTTATTTAAACGGTTTATATGGCAAAAGTAATATCCATAGATACATAAAGTAAAGATAGGCCCAACCCGCACGAGTAATTCGTCCAATGCGGTGGCCCTAAACTAGCAATTTAGGGCCACCGTGCCTTAGTCTGTGGCAGGACGACGTACCATTCAGGTGTCAGAGTGTGTCAGAGCCGACTGTCTCAAAATGCCCATTTGCGCCGTAAAACGGTGCAAAAATTATGATACAAAAGTAAAAAAAAATACATGGGATGTCGTATACTCGGTAAGTATCGTCAGTATCTTTTTTATCGCTTAGTAATACATTTTCAAAAGAATTATTTGTTTACCTAGCGCCATTACGTTTTGTTAGTTCGCAACGGCTAATCCATCAAAAGTAACCTTGTAAGGGCGTCATTTTTATACTGGTGTATGAACCATTGACTATGGACATTGTTTGATAATATATAGCTATACATTTGATTGTTATTGTTTCTTATACGTATCTTCTACTAATGTAGGTAAGTAGATGCATAAGAATATTGTACAAAAGAAAGTCGTTTGAAATTTATTTATGTGAACACTTACTTTAATATTTTCATCTTTAACGAGTCAATTCGTCGTTGATTGTTTGTCGAAAAGACACATAATGTCATGTTATTTGGCTCTTATTCTATCATTTGCCACATTTTAAAGTGGTGTGCAAATAAGAATAAAAAATATTTGTGTTGTAATTATTGTGAACCTTTGTGGCCTAAGTCACTAAATTGTGCCCGAGATTTCGTCCGTGTGGTTTTCTATCATTTGGAGAAAGTAGTGTTTATATACATAAGTATATTACAATCTTACATTTGTAACGAAAAATCCTCTACCGCATCCCTGACAAAATTTCGTGACAAACCGTTCAGTAGTTGATCCGTAAAAGTAAATAGGTAAATATACAAACTCAGTTTCACATTTATAATTACTTATTTATTACAAAGGTACCACTATCTCTATGTGATGTTTACATCAACCACTGCCAGCTACTTCATTAATATTGAGAAAAGTCCCCCTTACAAGGTTACTCCGGCCACCCGAATGTGTGGTACGCAGTCCGTACAACAGATGGCACCACTCATTTTTAATAAGGACAGATGTCAAGCGAATTGTTCGGACCCTCTATTCTCACTAGTTCAGTTGATGTAGTTCAGGGACTGAACTAGTGAGAATGTTTTTTCCCACTAGTTTAGTTGGTTGAACTAGTGATAATGGTTTTTCTCATTTTTTGAGTTGACTTAACTAGTGACAATTATTTTCTCACTAGTTCAGTTGACTATTCAATACGACTGTTTTGTACAGTGTATGTGTTTGATTGGTTATAATCAGTGATCGGCACCGTCCGTGCAAGATAAGATAAGATACAACAGATGCAACACGGTGGTCAACTCTTAGCCAAATCATGAAATGGCGGCGTATCATGAACTTGGTGTTACTTACCTCTATTCTCACTAGTTAAATCACTACTTACGAACTTAATGAACCTAAGATCAGCAATCCTTATCAGTAAATCTGAAAAGAATGACAATGATTTTGAAAAAAAGGAAGAAAATTGAACCACGATAATGGGCAGTAGTAATAGGGGAATTAAAAAACCCATCTTACTACCAGAGCATTTAGTGGTAACACGGGCAAAAAAATACCCGTGTTACTACTGGTAGTAAGATGGGTAGTAACACGGGTAACGAAGGAAAAAAGTTATTCTTATTTAACTGAACAAATGAGAAAAAAAAGATCAGTAGTTCAGTAACGGGTGCTATAAAAATTAAACCACGTGCAAAAGCTTGTTTTATTTTCAACTGAACTAGTGGGAAAAACATTCTCACTATTTCAGTCACTGAACTACATCAACTGAACTGGTGGGAATAGAGGGTTCGGACGGGCGTATCTTTACTTTATAAATCTATGGTAATATCATTGTCAAATGTGTCAAACGTGTTAAATTTGTATGATGTCCTAATCTTGATACTTGTCTTGCTATGATAACTGAGAAAGTAACTGTTTCATAATTGGTTTAGCTGTTTAAGATAATTAAAGATTGAATTATAGATAAAAAGTTAAATTTTTATGTTTCGTCAAAATTGAAATTTTGGAGAGTGGTTTTGATTATGCTTCTTAAATTTAACCTCGTAATGCCCAAACTATATTTAGGAGCGTTGTAATAACTGCCCAGTGTCCTAAAAATAGCTCATAAAAAATAAAAAAATGGATTTTCTTTCCCAAAAAAACGGTTCAAACTGCATTCCAAAAATTTCAGGAGCTGGGCTGTTGACCATGATTTTTTTATCCTAAAATTAGGCCGACGAGCCTTACGAGGAGTAGAATGAAGTTAAAGAGTTTTGTTTCATATTACTTTACTTCATTCTGCTCGATCAGTTGCATCGCATTGTGTGAATTGAATTAAATCATAATTGTTCAAGTACCATTACTATTTTATCATGTTATACACGGTGTTGCAAAACCCTGTTTTTTTTTTTAAATTTGCCTCTCTTTTTTAGGCTCATCTTTCCCTGGCCCGACTCTAACAATGTACCTACAAGCTTTTTCAAAATGGTTGCGAACTAATTTTTTTAAACTGTTTTTCTGAAAATTGTGATAGATGTGTTCTGAAATTACTACAAACCCTTATACATATTAGGGATCGTCATTTCGGTAAAATCTGAAAAATAAAAATAGTTAAGTAGGTATGATTAGTTTCGAGCCAGCCTGGATTTTTGTAGTTCATCCTGGGTTTTGATAACATGGCCCCACTTTCATGTCTCTGTTTATCAAAGTCAAAATGACGGGCACTTCAATGTGGGAATATATTTCCTCCATTATTCTGGTATACCGGTCCAGCTGGTGGATTGCGTATCGCCTTGTACGTACGTTAAGTAGGTCTAAATGTCATTATTTGTATGGGAAAATGATAGTAATGAGTTGTCCTAACGGTACGTTCGAAAATAAGTTTCGTAATCACCTTTCTGGAAAAACTCCATTTAAGTAGTTAATCAATTTAAAAACAGAATTTATTTATTTAAACTTTAGTGCACAATATTAGTAAAGTTAAAAAAACCGAACAGAATGCTTCGAGGCATTCTCTCCCAGATGACCAACGGGTAATTTTTTTTAACGTGGGTGCAGTGGGCAAGATTGTCATTGTAGCTCGTGCTTAGGACTTTGGTGAAATATAGGTACCACAAGGGCACCTAATCAATTTGAGATCATTCGTACGCTTGTGTCATCTTACGTTAGTTGCATATTAGTTTACTATCTATGTACAGGGCGGGTAAGTGGTATAATATTATATACAACGTTGAATCAATATAATTAAAAAAAAATGTGCTATTTCCAGTTTTTTTTCTATGAATGTATTCTAAAGACTTGGCAATGAGGTATGTATCGTAATAAATATTCGCTAAAATTCACCACACGTACGAAAATGCGAATTTTGATGGTATTTCTATAATTTTCGCATTTCTGTTTCGCTTTTACTGTGCTAGGTTTATTCAAATGTAAGCATAATACACTATTGCTTAAAGCCTCTAGCATAAAGCAAATAATAATCTCCACTTATAATAAATCTCTAAATTAAAAAAAGAATCAGCCAGTTTGAAACTAAGCTTTGCGCGGTTCGAATGTTCTCAGCATCCCATGAACGGAAAAATATGAAACATTTTATATAGGTACATTATTATTCTAGCTGCAACTTAGGATAGTTTTTATCCGACTGCGACAGTTAATTAATTTTCCGAAATATACGACTTCATTTAATTTTTCATTTATTTTTATTGAAATCAAACGCTGCTCCAGCTGTCAGCTATAAGAACCGTCAAATTTTCGTCAAAATGGCGGAATTGCTTTGCCTTTCACTTATTAATAATTTAAATCCCGTCTACGATAGACCTTTACGAGACAAATGCTAAAATATAAACCATAAAAAAATATTCGATTCTGATATGAGAACTTATATGCGCAAATGTCGTTTTATGTCGTAATTTCAATAAATGAAATCAACAAATTTGAACAATATAATTAACACGAATTTGTTTTTTTTGAATGACAATGGCACGCGCTCGGCGCATTCAGCCAAAGTACCTGCGACGCTACCACGAAAACCGATACTCAATGTTCATATATTTGCATCCCTGTCACTCGAGTATGGTTAGTGCGATAGAGATAGAGATACCCGAATATTTTCGAATTCCGAAGTTCGTGGTTATAGCTCAGGAATCGAAAATATGGTAAATAATCATAATGTATTTTCTCGAAAAAGAATTTAAAATAAATATAGTCAAATGGAGAAAAAAACAAAGCAAGAGGTTATATAGGTAATGATTAAGTTATAAGAGTCCAAAGTTTTAAGAGGGGGTATGTTCTGTCCCTTTTCCGCAAAACGCACCTTCATATGAAACGATTGTTTTTTACTATGACGCTCGAGTATATTGACGTCACAGTCCCTCATCGTTTTCTCACTCTAACAAGCGACATTAAAACGGATGTAGCTTCATAATTTTTTGGGATATTTGAATGGGAGTTTCATTATCTTCTATTTATTTATACATAATAAATGCCTATGTCCTGACTGACTTATTCACTCACTCACTCACTCACTCACTCACTCATCAACGCACAGCCGAAACTACTAATCTTAGAGAGTTGATTTTTGCACAGTATGTTGCTTTTATAACGTGGGCTAGGGATAAAAAGGGATTTTTGAAAATTCTACCCCTAAAGGGGTAAAATGGGGGTGCAAAGTTTGTATGGGAGAACCTTTTTTTTTTGAGCTATAGACTTAAACTTTGTAGAAAAATTAGTTATTAGAATACAAATGAAACACTTTCAGCGTTTTGGAAAATTCCACCCCTACGGGGGTAAAATAGGGGTGCAAGGTTTGTATGGGGGAAACATTTTTTTTTAAATAGAGACTTAAAACTTTGTAGAAAGATCAGTCATTAGAATACAAATAAAGAACTTTCAGGATTTTAGAAAATTCTACCCCTTAAGGGGTAAAATAGAGTGCAAAGTTTGTATGGGAAAAACTACTTTTTTTTAAATAGAGACTTAAAACTTTGTAGAGAAATTATTCATTAGAATACAAATAAAGTACCTAGATTCAGTGTTTTAAAAAAATCTACCCCTAAGGGGGTAAAATAGGGGTGCAAATTTTGTATGGGGGAAACAATATATTTTTTAAATAGAGACTTAAAACTTTGTAGAAAGATTAGTCATCAGAATACAAATTAAGTACTTTCAGCGTTTTAGAAAATTCTACCCCTAAAAATAGGGGGCTAAAATAGGGGTGCAAAGTTTGTATGTGGGTAACTATTTTTTTTAGCTAGAGTCCTAAAACTTTGTAGAAAGATTATTTAAATA
This sequence comes from Epinotia brunnichana, assembly GCA_963854355.1. Taxonomy (NCBI): domain Eukaryota; kingdom Metazoa; phylum Arthropoda; class Insecta; order Lepidoptera; family Tortricidae; genus Epinotia; species Epinotia brunnichana. The sequence continues at coordinate 10,226,559 of OY977941.1, read as the reverse complement.
CAAAGAAAGTACTTTCAGCGTTTTGGAAAATTTCACCCCTAGGGGGTAAAATAGGGTGCAAAGTTTGTATGGGAAAAACATATTTCTTTTTAATAGAGACTTAAAATTTTGACGAAAAATTACTTATTAGAACATGAAAAATACTACATTCGGCGTTTTACAAAAATCATTCCCTAAGGGGGTTAAAAAAGGGTGCAAGGTTTGTATGGGGAACACTTTTTCTGAGCTAGACACTTAAAACTTTGTAGAAAGATTACTTATAAAAATACAAAAAAAAGACTTTCAGCGTTTTGAAAAAATCTATCCCTAAGGGGGATAAAAAGGGGTGCAAAGTTTTTATCAGGGAAAGTTTATGTTTTTGAGTTAGAGACTTGAAACTTTGTAGAAAGATTACTTATTAAAATACAAAAAAAGAACACAAATCGTTTTAGAAAATTCCACCCCTAATAGGGTTAAAAAGGAGAGCAAGCTTTGCATGGGCAACACTTTTTTTTGAGTTAGACTTAAAACTTTGCAAAAAGATTACTTATTAGAATACTAAAAAAGAACTTTCAGCGTTTTAGAAAACTCCATCCCTAAGGGGATCCTTAAGATCCTTAAGAAGGGTAGCCAGTGTTGTGTGGGAAAAACTTTTTTTTTTACTAGACTTAAAACTATTGAAAATGTTACTTATTAAAATTAATAATAAAGTACTCTCAGAGTTTTAGAAAATTCCACCCCTAAGGGGGTTAAGAAAGCTTTGTATGGGCAACACTTTTTTTGAGCTAGAGACTTAAAAGTTTACGAAAAAAGTTCTTTCAGCGATTAGAAAAATTCAACCTCTAAGGGAGTTTAAAAGGGGGTTCAAATTTTAAATGGCGAGCAATAAAATGTTAAAGTGTGAGTAAGAGATTTTTAACTTCGGTCTTATTCTGTACGTTAAAAGACTACAAAACTGATTTCAGAGTTTTTCCAAATTCATCCCCTAAGAGTGTTAAAATTGGTTCAAAGTTTGAGTATTTAAAGGCATTTTTAAAGTATGAGATTTTTAACTTTGGTTTTAGACTGTTTGTTCACAAACTAGAAAATGAACATCAACTTTTTTTTTAATTATCCCCTAAAAGAGGGTTCAAATTTTGTATTGAGAGAAATCATTTTCTAAGACGATAAAAAGTTCTACGCGGACGAAGTCGCGGGCAACAGCTAGTCATCTATAAAAAGTCAGCAAAAGTCAAATTTGGTGACCTTGAGGGCCAATCAATATTTCAATTTTTCATGATTGTTTTTTCCCCCCTCTGTTTTGCCATATTTCTCAAGCTTTAAAACCTTCAGTAACTGCCGTCTCTTCGCTATTGCTCCCAAAAAAAAACCTTAGAAAAAATATGTATACCTTCCAGCTGTCCACCCTAAAGTACATGCATAATAGTAGTTTATGTGACTGTCTGTACATAATGAAGGGCATTAAACACGAGTTTCATAATAACATCACACGAGTGTCTTAATGCCTAATTATGTACAGTTACATACACTTCTTTATCTATCCACATATCATAAGCCTCCACGATGCATTCAGGAGCCGCATAATATGACCGGCATCGCGGCGTTGTTTTCTGGCAGCTGTCATAGTTTTTTCTTAATAGGGAACATTACTGCAATGTTCTGCCACCAGAGGCAGCACTACCACTAATAGTAAACCAGTATAGGAATATAGGGATTCACACACACACATGTACAATTGATGTTCAAATGAGTGACAAGGATGCTTGCATAGACAATACCGCAAGTGGGAACGAGATATAATGTCAACGCTGTTAGTGTCGCCACCTACGAAGAGTTTTGCGTAATGTTCCCTATTCAGAGACAAACTAGAGTCGGATCCAACTGTCATATCGTTCGATATCTTACTTACGTGCGACATTTGTCAAATTTGTATGCAAATTGACAATTCATTTCGAACTAAACGTCATCTCGACTGATATTAGAATAGAGGTCAAATCAAATTTCTTTGATTTTAGAGATGTTCGAAATTTGAATGAAATAATATTATCGAAATCGATGTTATTATTTAGCAATAATAACATTTTCACAGATAAGAAATTTGTTCTAAAAAAACAGTCTATTTTTATGGTGGCCATAATGTGCGGTTCTTGAACGCATCATGGAGGGTTTATGATATTTGGATAGATAAATTAAATAAAAACCCTCAAGATCAGGTATGATCCCGAAAAATCCGCACAAAAAGAATAAGGATTTGCATTAAAGTATTACACAGGTCTCGGGGTTAGCATGACATAGCGGTATTATGTGCCAAAATAAAGCGGTATTTTTGGGTGCAATTCGGCGAAGGCGCCAGGGTATTCACAACGTTTACTGACAACTCCCTTGAGGTGGACTTGTATAGGTATGGTCTCCGATAATACATAGTTGTAATGGATTTTGGAGTCAAGGTACAGTAGGAATAAATTGAGGCGAGTGCGGCACCGGTTGCGAATTGGAGGAGGACCAGTAGTTTCATCCGATACAACTGGAAAGTTTTTTCCTCATAATCTTTTGGTTCACTGACCGAACTAACCGCTATTCTTTCGAGCATTATGCAGATGTTGTCCTGGGGAGAATAACGTAGGATATGTCTATCGAAATTAATCACATGCGTCGTTTTTGTCTTGAGTTTGTGTGCCGAAGTCTTGGGTTTTGCGTGCAGGTGCTCAATGTGAGATATACTTTTCGTATTCCGACTTGATTTCACAGTGTTTCAACTTGACTTCCGACACGTTCGATCAGCACGCGTGGAAGCGAGTGCGTGAAACAGAGTGGGTTGTGGTTGGAATCCAAAGCGACAGATAAAGATACGCCTCTAGGACGTAGCGAGATAAACAAACAAGTTACATTATTGGGCGGCTGCGATAGCGACGCGTTTAATATGGATGAAACGTTGCAGCTTCATTTCATTTCCTTATCGCGATTCGATTTATGAATAAAAGCGATTTAAAATTTTGAGTGCTGGATATTGGGCATTGTGACTTTGACTAAGAATGGGCTGGCTACTTCCTCGGCCAACGGATTGGAATTGCAATTCAACGAGGAAATGTAGCCAGCCTTATGGGCACCCTTCCCAAGGGCTGTGACCTTGGTGAGGGTATATATACTAGTAGTTAAGTAGATTTAAGTGCCTAGTGTTAAGTTTTTTATGCATCAAATTATTATGAAAAAATTTCTATGCCAATTAACATGACAATAAACTAAGAATCACAATAAATTTAATGTAAATACTTAGGTATTTTGTTTTTGTTGCGTTTTTCAGATATCTTATATTTGAACCTTTGTTTTTGAGCTTTGTATACCTAAAGCGGTAAAATCGCAAGAATAGGTAGGTATACAACCATACAAGAGATTCTGACGTTTTTCTAAAGAACTGAGGGTACTGTCTTGTACGTACAATAAAGGGTTTCCTACCTCCTAAGGTTTTCTAAAGATACGTGTTGAAGCTTTGAAACACCTTTCTATCCCTTAGGCGCCGCGTCGACGCAACGCACAATTTTGTATGAGAACTTGAGAACGCTCACACGACGCCGGTGGGAGACGCTAGATGTGGGGGGGGGGGCCTTACTGTAATAATTACGTAAGAAGAAGACGAAAAATTAATTTGTTTCAATTTCCTTGTCTGTACAGTCAGTAGCAGAAGTCCCCATGCAAAATAACTCGCTCAAAGTGATCTAGACACACAATCATTATTATACTGACACTAGAGTCGTGTAGGTACTTCAATTTGCTGCATGTAAACTCCACCTGCTAAAGGAACAGACGTCTCCTGTCCAGCTAGCCGATGAAATATAAACCTACTTTTTTATTTTTATATATATAATGTGTTATTACCATGAAATTATGTCTATGTCTATATATTATATTCATACATCCATTTTATATATGTCGAACATAATTGATTGTTACGTAGTTATTTATATTTTTCACTAGTATGTATTTATCCTGTTTCAAAAATCAAGCTGTAGGTACCTGCGCACTGCACTTTCTGTAATATTTGTATTTAGATCTGCTTTTATTTGTGTCATGTAATTTGTGTAAAGGATTCACTGAAAATCAGCGTCGGGGTTTTCCATGCTCCGACACATGCTGAGTGGACTCCTTTTTGAGACCACCCTCAACATTGTACTTCTTTTTATTTTTTCCTAGTTTTAAGCATTTGTATTTAATGTTGTGGTTGTGTTTATCAAATAAATCATTCATTCATTCATGTATACAGTTTTCATCTTCCAGGGGTTCCATTTAACGTAGCTTATTGAATTGAAATAAGTTTGCCATTCGGCTCACACGTGCTGACATACTAGGCTTGGCCTTACCTAAAAGGGATGCGTGGGATCTTTAGCCAGGGACTGTACACCGATAATATTTCATACAAAATTCCTAATATTTCAGCGTCATTAGGTATCCTATCGCAACCATTAAATTTCATTTCAGCATGAAGCCAGTTTTCTTGGAAACCGCAATTTTTTTGATTCTTTGAATACCTTGTCGCATCGAACTCATTAGTTACGTTTGTTTTATAATAATCCAGAAAATTTCATCGTCTCAGAAAAAACGGCTTTTTGCCGAAATTAAAATTCAGACAAACGATACAATTGCGAAATAAAGTTTATTAATTGCGATATGTAACCGCGTCATTGAACTATCTTATTAAAAGGTAGTTTATTAGGGTTAATGTAAGTAGTTCGGATAAAAATAACAGTGGTAACGAGCGTATTATCCGCTAACAAACTGTCCTCAGTTTGGCGGAACATATTTTGTAAAACTAGCGTTTAAGTTTTTGTGAGATAAAAAAAAAAAAAATATAATACCGAAAAAATATCACGAATTAAGTAAGATATTTTTTTAATGAATACCGGTATAATAAGTCCCTGCTCTTAAGCCGCGTTCGACGCAAGCGGCCAGCGGGAAAAATAAAGCATCCTTGGACTACGGTGTCTGCTTCCCATCAGGTAGGCCAGAAGCGTTCATAGCCTAGCGGCGCCTGTGAATCGGAAACGATAACGCAGGTTAAGCAAAGGTGGCAGCGGTCAGTCTTTGGATGGGTGATCGCCTGTCTGATTGGTTACTATAAATGAGCGCTTCCGTGCTTTTGGAAGGCACGCTAAGAAGTTGATCCCGGCTGCTGTCCACGACACTAGGCGTTAAGCCGAGTTAGAGGCCTTAAGAACGTCTAACAGTCGAGTTGCCTACTCACTTGACAAAGGGACAACTGTCACTTGCGTCCGCAGGAGCTACCTACTACAACCCTGAACGTGGCCCCTGCCCAGCCTGGGTGGTACTAAAGAGTGACAAACTCAAAGGCCAAATAATGTATGCCATACGAGTAAATAAATAAATATCATGCAGGCCGTCTGCTCCTTAGCCACCGTCATGGTATGCAAAATATTTTATATTGAAACTTCGAAACAGCGAAAAGTCATAAAAAGATTCTCCCAAAGCTTTTATCTCGTCGGCAAACACAACGGTTCTACCTCCAAAGGACATAACCTTGTAAATACCGACGTAATGTGAAGTTTGGAATGGGGGCCATGTAAGACAACCGTTACAAAACAGATTGTTTATTCTGTCTGTGCAAACACCTGTCCAGCTCTGTATCCATATCTTTTATCTTATTATGGGTTTTAAGGGGCTACCCGAGGTTTTCATCGATTTTTGACTGGTTTTGAATTGATACAAATACTTTTGCACTACAGATAGAATTATAGGGCAAACGGCTATCGATTCCTTAATCTTTAAGGATGACTCACGCTAGAACGGGCCGTGTCCGGCCCGGGCCGTTTTCTAAGAAAAACGTTGGCGTTTTTGCGCGGCCAAGCCGTACCCAAGCCCGGCCAAGCCGTGCCGACACCGAGCCGCTTCCGAGCCGCTTCCGAGCCTCGGCCGCGTGGCTCAACCGGGCTTGGGTTATGGCTCGGCCGCGCAAAAACGCCGACGTTTTTCTTAGAAAACGGCCCGGGCTGGACACGGTCCGTTCTAGCGTGAGTCATCCTTTAATCTCCATTTTGGTGTATCATATTTTGAAAGAAATGAACAGTTATTTTTTTATGATTTTTTAAAACATTGTCTAAAAAACACCTTTTTTGTTATGAGATTGCAGTGAAAGATCTAACATATACGAAATCTACATATTTGGGTTCGTCTCTGATGTCTCTATAAACGTGTGTAGGGTTTTGATTTAAAATAATTAACACAAAAGTTATGGCCAGAAAACCTGTTTTTTGGTCTTTAGTTGTTCAACTTTGATGCCAAATATCTCGAAGACAGTGATGTTTGAAGTAAATATGGGATACTATATTGCTTAAAGCTGTTGTTATTAATATGATAAGCTACAAAAAACATAAGAAAACTAAGGGATTCAGATCGAAGGTCATTGGCGTATGGGATCCCCTTAAGGTTTGATAGTCTTCATCTTTTACTTTTTAAACCACGATATGAAAACGATAGCCTATCGTTGATCTTGATTTCATTGTAATAGGGAACATTACTGCAATGTTCTGCCACCAGAGTGCAGCACTAGCACAAACCGTAAACCAGTAAAGGAAGATGCATGCATAGACAATACCGCAAGTGGGAACGAGATACAATGCCAACTCTGCTAGTGTCGCCCCCTACGCGGAGTTTTGTGTAATGTTCCCTATTGTAAGATTCTATTAATGACTAGCTGTTGCCCGCGACTTCGTCCGCGTAGAACTTTTTATCGTCTTAGAAAATGATTTCTCTCAATACAAAATTTGAACCCTCTTTTAGGGGATAATTAAAAAAAAAGTTGATGTTCATTTTCTAGTTTGTGAACAAAAAGTCTAAAACCAAAGTTAAAAATCTCATACTTTAAAAATGCCTTGAAATACTCAAACTTTGAAACAAATTTTAACACTCTTAGGGGATGAATTTGGAAAAACTCTGAAATCAGTTTTGTAGTCTTTTAACGTACAGAATAAGACCGAAGTTAAAAATCTCTTACTCACACTTTAAAATTTTATTGCTCGCCATTTAAAATTTGAACCCCCTTTTAAACCCCCTTAGAGGTTGAATTTTTCTAATAGCTGAAAGAACTTTTTTCGTAAACTTTTAAGTCTCTAGCTCAAAAAAAGTGTTGCCCATACAAAGCTTTCTTAACCCCCTTAGGGGTGGAATTTTCTAAAACTCTGAAAGTACTTTATTATTAATTTTAATAAGTAACATTTTGAATAGTTTTAAGTCTAGTAAAAAAAAAGTTTTTCCCACACAACACTGGCTACCCTTCTTAAGGATCTTAAGGATCCCCTTAGGGATGGAGTTTTCTAAAAAAAGTAATCTTTTTGCAAAGTCTAACTCAAAAAAAGTGTTGCCCATGCAAAGCTTGCTCTCCTTTTTAACCCTATTAGGGGTGGAATTTTCTAAAACGATTTGTGTTCTTTTTTTGTATTTTAAAAAGTAATCTTTCTACAAAGTTTCAAGTCTCTAACTCAAAAACATAAACTTTCCCTGATAAAAACTTTGCACCCCTCTTTATCCCCCTTAGGGATAGATTTTTTCAAAACGCTGAAAGTCTTTTTTTTTGTATTTTTATAAGTAATCTTTCTACAAAGTTTTAAGTGTCTAGCTCAGAAAAAGTGTTCCCCATACAAACCTTGCACCCTTTTTTAACCCCCTTAGGGAATGATTTTTGTAAAACGCCGAATGTAGTATTTTTCATGTTCTAATAAGTAATTTTTCGTCAAAATTTTAAGTCTCTATTAAAAAAAAATATGTTTTTCCCATACAAACTTTGCACCCTATTTTACCCCCTTAGGGGTGAAATTTTCCAAAACGCTGAAAGTACTTTCTTTGTATTTAAATAATCTTTCTACAAAGTTTTAGGACTCTAGCTAAAAAAAATAGTTTCCCACATACAAACTTTGCACCCCTATTTTAGCCCCCTATTTTTAGGGGTAGAATTTTCTTAAACGCTGAAAGTACTTAATTTGTATTCTGATGACTAATCTTTCTACAAAGTTTTAAGTCTCTATTTAAAAAAAAATTTGTTTCCCCCAAACAAAATTTGCACCCCTATTTTACACCCTTAGGGGTAGATTTTTTTAAAACACTGAATCTAGGTACTTTATTTGTATTCTAATGAATAATTTATCTACAAAGTTTTAAGTCTCTATTTAAAAAAAAGTAGTTTTTCCCATACAAACTTTGCACTCTATTTTACCCCTTTAGGGGTAGAATTTTCTAAAACCCTGAAAGTTCTTTATTTGTATTCTAATGACTGATCTTTCTTCAAAGTTTTAAGTCTCTATTTAAAAAAAAAATGTTTCCCCCATACAAACCTTGCACCCCTATTTTACCCCCGTAGGGGTGGAATTTTCCAAAACGCTGAAAGTGTTTCATTTGTATTCTAATAACTAATTTTTCTACAAAGTTTAAGTCTATAGCACAAAAAAAAAGGTTCTCCCATACAAACTTTGCACCCCCATTTTACCCCCTTAGGGGTAGAATTTTCAAAAATCCCTTTTTATCCCTAGCCCACGTTATAAAAGCAACATACTGTGCAAACATCAACTCTCTAAGATTAGTAGTTTCGGCTGTGCGTTGATGAGTGAGTGAGTGAGTGAATAAGTCAGTCAGGACATAGGCATTTATTATGTATAAATAGATAGAAGATAATGAAACTCCCATTCAAATATCTCAAAAAATTATGAAGCTACATCCATTTTAATGTCGCTTGTTAGAGTGAGAAAACGATGAGGGACTGTGACGTCAATATACTCGAGCGTCATAGTAAAAAACAATCGTTTCATATGAAGGTGCGTTTTGCGGAAAAGGGACAGATCATACCCCCTCTTAAAACTTTGGACTCTTATAACTTATTCATTACCTATATAACCTCTTGCTTTGTTTTTTTCTCCATTTGACTATATTTATTTTAAATTCTTTTTCGAGAAAATACATTATGATTATTTACCATATTTTCGATTCCTGAGCTATAACCACGAACTTCGGAATTCGAAAATATTCGGGTATCTCTATCTCTATCGCACTAACCATACTCGAGTGACAGGGATGCAAATATATGAACATTGAGTATCGGTTTTCGTGGTAGCGCCGCAGGTACTTTGGCTGAATGCGCCGAACGCGTGCCATTGTCATTCATAAAAAACAAATTCGTGTTAATTATATTGTTCAAATTTGTTGATTTCATTTATTGAAATTACGACATAAAACGACATTTGCGCATATAAGTTCTCATATCAGAATCGAATATTTTTTTATGGTTTATATTTTAGCATTTGTCTCGTAAAGGTCTATCGTAGACGGGATTTAAATTATTAATAAGTGAAAGGCAAAGCAATTCCGCCATTTTGACGAAAATTTGACGGTTATTATAGCTGACAGTTGGAGCAGCGTTTGATTTCAATAAAAATAAATGAAAAATTAAATGAAGTCGTATATTTCGGAAAATTAATTAACTGTCGCAGTCGGATAAAAACTATCCTAAGTTGCAGCTAGAATAATAATGTACCTATATAAAATGTTTCATATTTTTCCGTTCATGGGATGCTTAGAACATTCGAACCGCGCAAAGCTTAGTTTCAAACTGGCTGATTCTTTTTTTAATTTAGAGATTTATTATAAGTGGAGATGGAGATGGAGATGAGAAAAACTATATAAAAACAAATGACGACCGGATTAGCCTAAAGTAACCCTGTCTACGAAGCTAACGTTCTTGGGTTCAAATCCTAGTAACGACAAATATTTGTGTAATGAACTTGTTTATTTCCTAGTGTTGGATGTTCTATACGTACCTACTTATTCAAGTATTTATATCTATTAACTTTTCATGACACAAGCCTTACTGAGCTTACTATGGTGCTAGTTCGATTTGTGTAAGATTGTCCCCTAATATAAAAAAAGCGGCCAAGTGCGAGTCGGACTCGCACATGAAGGGTTCCGTTAAATAAATTGCTTTCTACGATTTATGACGTATTAAAAAAAAACTACTTACTTAATAGATCTCGTTCAAACCAATTTTCGTTGGAAGTTTGCATGGTAATGTACATTTTATATTTTTTTTAGTTTTATCATTCTCTTATTTTAGATGTTACAGGGGGAGGGGACACACATTTTACCACTGTGGAAGTGTTTCTCGTGCAAACTATTCCGTTCAGAAAAAAATTATATAAGAAACCTTAATATCATTTTTGAATAACCTATCCATAGATACCCCACACGTATGGGATTGATGAAAAAAAAAATTTTGAGTTTCAGTTCTGTGTATGGGGACCCCTAAAACTTAATGTTTTTTCGATTTTTGTGTAAAAATCTTAATGCGGTTCACATAATACATCTACCTAAGCAAGTTTCAACAGTATAGCTCTTATAGTTTCGGAAAAAAGTGGCTGTGACATACGGACGGACAGACAGACAGACAGACAGACATGACGAATCTATAAGGGTTCCGTTTTTTGCCATTTGGCTACGGAACCCTAAAAATCTGGCTTGCTAACGTCACTGGTATTTTATATAATCCTTTTATATCATGTACGCCTTTTATATACTGACGCCGTGTCATGCTTACGAATTACATTATAAGTTTATAACATATTACTGGGCTGGGCTGTTATGCGGAACGCGCTAATGCAAACTCGCTCACTCCACCCGTCACGCCTAACAAACTAGACCTACCTTCGCTTTGTTACTACGAATCGCGGCATCAAGTTATATTGGTGGGTGAACGGTGAGGTGAATTTAAAACAAATTACAGAATAGCGGGGCTTCGTATGTAGTAAACTCGACGTAAACGGATTAAAGAGAGTATGACATTAAGTTGTGTATACGGTGAGCTTGATGAGCTTGGTCATCGTGAAATTATTCTGGCGATCAGTAAAATAAAATATTGCTATTGTAAGTAAAAGAAAAAAACCTTTATTTAGTTACCATAATCACCCATAATACACTTGTAAGTAAGTTGGTAGGTAGGTACCAGTGGCGGAGCGCCCATACAAGCCAATTCCCACCGGCTTGCCTAAAGTTTATTTTTAGTCCAGCCTATTACCTACTCTAAAATTTTTCATACCTTTTTTTTATTCCGGGTTGCCCATCGAAAAAATTCACGCGCCGCCACCGGTAGGTACCTACAATAGTTTAAAGTTGGAATCGCCTAGTTAGTATTATTGAAGGAGCGAGCTATGCGCACGAAATCCTCCGTTTCAGCTTTAGACAAAATTCTTTTGTCATGAACCCGTCGTTTTGTTTGAATGTCCGGCTGTTCTCCTTTACATGTCGCATTTCTAAACCAATTCTGGTGAAATTTTAGGAGCAGGTTCAATAATTACAAATTTTTTTATTTCGTTTAATAAATACAGCACTATAATTAAACTAAACTAAAACTAAATTACATCTAAATGAAACTAAAATATATCTAAAAATAATAACATTACATAATAGGTATTTTACTGTTAATTCAGATTTTCGTTTTTTTTTTAATAAATGACAGAGCTACAGCTCACAAAGCCAATGAGTACTTAAATATGAATGGAGTCAAATATAGATCACACACAAGATGTGCCAGATTGATTAGGTTGATATCGGAAATTAAATCGTCTCTTATCAACAATTAGAATATTTATCAACTCTGCACGTATGCAGAGTTGATAATAGTACATTATGATACAAGTGTGCTCTATGTTGGTCATTACACCCGAGTCGGTTTTTAAGCCTGAGCCGAAGGCGAAGGCTTAATGGAGACGAGAAGTGTAATGACCAATGCTCACGTGTTTCATACGACGTTTTTCAACTCATTTGCGAGGAAAAAAAAAAAAAAAAAATGAAAATGTTAAAAGATATGTAATGAAAAGGCACTAGTGCGATAATGTAATGTAAAAGTCACGGCATGGGTAATATTCTGCATTATTTTGCTAATATTTAAAAAGATATGTAATGAAAAGGCACTAGTGCGATAATGTAATGTAAAAGGCACGGCATGGGTAATATTCTGCATTATCAGTGTAAATACGCTGTAATAAGACCTACTTTACGAGCAGGTGTGTTGAAAATATTCTTAACATTTTGAATAGGGATTTTCAGTAGGGGTTAGAAAGGCAACACTAATGAGTGAAATTAAACAAGGGGAAAAAAAATCACAAAGTTGTACCTACCTACTAACAAAGTCAAGTTTTATTAAAATCTTTTTTTTACCCACACTTTGAGTATTAAGCCCACTGGAGATGTCATACACAGGCGACCCCCTCCGGCAAAGTACATTGGTCAACTGGTCAACCACGTTATATAAAACTACTTAAAGTCGCTTCATCGCCATTTTGTATCGATCCGTGTCGCGTGACGTTTCTCTCGAAAAATGGTGAATTGTGCACTATTATCATGTAAAAGGCGATCTGACACAAACTCGCAACAAGTTCGCGTTTCCTATCAACGGTAAGTATTTTTACGTCATACCTGGCCATAAAGTAGGAATTACCGCACGCTATGCGTGCGGAAACCCCCACTTCCTGGCCAGATAGAGACGTAAAATGTTGTACTCACCACGGGCGGTAATAAAGAAAGCCTCAGAGCGCATATTTATCGCCCGTGCCTTCGGCTCGGGCGTCAAATACCTGCGATCTGAGACATTCTTTGTTTAACCGCCCTAGGTAAGTAATGTACTATTACTAACTATTAAATGTGTATTGAAGTACAATCTCCATTTAAAGAAAATACCGTTTGCGATACGTAAACGACAGAAAATGTAAACATGGTGTCGTGGTACGGGGTCGAATCTGTCTTTAGTAGTGAGTGGAAGCGGGAACATTCCCACTACCGGTAAGTTTCCATTTGGTAATATTACTAGTAAGTTACCAATGTTACCAGTAACATTCCCAAAAGACGGTAAGATACGAAACTGATGATAGTGATGTTGTATATGAGATAAAATAAGGTCTAATAGTTCTTTTCTTAGTGCATGGTCATTATTAGAATGATTCTTTATTCGAATAATTATTCGAATAAGCATTTATTCGTCACTAATTTATTCACGAACACTTTCGAATGACGAATGATTTCTTCTCATTTTATTCGAATAAATCGACGAATAAATCCACGAATAATCCATGAATAATATATAATTTACCTCTTCACGCCTAAACCGCCGATTTAGATGAAATTTGGTATAGAGATAGTTTAGGTCTCGGATAAGGACAAAGGGTAGTTTTTATCCCGGAAATCAACCCCTAAGCGGTTGAAATTGGGGGTGGAAATTTGTATGGAGCTACTTAAACCGCTGCCCAGATTTGAATTAAATTTAGCAAATAAATATTTTGAGTCCCGGGGCAGGACATAAGATAGGTTTAATCCCGGAAATCATCCCCTTAGGGGGTGAAATGGGGGTGAAAATTTAGTTTTAACCCATTTTGATAAAATTTAGTTTCGAAATAGTTTGAGTCCTGGGAAAGGACATAGGATAGTTTATATCGTGCAAATCATCTCCTAAGGGGGTGAAATAAGGGGTGAAAATTCATATGGAACCCATTTGAATACAATTTGGTATAGAGATAGTTTGAGTCCTACGAAAGGACATAGGATAGTTTTGATTCCGGAAATCACCCCCCGAGGGGGTGAAATGGCGGGTGAAAATTTGGATGTAACCCATTTAGATTAAATTTGGTAAAGAGATAGTTTGAGCCCTGGGAAAGGACATTAATAAGTTTTTATTCCGGTAATCATACTCAAAGGGGGTGAAAATTCGCATGGAATCCGTTTGAATACAATTTGGTATAGAGATAGTTTAAGTCCTATGAAAGGACAAAGGATAGTTTTGATTCCGGAAATCACCCCCCGAAGGGGTGAAATGGGGGGGGTGAAAATTTGGATGGAACCCGTTTAGATGAAATTTGGTATAGAGATAGTCTGACCCCGGAAAATGACAACGGATAGTTTTTATCCCGAAAATCATTCCCTAAGGTCTAAGGGGCTGAAATAGGGGGTGAAAATTTGAATAAAACCAATTTAGATGAAATTTAGTTAAAATATAGTTTGAGTCCTAAGAAAGGATATAGGATAGTTTCTATCCCGAAAATCATCCCCTAAGGGGGTGAAATCGGGGGTGAAAATTTGGATGTAAACCATTTTTATGAAATTTAGTAAAGAGATAGTTAGAGCCCTGGGAAAGGACATTAAATAGTTTTTATTCCGGTAATCATACTCAAAGGGGGTGAAAATTCGCATGGAACCCATTTGAATACATTTTGGTATAGAGATAGTTTGAGTCCTACGAAAGGACATAGGATAGTTTTGATTCCGGAAATCACCCCCTGAGGGGGTGAAATGGGGGGTGAAAATTTGGATGGAACCCGTTTAGATGAAATTTGGTATAGATATAGTCTGACCCCGGAAAATGACAACGGATAGTTTTTATCCCGAAAATCATTCCCTAAGGCCTAAGGGGCTGAACTAGGGGATGAAAATTTGTATGAAACCCATTTAGATGAAATTTAGTTAAAAGATAGTTTGAGTCCTAGGAAAGGGAAAAGGATGGATTTATCCCGTAAATCATCCCCAAAGGGGGTGAAATTAGGGGTGAAAATTCGGATTGCACCCATTTGACTCAAACTATAAACTTTCCATTTCTAACATGGAAATTTACGTACTCGTACTGAGAAGCACAAAACTGTAATTCTGATACATAGTGTATAAGAGTTACATTTTTATGTTTCTCAGTACGTAAATTTCCTTAATTCCTTGTGAGGTTTTCTACAAATTTCCGAGAACTTTTCCAACTTTTTGGAAACTTTCCGCAATTTGCACATCACTAGGGACGATGCTCTTGACGTGCAGCTCAGTAGTCTTAGCTGTACGTGTAGGGGAATCTTCTCAAGTCTGCCGAGCGGCATCGCGCGTGTGCGCGTGATGGCCGACCCTACGCGCGTTCACGCGGACTGTGCTACACGGCTAGTGCGGTGCTGAAACGCATCGTATTTTTTGCGCCTTCAAAAGTGACGAGAAGCTACCTGAAGATTGTTGGTAGGATTTCAGAATGTTTCGCTTTGACATATTTATTTGTGCGTGAGCAAGACTGAGAGCTTGATTACAAAGCCAATACATAATTGATTTCAACGTTATTGGAATCTGGGGGCACGGTTGTACCCCCGCCAAGACGAGCCAAGCGAAGCGCAAGGGCAGGGCACTATGTACTACCTTTTTGCGAAGCGCTTCGTCATTTTTTGAACCCTAATAACTTGGGTTTGGATTATATCAGATAAACAAAGTTCTTGGGATATGATGTCACTAGTAGATTTATTAAACATGTAAAGTTTCAATTGCATAGCTCTTATACTTTAGATTTTATTGATATTTAAAAACGCCGATTTCTCTGACTCACTCACTCACTCACTCACGTTGATCATCAAAACCTCTAGGGTGCTTCCTGAAGTCCTAGAAAGCTGAAATTTAGTATGTAAGCTAGTATTAGTACACAATCAAGAAATAAATTAAAAAAACTGGAACTTTTACCCCCCAAACCCTTAAACTAGGATATGGAATTTTGTATGAGACTTCCGCAAATTTTGATGCTAGGGATCTGAAAATTGATATAGGAACTCCTTGTTATAAATAATAAAATACATATTTCAGGGTTTTTAGTAAATCACCCCTAACCATTTCAATTAGGGGATGGAAGTTTGTATGGGTTTTCCCTTACACTTCTTTAGAAATTACCTTACAAAAAGGAATGAGATCCCACCATAAACATTACATGTCAAGTGATTACCAAGACTCCCTAGCTCATATTGCTTTCAGCGTTAAAAAGATATCAGATCATAAGTAGCGTCAAGCTTCCTACACCAGTAGGTCGATTACGTAACGCAATGTACGCGCGTCAGGTTGACAGTTAAATTGTACCGACGCGCGTTCGGAACGTTACGTGATTACCCCTCAGATGGCATAACTCTACCACTACCAGCCACGCTCTAAAAATTGTAATTCTTGGCTACATCAGTACATTATTTTATTTAATAAGTATTAAATCTTTATTGTAAGTACATCTTCTGCATCAAGGCTAATCAGATATTTATTAATTACAAATAAATAATTTACTTACTTTTTTATTGTTTATGTCTCATAATTAATTAAGTATAGGTACAGTACAAGGGTATCTACGGATTGGCACATGGGATAAATGTGCTCCACGGCTTTTACGGGAATATGCATTATTTTCCATGTCTAATTTTATTGGCATACAGGTTTCTGAGTTTTATTGAAGCTGCTTTGAATACACGTCGTCGTCCTCCTTCAATACACGGTGATGATTAAAATAACTGGATTTTATATGGGGTTATCTGCAGTCGCAGATGTATCCCAACAAACCCCGCGACCAACCACCCGCGGAAACTCACGACAAAAAGTTTGAAACTGAGATATAAATCTAACTCGATTTGCCTGCATGCGCGAGAGAAGCCTTTGTCATATATGTACCTACTTACTCCACAAATATTTGCATCGCTTCAATTCGATTCAAGATAGTCTCTAACTTTCTTTAGCGATTTATTTCTTCTTTTTAGACGGTATTTACTTATTTCTGTTCAGCTAGGGATTGACTGCTTTATTGTTGGTTGAGAAACTCATGCAATATTCAATGGCTCATTGGCAAGTGAGATTGGAGCTTAGAGAGTGATATCTCGTAGCTAGAATCAAGTACGTACACTAAGTGTCGAACACTTGAAAATACCTACTTTCTGTCAATCTTCTTGAACACTGCTCAATCAATGTTTCGTAAAAACTTCGTAAAAGTATCGTAGTTATCACTTAATTGGCTTAACCGTGATACGCGCAGACCAATAATGAAATCAAATTGGAAATTCAATATATTAAGTTGTCCAGGCTCTACGTTAGCGTATTGGTATCTTTATGTTTTCTTAAGGCAACATGAGCTCCAAAAACTGATTTTTAAAAAATTGTAGCTCTTGTTTGGATTAATAATACGGCTGCCTTAAATTTAATTAGCAATCTTGAGGTTTCTCGAGGGAAATCCGATATTCGAATCTTGAGTTTTTGACTTTCGCTTGATAGAAAAAAATCACGAACATAGGTCTAAAATACACTTAAAAAAATCGTAACAAATTATGCGCAACAGCTAAACATATTCAAATTGTTTTTAAAAATCGGCAATGTCATGTTTGAGGTTTGAGGGAAATCAGCTATTACTTTTTTATTTATTAAAACGCACAAAAATTCAAAATTAAAAAACATGATATCTGCGCTTCCAAACACGCACTTCCATCTCGCTCACGCTTATGCTCAGTGAGAGGGAGAGAAGACCACGAACCTACGTTCCCTTAAGAACGATATATTTAACCTGAACTGGGAGAATGTAAGCCCCGCCCCCTATCTGTAACGTTGGGTATTCTTTTGCGAAGCTGCCAAAACCTATCGGCAGTAACTTAGTAGATAATAATAAATATTCCCAGCCCAGTATTATTTAAGACACCATTTTCTTGCGAAACAGATTCATTTGGATGGTAACATCGCATATTTTAAAAGCGGTATAATATAGTGTTGCTGCATATTTTAATTGACATATCTGTGTTTATACATTAAAATTAGCAGCGTATTTTATGTACACTACTGATGTAATCATTAATGATCCCACATTGTTGTATTGTTTTTTGTTGAATGCATTTCCTGCACCCTAATTACCAATTGCCAGCTAGAAAACTCCTTATGACATTAAATTATTAAGTTTGTCTCTAGTGCTGTCTTTTACTGCGCAAAATTTGAATAAATAAATAAACGTGAAGGCTATTAAACGGTTTTTTGATAAAAGTCATTAGTCACTTTTAGAGGCGGTAATGGCTACTAAGTCGCAATCGATGGCGTTAATCGTTGAATAAATTAATATTCTAATACCTATTTAACAAGCAAATCATTTGGTGGGTCAAAATGGGGGTGAATGACCCAAAACATGTGACAACAAAATACAGTTAAGTGTGTCCACCTACATTGCCTATTTAGCATTTTAAAACTAGCTTGGAAATTTTTGGTAAGGATGTCTTATAAATTACGGCTCCAACTTCGTATTAAATTTCCGCAACCGCAAACTCGGGAATGCTAACTGCTGTTTTTTAAGCGCAAGGTAGAATCAATTGTATGGATTTGTCATAATAAATGGTTGTGGCTTGTGGCATAATAAAATCATTTAAATTCGTGGAAACTGCATAGAAGCTTTTAAATATCATAATATATCAAATCATACATCTATTATATTTCTATGTAGAAATAATATCTATTTTACTAGTATTTCTGTGTTCAAAGGCATGCTTTATTTGCTTCTAAACTAACACTTCTTAAAGGCAACAGTAATGATGGTTCTATATATAGAACTTCTATGAATCCAGTACCTTAAATAAAGTCTAACTATTTATTCGCAAGATATTCTGTCTTAAAGAAAATAAAATAAGGTATTTTTAATACAAAACATTACGTTTGTGCACAGTGTGTTTGTAAAAAAAAACTTTATTGTGTTCGTCTTAAGGTAGTATACTAATTGTTGGTGGTAAACTGAAAATAATTTACATATAATGATATAATCTGTCTTCTTGCGGTGCCTTTATGTCTAGGAAGGATCTAGATTAACCGATAAAGACATGTTGTGCATGTCAGTTGTTTTAAATAAGCTTCCAGATTCTCAACACAGATTCTGTTTATACCTACGACTAGAAATAAAAAAAGAAACTGTAAAATGAATAATTATGATTCGTTATTACATAGGTATTAGTAGACACTTACCTACTTAGAAATAATGTTTGATCCGGTCTGATTTTAGCCTTTTGGGCTTCTTCAAAATAATGTATTTTAACTACGATTATGACAAACTATCAAGAGCAATGGCTCGTCTATCGCAGTTTATTGACGCTCGCAGCTCTAGAAAAATCGCATATATATATAAATAAATATACACAATCTTACACGAATCGAACTAGCCCCATCATAGTAAGCTCAATAAGGCTTGTGTTGTGGGTACTAGACGACGATATAGGTACCGATAGATCCATCCTCCTAGCTTTATTCCCGGTTGTGCTCTTAACGAGCCCGGGGCCCACTTTGACACCTAATCCCAAGATTTGGCATAGGATTCGACTTCAAACAAAACAGAAAATTAAATATACTAACCGATTTTATTTAAATAAATGGGTTATCTATCTATCTATACATATAATAAAGCTGAAGAGGGTCGAAAGTCTGTACATGGAAGATATTCGAAAAAAAATTGGCTAGGGATACTTAGAATCGATAACAGAACACGTTCCAACAGTTTTTTAAATTTTTGTCTGTTTATCTGTTTATCTGTTTGTCTGTTTATGTGACCGCGCATCACGTGAAAACGGCTGAACCGATTAAGATGAAATTTGGCACAGAGATAGTTTGTGTCTTGGGGAAGGACTTAGGGTAGTTTTTATCCTGGAAATCAACACCTAAGGGGATGAAATGGGGGGTGAAATTTGTATGGAGCTACTTAAACCGCTGCACCGATTTAGATGAAATTTGGTATATGATTAGTATGAGTCCCGAAAAAGGTTAAAGAATAGGTTTCATCCCGAAAATCTTCCCTTTAGGGGGTAAAATGGGGGGGTGAAAAATTGGATGTAACCGATTTAGATGAAATTTGGTTAAGAGGTAGTTTAAGTTCTGGGGAAGGACATTGGATAGTTTTTATTCCGGAAATCTTTCCCTGAGGGGGTGAAATGGGGGGTGAAATTTTGGATGGACTCCGTTTAGATCAAATTTGGTATAAATATAGTTTGAGTCCCGGAGGATGACAATGGATAGTTTGAATCCTGATGAAAATGTGGATAAATCCCATTTAATTCAAATTTGGTATAGAGATAGAAGGAGTCCCAGGGACGGACAATGCATAGTTTTTATCCTAAATCATCTCCTGAGGGGGTGAAATGAGGGGTGAAAATTTGAATAGAACCGATTTAGATGAAATTTGGCATGGAGATAGTTCAGAGTCCAGGGGAAGGACTTAACATAATTTAAGTCCAGAAATCATCTCCTAAGGGGGTGAAATGGGGTATGAAAATTTGGATGGAACCCATTTACGGTATAGCGAGTAGGAGTCTTGGGGAAGGACATAGGATAGTTTACTCCTGAAAATCATCCCATAAGGGGGTGTAATTGGGGGTGAAAATTTGTTTGTGACCTATTTTGATGAAATTTGGTTGAAAGATAGTTTGAGTCCCGGAATATGACAACGGATAGTTTTAATCCCAAAAATCATCCTCTCAGGGATAAAATAGGGGGTGAAAATTTGGATAAAACCCATTTAGATGAAATTTGGTAAATAGATAGAAGGAGTCCTAGGGAAGGACAATGCATAGTTTTTATCCCAAAAAATCATTTCCTGAGGTGGTGAAATGAGGGTTGAAGATTTGGATAGAACCCATTTAGATGAAATTTGGTATAGAGAGAGAGTTAGAGTCCTAGGAAAGAACATAGAATTTTTTTTTATTCCGCAACACATAAAAGGAGGAAATCATCCCCTAAGGGGGTGAGAAATGGTGGATGAACATTTGGATTGAACCCATTTACGGTATAGCGATAGATAAAGAAGGATATAGGATAGTTTTATCCAGAAAATCATCCCCTAAGGGGTTGTAATTGGAGGTGGAAATTTGTTTGTGACACGTTTTGATAAAATTTGGTTGAACGATAGTTTGAGTCCTGGAAAAGGACATATGATAGTTTCTATTCCAGAAATCATCCCCTAAAGGGGTCAATTGGGGGTGAAAATTTGGATGGAACCCATTTACGGTATAGCGGTAGTTGGGAGTCCTGGGGAATAGGAACATTAACATTACATAAGTAAATTGACGTTCCAAGGGTAAAGGTACCTTATGGCGGCCTTAGTTTTGAAGATGTTTTCTAAAACGGGGTAAAAAAGACGTTTGATTATGGCTATATTAAAAACTATTAGATGCAACATATAAAATGTTTAAATTACAAGTCAGTTAATTTAATCCTACGGTTTAGTAGAAAAGGTCCTTACGGCCGTGTGATATGAAAATATGCAAAATAATACTGAAAAAAGCCTACATGCATCGATACCCTTTCCTTCATACAATCCATACTAATATTACAAATGCGAAAGTAACTCTGTCTGTCTGTTACCTTTTCATGCTTAAACCGCTGAACTGATTGAGATGAAATTTGGTATAGAGATACTTTGAATTCCGGGGCCTTCCCAAAGAGTCCTTACTAAAGATAGTTTTTATCTGGAAATTCATCACCTAAGGGGGTGAAAAGGGGGGAGAAAGTTACGATATAAACGAATTCCGTGCGGACGAAGTCGCGGGCAAAAGCTAGTACATATAATAAAGCTGAAGAGGGTCGAAAGTCTGTACATGGAAGATATTCGAAAAAAAATTGGCTAGGGATACTTAGAATCGATAACAGAACACGTTCCAACAGTTTTTAGATTTTTTGTCTGTTTGTCTGTTTATCTGTTTATCTGTTTATCTGTTTATCTGTTTGTCTGTTTGTCTGTTTATCTGTTTATCTGTTTGTCTGTTTATGTGACCGCGCATCACGTGAAAACGGCTGAACCGATTGTCACGTTACGTGGACTACCAAGATATTGATAGCCTACAGAAAGGAAAAAAAGGTATTCGGGTCGGGGTTGTATATTTATTTTTTAGTTTTGACAAGTGCAGGGGTTACAATGGCACACCGTACAGAATTTAGAGGTTGAGCGTAAAAAAAGGTAAAGAAAACGTGAGGTAGGTCGTGCGCAGATAGTGCGCGCCGTCCAAGGCGCATACAGATAGGGTGCGCAATCCAAGGGTGCGTGCGGATAGGGCGCGCAAAATAAGGGCGCGTACAGGTAGAGCGCGCAGTCCAAGGGCGCGTACAGGTAGAGCGCGCAGTCCAAGGGCACGTACAGGTAGAGCGCGCAGTCCAAGGGCACGTACAGGTAGAGCGCGCAGTCCAAGCGCGCAATCCAAGGGCGCGTGCAGATAGGGCGCGCAACCCAGGAGCGCGTGCAGGTAGGGCGTACAGACGCCAAAGAGGGGCGCGTACAGATAGGGCGCGCAACCCAGGAGCGCGTGCAGGTAGGGCGCACAGACGCCAAAGAGGGGCGCGTACAGATAGGGCGCGCAACCCAGGAGCGCGTGCAGGTAGGGCGTACAGACGCCAAAGAGGGGCGCGTACAGATAAAAGACGTGGTTCGTCAACGCGCTGCCAGAACTCGTAGGAGGGACCTTCTTGAGGTGCGGGGCCAACTGTGACCCCGCACAGGTCAATTTAGAAGTCTTCCTGGTTTGGAAGTCGACGTAAAACTGCTCGTTCCGCCCATTGTATGGGCTTATATACCCCAACCGACCAAGAATTCTAGAATTTCTAGTTCTAAATTTACAATTCAAAAATTTACAAGGTACCAGGATCACATAATAACGAAAAGTGAATACAACCTTAGACTAAAAGTATTCAACCTAAACTTCATGGTGACGCGGTTAACATAACTTGACATAATATCGTTGTTATGACAGATTGTCAAACATAAAAATTTAATTACAGGAAATGTTAATAGCACTAAAACAGTATTTAAAATACTGCTAAAACCACAGAAAAACAGGTAAAAAGAGTGTGCCAAAACGCACGTTAACATAAGCAGCGTACAGACGTCCTTTGCTGTTACAGAGACAGAATGAAAAGCCTGCTAGATGTCCCGTAATGTGAGAATCCTCAAACATGGCCCAGTATCACGACTGAGGCATGGGACGTGCATTTGTGTCCCTTAGAAGGATGAGGACTGCAACCGTTCTTAATAAGGTAAATGTTACACGATTAAGATGAAATTTGGCATAGAGATAGTTTGTGTCTTGGGGAAGGACTTAGGGGAGTTTTTATCCTGGAAATCAACCCCTAAGGGGATGAAATGGGGGGTGGAAATTTGTATGGAGCTACTTAAACCGCTGCACCGATTTAGATGAAATTTGGTAAATGATTAGTTTGAGTCCCGGAAAAGGTGAAAGAATAGGTTTCATCCCGAAAATCTTCCCTTTAGGGGGTAAAATGGGGGGGTGAAAAATTGGATGTAACCCATTTTGATGAAATTTGGTTAAGAGGTAGTTTAAGTTCTGGGGAAGGACATTGGATAGTTTTTATTCCGAAAATCTTTCCCTGAGGGGGTGAAATTTTGGATGGACTCCGTTTAGATCAAATTTGGTATAAATATAGTTTGAGTCCCGGAGGATGACAATGGATAGTTTGAATCCCGAAAATCATCCCCCAAGGGGATGAAATAGGGATGAAGATGTGGATAAATCCCATTTAGTTCAAATTTGGTATAGAGATAGAAGGAGTCCCAGGGAAGGACAATGCATAGTTTTTATCCTAAATCATCTCCTGAGGGGGTGAAATGAGGGGTCAAAATTTGGATAAAACCGATTTAGATGAAATTTGGTATGGAGATAGTTCAGAGTCCAGGGGAAGGACTTAACATAATTTAAGTCCAGAAATCATCTCCTAAGGGGTTGAAATGGGGTATGAACATTTGGATGGAACCCATTTACGGTATAGCGAGTTGGAGTCTTGGGGAAGGACATAGGATAGTTTACTCCTGAAAATCATCCCATAAGGGGGTGTAATTGGGGGTGAAAATTTGTTTGTGTTCCATTTTGATGAAATTTGGTTGAAAGATAGTTTGAGTCCCGGAATATGACAACGGATAGTTTTAATCCCAAAAATCATCCTCTCAGGGATAAAATAGGGGGTGAAAATTTGGATAAAACCCATTTAGATGAAATTTGGTAAATAAATAGGAGTCCTAGAGAAGGACAATGCATAGTTTTTATCCCGAAAAATCATTTCCTGAGGTGGTGAAATGAGGGTTGAAGATTTGGATAGAACCCATTTAGATGAAATTTGGTATAGAGAGACGTAGAGTCCTAGGAAAGAACATAAATTTTTTTTTATTCCGGAACACATAAAAGGAGGAAATCATCCCCTAAGGGGGTGAGAAATGGTGGATGAACATTTGGATTGAACCCATTTACGGTATAGCGATAGATAAGGAAGGACATAGGATAGTTTTATCCCGAAAATCATCCCCTAAGGGGGTGTAATTAGAGGTGGAAATTTGTTTGTGACACATTTTGATAAAATTTGGTTGAACGATAGTTTGAGTCCTGGAAAAAGACATATAATAGTTTCTATTCCAGAAATCATCCCCTAAGGGGGTCAATTGGGGGTGAAAATTTGGATGGAACCCATTTACGGTATAGCGGTAGTTGGGAGTCCTGGGGAATAGGAACATTAACATTACAAAATACAAAAATTACATAAGTAAATTGACGTTCCAAGGGTAAAGGTACCTTATGGCGGCCTTAGTTTTGAAGATGTTTTCTAAAACGGGGTAAAAAAGACGTTTGATTATGGCTATTTTGAAAACTATTAGATGTAACATATAAAATGTTTAAATTACAAGTCAGTTAATTTAATCCTACGGTTTAGTAGAAAAGGTACTTACGGCCGTGTGATATGAAAATATGCAAAATAATACTGAAAAAAGCCTACATGCATCGATACCCTTTCCTTCATACAATCCATACTAATATTGCAAATGCGAAAGTAACTCTGTCTGTCTGTTACCTTTTCATGCTTAAACCGCTGAACCGATTGCGATGAAATTTGGTATAGAGATACTTTGAATTCCAGGGCCTTCCCAAAGAGTCCTTACTAAAGATAGTTTTTATCTGGAAATTCATCACCTAAGGGGGTGAAAAGGGGGGAAAAAGTTACGATATAAACGAGTTCCGCGCGGACGAAGTCGCGGGCAAAAGCTAGTATAAAATAAAGTCGTGTTAGTTACACCATTTATAATTCGAGAATGGCTGAACCGATTTCTATGATGTTTGATTTGTTGGATTTGCCTCCGCACAGAATAGCAGAATAAATACAATAAAATTAAAAAGTGATGAAAAGAAAAATCATTCTCATAGATTTTGTATGGCGAATATGGCGATACGAAGTTTGCGGGGTCAACTAGTATGAATAAATAAAGGTCAGATATGCGTAAGTATATGAACGTTTCACAATATTTCCAGAAAAACCCAAGTAAAAGAAGAAAGGTAAAGGATAATGGAACCTAGGATTGATGATTTAACCGAAAACCATAACCTTGTAATCAATTTTAACGAATCAGATGAAGATATGCCAAGTGACGATGGTTTATAAAAGGATTTATTTTTTACTTTTAATGATGGACCGATGATATCTGCCGAACAGGAAGCAAACAGTGGATGAGATTAGCACAGGATCGGGGAGAGTGGCGTAATAAAGAAGAGGCCTATACTCAACAGTGGGTGGATACGGGCTGAATAGAATAGATAGAATAGGATATAATGATACCTTTTGAAGTATAATTAAGCGTTTTTATTTACTTTTACATTCACTCACTCATTTCATTCATTCACCTTTTTTGCAATCAGTACTTCATGTAGTTGTGTGTGTAATCATTTACCTCAACTCCCGTGAAACTACCTATACGAGCTGGAATTCGAACCCACGACCGTCTATTTACAGCCGCATGCCTGAACCACGCTAGGCTACCGTAGCTTACGATATACCGATATATATAAATACTTAAACACATACAAAGACATCCAAGACTCAGAAACAAAATATTACCGGGATTCAAACCCAGGTCCTTCAGTCTCTTAGGCAGCGTCACTACTAGGCTAACCATATTCGGTGCCGTCTTTTATCTTGAGCTTGATAATGTTTGGTCAATTTAGTTAGGTATTCATTAGAAAAATCGATGTAAATCTATAAAACCCAAATACTACCCTAATCAAAGTAAAAAAGTGCTCGAAATTACAATTACAACCGACCCTTTTAACCGACTTCAAAAAAGGAGAAGGTTCTCAACTCGTCTGTATGTTTTTTTTTTATTTTTATGTGTGTATGTTACGCGATAACTCCGTAATTAATGAACCGATTTGAAAATATCTTTCTTTGTTTGAAAGCATATATTTCCAGATCGGTCATGTTGTCACCAAAATCCAGTTCTGATGATGGGATCCTGGAGAAGTCGAGGGAACTCTTCAAATTTTATAGGCAAACTTGAAGCTATTTGGGTACTGATTTGAAGTCGGTTAAAACTTTGTTTTGAAAGTCTATTATAGCCAAATACGATCATATGTAAGGCCAGCGTGTAAAGTTTACCGTAAG
Source organism: Epinotia brunnichana (assembly GCA_963854355.1). Lineage (NCBI taxonomy): Eukaryota > Metazoa > Arthropoda > Insecta > Lepidoptera > Tortricidae > Epinotia > Epinotia brunnichana. The sequence continues at coordinate 10,200,351 of OY977941.1, read as the reverse complement.
TGCTTTATCGAATAAAATCTTTCAATCCTAATGGATGCTGATTTGTGCGTCCAATTTTGTACAACTTTCCATTGAATTCAATGAATCAGGGACCCAAAGTTTGAATATACTTTGACGACTCCTATATACCAACCAACCAAACTTTTGCTAGACAAGTTTCGTGAGGTGCATAGTAATGCCTATACTAGAGCGTCCACTGAACTAGATAAAAATGTCTAATAAAAGTAACTCAGGTAAACGTTATTAAAGAAGAATAACAACTTCCATTTTCAAATAAGATTTCTTGGTAATTCGGTCTGAAATTTACCGTCATTTGGCTGCCAAAACTCGTAGAACTCGTCAAAACAAACCAAATGAGCCCACACTCGAGGATATACAAGTAGCCATTGAAGAGTTCCACTATCCACCTCCTGACTCCATCATCAGACCATCGTCACCAAGTATAATGTGTAGAACTCGACAAAACAAAACAAACGAACCCAAACTTGAGGGGTATACAAGTAGCCATTGAGGAGGTCCACTATCTACCTCCTGACTCCATCATCAGACCATCATCACCAAGTATAATGTGTAGAACTCATCAAAACAAACCAAATGAGCCCTCATTCGAGGATATACAAGTAGCCGTTGAGGAGTTCCACTATCCACCTCCTGACTCCATCATCAGACCATCATCACCAAGTATAATGTGTAGAACTCGACAAAACAAAACAAACGAATCCAAACTTGAGGGGTATAGAAGTAGCAATTGAGGAGTTCCACTATCCACCTCCTGACTCCATCATCAGACCATCATCACCAAGTATAAAGTGTAGAACTTGACAAAACAAACCAAACGAACCAAAATTCGAGGGGTATACAAGTAGCCATTGAGGAGTTGCACTATCCACCTCCTGATTCCATCATCAGACCATCGTGACCAAGTGTTATGCATAGAACCCGACAAAACAAACCAAACGAACCCAAACTCAAGGGGTATACAAGTAGCCATTGAGGAGTTCCGCTCTTCACCTCCTGACTCCATCATCAGACCATCGTCACCAAGTATAATGTGTAGAACTCGACAAAACAAAACAAACGAACCCAAACTTGAGGGGTATACAAGAAGCCATTGAGGAGTTCCACTATCTACCTCCTGACTTCATCATCAGACCATCGTCACCAAGTGTATGTTCTATACATCAACCGAGTGCCTCTATACCGATCTTATCTTATCTTATCTAGGTGAGGGCCCTTTCGGATGCACTTCGACCCAGTGGGATCTTTTGTACATTTGCCCTCTCCTTTATACCTGCTCCCAGACTTGCTCCATCATTTCCACAAAGCGGATGATGCAGTTCGCCGGGAGCACCTTGAATTCCTTTGGTTGCGGGTAACCGTTACCAAAGTAGTTCATTCTTTGTCTGGCAAGGACATGACATTCACACAATAAGTGTTCCATAGTCTCATCCTCCTCGCCACACATTCTACAGTCTAAACTATCAGATAGTCCCATCTTGGCCAAGAGATCCTTGACCCCGAAGTGACCTGTGAACACCCCAGATATAATTCTGAGTTGCTTCCTACTGGATTTCCAGAGTTTTCTGGTCCAGCCCGAGTCCACTCCTTCTATGAAGAGCTTAGAGTGCCTCTATACCGATGCCAAATGCGCTGTGTTTACCCCCAAGGGCCCCGAGTATCCGAATCCGATCCGAACTACATTCGTATTCATGGAATATTATTTAAAATTAAAAATCAGGATTAGTTTTATTTGAATAAGAATAAGTTATCTTCATTCAATTTTCATTCCCAAGAATTATTCCCGACGAAATTTATTTGGAATAACTTTGACGGGGATAAAATCAACGTGATTTTATTCACGCGTTATTCTTATTCTATTCATGATTTTATTCTTGAATGCCCAACTCTGATTTGGCACAAATGGAAAATCTTCAACAGGAATTAACCACTTTGAAATTGGAACGAAAGTTTTCTTGTTTTTTTTTTAAATTTAATTGTGTCGAAACATATTTATAACCAGTTTTTAGGGTTCCATAGCCAAATGGCAAAAAACGGAACCCTTATAGATTCGTCATGTCTGTCCGTCTGTCTGTCTGTCCGTCCGTATGTCACAGCCATTTTTTTCCGAAACCATAAGAGCTATACTGTTGAAACTTGGTATGTAGATGTATTTTGTGAACCGCATTTAGATTTTTACACAAAAATCTAAAAAAAATATTAAGTTTTAGGGGCCCCATGCTCAGAACTGAAACTCAAAAAAATTTTTTTTCATCAAACCCATACGTGTGGGGTATCAATGGATAGGTCTTTAAAAATGATATTAAGGTTTCTAATATCGTTTTTTTCTAAACTGAATAGTTTGCGCGAGAGACATTTCCAAAGTGGTAAAATGTGTGTCCCCCCCTGTAACTTCTAAAATAAGAGAATGATAAAACTAAAAAAAATATATGATGTACATTTCCATGCAAACTTCCACCGAAAATGGGTTTGAACGAGATCTAGTTAGTAGTTTTTTTTTAATACGTCATAAATCGTTAACCGCAATTTATTTTACGGAACCCTTCATGTGCGAGTCCGACTCGTACTTGGCCGCTTTTTTTTTAATGTGTAATAATATAATCAATCAAAACCAAATGGAATTTTGTCCAAATCCTTAAATGAGATAGATCTACCTACATATTTTAATACGTGCTAAGTGAATGCTATCTCATCATCATCATATCACCCGAAAGACGTCCACGGCTGGACATAGGCCTCCCCCAAAGAGTGCCAAAATGAACGGTACTGCGCCACCCGCATCCAGCGGACTCCCGCGACCTTTACCAGGTCATCAGTCCACCTTGTGGGGGGGGGCCTACCCACGCCTCGCTTTCCGGAATGCTATCTAATTTATATTAATACTAGCGACCCGCTCCGGCTTCGCAGGGGTACCTCGTATCGTATGTTTATAATAAGTACATACATGTATTATACATATAAACCTTCCTCTTGAATCACTCTATCTACTAAAAGAAACCGCATCCTAATCCGTGACGTAGTTTTAAAGATCTAAGCATACATAGGGACAGACAGACAGACAGCGGGAAGCGACTTTGTTTTATACTAAGAGTATGTAGTGATGAACATTTAATATTGAAATCTATTATCTTGTACTAAAATGAATTATGATGCTGTATTTCTGATTGCTTGTTTTTGAGTGGACATAATTCCAAATGGACGCAATTCTTTCGACGTTTATCACATTTATAAATTTTACAACTAAGACATTTTTTTGCATTATTCAGGCTAAATAATTTTCCATGTCGGGGTTTCTGAAATTGGTCGTTTTTCAGATTCAACCAATAATTTCCAATTGCCAATTTTCCATTTATGCTGAATGCCATTAAATCGGTCTGAAAAAGTAGGTGGTTGGAGATGTTCATTTGAGATATATATTATACTTTTCAATATGACACCAATGTGTTTTGCTCGCTCAATGAAATCAAATTGGAATTTTCCGCAGATTTCCCAACACTTCTTCTTTCAACACACTTATTTATGGTGGTGAAGACATTGATAGGTCATTTATGTCAAAATATCGTCATCATCAAATATACATACTCACTAAATTTGATGAAGGTGGAAAAAATATCAGGCGACCTATATCAATTGATACCAAAGTATGTATTACAAAACAATTTATGAATGACATCACTACACCTATAACAACAACCGAGACTAGGAAATATTGCAACACAATAGGTACTAAATGAAATATAAACGAACGCCATTAAAAGTGTCCCAATTAGATACATATTTTATAGGAGAATCCAGAGTGGACTTACCCAAATTATGTAATCCCAAAACGGAACTGCTATGCTCCTATGTCATATTTGTTTATGATTCGATTCGGCCTCGCCGATACCGATGTGTCAATTCAATTAGCAACGTTACGATATTTCAACGTTAAAAATATTTCAGCCGTATTGAATTGGTGTCGTGGTTATAATTGGAATGCAATTATGATGCAAATCACGTATAAAAATAACCTGGCAATTTTATTCGATAAATAAACTGGATAATTTTTACGAGTAAGTACAGGGGGAAATTTTGAATGTGAGATAAAACTAATAATTTGAAGTTATCTCTCTAATTTAATGCAATGTGTTAATATCCTCTGCTAGGTAGGTGTTATTATATTTTGTTAGGTAGATGTTGTTATTATACTTGGGGCAGAATCGTAGGTACATTATTTTCTACACGTCAAAAAAGGAATTTACTAATTTTGGACACTAGTCTAAGCGAGAGAAGGTAACATAGGAACAGACATCACTACTTTCAAGTCCCGAAATCTAGGAATGATTAAGGTATGAAAGAAAAAAAGAAGAAGAGAGAAGAGAATTTCCTAGAAATGTCCTTTTGCCATCAGATCACTGGTAAGTAGGTATTGCAGCCCAGTATAATATTTACGTTTATATCTAGCATTAGAACTATCTCGTAATATGATGTTTTAAATCTCAAAACCTAACGGCGTCTTGGCATAAAATGTAAGGAACGTGAGTTTAAGATTTGTATAACTAAGCTTCTACTTAATAGATACATTCGTATTTATAGAAAGGTTAAATCACCCGTAGCTGCAAATAACTTTCTTACCCTTGATCCCAAGGGACTCATAACGGAGCACCCGGAAATATTCTGATATGAAAGTGTAGTATAACTAGAACACGTTAGATCAAGTTGAACTGCGCCACTAGTGGGACCTTAGTATCAAATTTTAGTGCAAATCGTTTTAGAAAATGTGCCGAACAAGGCACAGACTAGGTTAGTTGATAATCTATTAAATAGATAAAGTATTCCTGGCAGTCTTTAAAACATTGCGTAAAATAGACAGGAAAACGTTTTTCAGTATATATAAGTGTTTAGATAAGTTGTAGATTAAGTACCTAACTACGCGTAGGTTCTTATTAATATTTATTTAATAATCAGTGTATAAAAACATTATATTTACAAGAGTCTCACAAAACTGTCGGAACAGTTTGTCTTTGTGATCGTTATAATAAATCATAATAATAAATCGTTTATTTCCAATATGGTACAGCAGGTATTTGTGAAGTTGTACAGATTCAACTAATTTATAAATAGATTTAGCTTAAATATACATAGTTATGCCTGTTGCCTACTAGTTAAGGCATAACTTACGAAGGCAGATGAAGTAGTCGAGTATGTGCGCGTGAAGACTGGATTCATCCTGAGGGTCGTGTTGGAATCTCGCCATAACGTAAATTTTAATTCCTTTGTTGGTCAGAGTTCTAACAGACCATCTATCGACCTTCACTAAGGAAAAATTTTGGCCGAATTTTGGTCGGTTACCTGACACCACGAAATTGCGCAATACATCGCAATAGTAATGTGTTTTTGAGTTATTAATAAGTTCATATTGATATGTATGTTAGTCTTTAAAGTATTTGTAACATGGGCCTTGTTGTACTTACATATTATTATTCTTTTAAAGTCGTTTTTCACCTTATCTTGACTAAAAGCGTCTCTTCTTCTCTGTCGTTTCACTTTTAGCAGAGCGGTCGTAGTCACGTCGAGGCATCCATGTCGGTAGTAGAGGCAGACACAGCTCTCCGCATGATCTCCCGCCATCTTTCCCTGATGGCGGACTGTCTGGCGCAGTCAGATACGTGGTTTCCTACTGCAGATTCCACTTGGTCAGTCCAGCAAATAGGTTACCGGCCGCGCGTTCTAGTACCCACCTTTCCCTGTACGATCAGCCCCTAGATGGAGTCGTTATCCCGCCTAGTGGCGTGAGATAGCTTCTGGTAAGTTGTTAATAGCCATTAAATTAATAAATAAATAATGTAGGGTTCCATATGCCCCTCTTAGCCTTGTCCTTCGTCTTCTCCATTCCCCACCACAATTAATATCTTTTTTATGTCAAAAAAAACCATTTTTGTTAGAAGCTTTTATTGCCGACAGTATTTTTTTTGCATAGCACTCCTCGTTCAGAGGGTTGCAAGGAGCAAACATGAAAGGTTATTGTGGCCACCTCCTCTGTTCACCACCAGCTCGATAGTGTCATAATATTGCAATGTCACCGATCTCACATAAAGTATGCCGAAAATTCAGCTCAATCGGATACCTACTCGTACCTGCAAATATGTAGTTTATCACACTTCTAATTATTTTGCTAAAGTAAGTGCTAGTTAAATAAAAGTCTGTAAAAAGAAAGCTTACATTTAATAGTTGTACTTAGTTACAAGAAATGCTTGTGTAATTTTATTAATTACACCTAGTGGTTAAAACTTGGGTGCTTACTTACGTTTTCTTACTTAATTGCATTGCAAATGGCTTTCTCGAGTAGGTACTCAGTCGTGGTAGAAAATAGAAATACGAAAATACTATTAAAAACCAGAACAAGATATATAAATACTAATAAGACCAATTAAAGATGATTTAGCTTTTTGCCTACAAGTTTGGACGTTCGTTATTATGGTAAAGATCATCATCGTGATCATCAGCATAATGGTCCACCATGTCATCTCATCACTTTATTTAATCGGGTTATATGTTATCGGCTGGAAAGAGCTAGAAGAAGTCGCGCAAGATCGTGCAAAATGGAGAAATCTTCTGCGAGCCCTATGTCCCTAATGAGGGATAACAGGAATACATCATCATCATGAGCACGGAACGGTGAACAGTGAACGCTTACCGCCCTCTTACATACGGTCGTAGCTACAGGGATATTATAGAGAGGTATGGCTCAGCGAAACCTATTGAACCTATGAAGGTATGTGGAGTTGTGTTCCTGGTGGTGAGTTAAGGTCTTCAGAGCTCTCAAGGGTGCGCTGTCTGAGTGACGAACCTGAATTTGACGCAATCTGTCAACACAACGAATCCTCAAACCAACAAAGAGTTGACAACTCACTTATGTTATGACTCTTCTGGAGCCACAAGCATCCATAGACTACGGTGTCTACCGGTGGCTACTCCGTCATGATATAAAAAAATGGGCGACGCACTACGTTTTGCTGAAACGCAGTCTCCACTCTAGGCCATTAGCCTGTTTATCAATCGGAGTTAAGCTAAGCAGATCGTTATTTCTAACCGACTTCAAAATAGGAGGAGGTTATATGTTCCTCTATATGTTTTGTTTTTATGTGTAATGTTCGCCGATTTTTCAGTCAATCGTGGACCGATTTCCAAAATTCTTTATTTAATCGATAGAGTATACTCCTGGAAGTGGTCCCATTGTCACCAAGTCAGGATCTGATGATGGGATCCCAGGGCAATTGAGAGCAACCCACAAATTTTATAGCGTGCCTATAAAATTTGTGGGTATAGTGATTTCGGTATTTTTTTATTATAAATCGATTCGAATCGTGTATTTACTCTCGGAAATCGCAATTTTCGTGAAATGGAACTGATGATGAAGACCATCAGATGACTTATGGAACTCCTCAAAGATGTAAAGTACGTTAAAAATTCTGACATGATTCCGTTGAAGTAGCAAATAACGAAGTGTTAAGGCCTGCGCAAACCAGCGGAGCGCAGCGCAGAACACAAATTTTGATACCGCAGCTCCTCCGCAACGCCGCTGCATCCAACGGCATCCCACGACATGCCATGATCGGTTATTCGTAGGCCTCGTGCACTTCGGCGTATACCAGGCAATTCCGCGGCATGCCGCCGCAGTATCGTCGGCGCCCTTCAACGCCGCGGGGAGAGGATACCGCCTTGGCATCCCCCGGTATGCGCAGAAGTGCTCACAGGTGCGCCGGCCGCTGGCGCTGTGCTTGCGGGCGCTCGTGGTATTGCGGGGGATTTTCCCTCGTTCGGTGTGTGCTGCGCGGAGTAAATCCTCCTAGGTGATCTGCGCTGCGCTCCGCTGGTTTGCGCAGGCCTTTAATTCTGAGATCCTTAAGGAATCGACGGAACTCCTCAAATATTATCAGCCCACACATACCGACTTGGGTTTTTTCTGTAATAATCAACGCATTTGCTCTCGGAGAGCAGTTCATGTGGTAAATTGGAAAGGAAATGTGGAAATTTACATGTATCTATGTGGCTTGGCGAAGTACTGAATTAAATTCGGTTTAAACTTTGTTTGTAAAGTAAATTATTTGCGCACAAGATGCACTGTGTCTTAAGGTTTTGCATACTCATATCTCACATTACTTGTCTAAGGAAAAGGATGCAAGCCAACACGCATGAATTGTAGGAATTTATTTAGCCTCATACTTTGCTCGGCAACCATAACCACTCACGATAATGACCATGTTTGCGGAGTTAACAGCGCAACCAGGATACATTGTGTGATATCATATTAGTCATAAATGCTAATAAGCCTAAGTACTGTTTTGTCATATTGCGTAGCAACATGTAGGTTCTAAAGATTGGTAAATAAAAGTATCTACCCATCTCACTGTTTTGTTCTGTACTGTACTGTTACGAGTATTCTATATATATGTTACTCTATTTCTGCATGCAAAAAGTCCTAGCTTCTAACTTTTAATTTTGGATATTTTCAACAAAATGTAATTTGAAGAAGAAATCGTAAAACACGATTTTCTTAGTATTTTAGCCAGTAAATGATAAGCCTAGAAAAGAGCGGCATTTTTTTTAAAGCAGCGTGTAGGTATCAACACCGTGTATAATGCGATAAAATACTGATGATACTTGAACAATTATAAAGTTCACACAATGCAACTGATCAAGCAGAGATAAGTAAAGTTATATGAAATAAAACTCTTTAAATTTATTCAACTTTATATTTAAGAAGAATAATCAAAATAACTCTCCAAAATTTAGATTTGGACGAGACATAATAGTTGAACCTTTTTATAATATTCTTCAATATCACTATCACTACATAGTATAAAACAAAGTCGCTTCCCGCTGTCTGTCTGTCTGTCCCTATGTATGCTTAGATCTTTAGAACTACGCAACGGGTTTTGATGCGGTTTTTTTTAAATAGATAGAGTGATTCAAAAGGAAGGTTTATATGTATAATACATGCATTAAATTATACATATAAACCCGTGCGAAGCCGGGTCGCTAGTGAATAATAATAGTACAGCTATAATAGTAACCACTCTTTATTTCTCTTAAAAAGTAACAACTATCATTATTATGGAACAGTTACTGTTTTTTAGTTAGTATATCAAGTATCAACATTGGGACATCATATTAATTTAAGACATTTTTCACATTTGACAATGATATTACTATGCCTATATTACTTGCCATAATAAAAAAAAACTCAGGCTCATTTTTTACTAACCGTGGCCAGACTCTATCAGGATTCCGCATGACTTAACGTTTCCATACGGGCATCGCATTTTACTTCTCGAATAAAACGTTAGCGGTAAAGTTTCGTCAGAAAATTTTCTGCATTCATGTTTAGATTATTGTGCAATTGCTTTTTGGATTCTGCTGCGTATTTTTCACATTTGAATACCGGTATCGGTTTTCAAATCTGACTCATCTTTTGTTTCTATTGTTGGCTATGAATTTTTGCCTTTATTTATAACTGGTTGGCCAAATTGGTGTGGTTGTTCACACGTTGGCCTTTGTTAAAAATATTTTATTTAGATAGTACTCATATACCTTTTGGTCTTGTAATATACCTACTAAAGTTATATAATATGTCAACAGTGGTGTTCATTCTAAAGCAATATCGAGTCCGTGTTTTTGTGTGTCTAACGATACATACAATGAGCGGATATATATAAATATACATAGCTATCCACGCCGTGGCCAGCGATGGGTATCCTAGCTAGTTGCGGGCTTGAACCCTGATATGGCTTGCGAAGCCGAACTTACTCTTAAACACTCGGTCGTAGGAGGCACAGTAAAGCTGACCAGAGCTTTTGTACGTTTAATTGTAGTTGGGCTTTGGATGCGATTTTGACGTCTCTCATCAAGGTCGACGAGACGAGCAGCTTCAAAATGCTTGATGCTCGTTATGATGCGGGAGCGCCATTCTGGGCGCTCCTCCCACTAATGCGTTGGTATTTCAGTAAGCAGTTAGGTGACACTTTAACATTAGCACATCCTTGTAACGTAGATGCTGCCCACCTCGATTCCGTTTGCCAGCTGATAGCTCGGAGTATAGAACGGATTTCGGTAGTCTACAGTCATTCATACGCCAAACAAACAACAATGAGCGGATACCACTATAGCATTATGGTATTTGACAACAGTAAAAACAAATATTTTTTCTCAAACATGCAATGAAATATTCTCTTTACGTTCCTTATAATAGACTCGGAAGTATCCTTTTTCGGGCGCAGCATCTCGCGGCGGTCTGAAATGGGATTTCATACAACTTTTCAGGCCTAGGCCTGCAAAGTAACTTTTTAATTTTCATTCCACTATTTGTGGCACAGCATCACGGCATTCAGCCATGAAAATTAGTTTGATTTGAGGATTTTTGAGAAAAGCACTATACATGCCTCGGCGTGAAAACGGATTCCCGGCCTCGTATCTCTATCCGTACCGTCTGTACCTACTTGGCCGGAAATCCGTGTTTTCCCGGCCTCTGATATAATGTACTATTGCATGCGGTTAGTGTTACATCAAGCAAATAAAGATTAATAAAAATGCCTGATTTGGCTCTTCTTCTATTACGTAAATATCTCACGACTTTTTACGGTGGAAGAGTTTCGAGACTTGGCCTATTTTTTAGATGGGATGTTTTTTAAGGGTATGTATTAATTACACTAGCTGTCCGCGCGGCTCCGCTCGCGTATTAAACATAAAGAGAGCAAGCAAAACCGCGGAATTAAAATAAAGCCGTTCTCCATCCCAAAGGTGCATTCTATGTAATTATATAGGTAACTAGGTGAAATAATTTTTGAGATCGGATGCGTAATTTCAGAGAATACTTTTATTATTCATTAATAATATTATTTTTGAGTTCTATCATCATTACCATCAATAATGAGAATATTTTTAATTTTAGATTCGCATAACCGACCGAATATTAAAATAAACACTTTTGCGATTGTATGGAATTGGATCCTTTACCCTCATTACGGCAATTTGTGAAGGAACGGCTTGCTCGGGTATTTTTATTCTCGCATTTACTTAAATGCTGTTAGTCCCTTATTAAATTTATATTAAATTTAACACCACGTCTGTTGCGTATCTATATTATTTTTCCTCCAAGTGCAAATTTTCTCACCGATTTTTTTCACAATACCTACGTACAGCGAACGACCTTTATGATCAACGCTGGCAGCATTATATTGAGATAGAACCCTTTCGTTACAAAACGCTTAGTTTCGAATGTTTCTTTCTTTCTTTCTTACTCTTACCTGTAGTCCCAACAGGGACAGGCGCCTCATATAATTCAATTTTCAGTGCTGCAATGGGGAATGGATGAAAATTTTAGAAGTCCCTGATTATTTTTTTGGTGATTCCTATCTTCTTTATTTTTTATCTTCCTTAGCATCTTCCTTATCTTCCTTAGCACCAGAAAAAAGTTGAAGACTTTTCACCTGCGTCAATTATTATTGAAAAATAGTTTAATCACTCACGTTTTGGGTTTAACTAGGAGGGCGAATTAGACACTTTCCTTGATCCATCTCATATTACAAAAAATATGTGACGGGTGACCCTCGCGCAAGCAGTTTTCTCGCTCAAAGAATAGCGATTGCTATTCAACGCGGGAATGCTGCCTGTGTGATGGGCACCCTGCCTAAAGGGCAAAGTTTTGATACGTTTCTGTAATTTTATTTTTAAGTTGTTTGCTATTTGTACTTTAACTTGAGTATGTATTGAACTTTAATGTAAAAATATGTTATATATCTGACCTTGGCAAGTTGGCAATGACAAAGATAGCTGTCAATATCATGCCAGTGTCAGTTTACCACGGATTTTGAGACAGATCAAGCAAAGTGTCTTATTCGCTGTCGTAAACCCAAAATGTAAGTGAGGAAAATGTTTATATTTTACAAAAATAATTGACGCAGCTGAAAAGTCTGCAACTTTTTTCTGGTGCTAAGGAAAGTAATTCCTATCACTAAAAAAAACCGGCCAAGAGCGTGTCGGGCTGTCGGGCCACGCTCAGTGTAGGGTTTAGTAGTTTTTCGTCCGTCACAGTAAGTGCGTGAAATTATTTTGTATTTTTTTTCAAAAACTATATATTCAATTTCAAAATAGTTTTCCTAGAAAGTTTTTATAAAGTTCTACTTTTGAGATTTTTTCATATTTTTAAAACTTATGGTTCAAAAGTTAGAGGGGGACACACACACACACACACACATTTTTTTTACTTAACTTAAAATTGTTTTAACAAGCCCCTATTCATTTTTAAATTCCTATCCAAAAATATATCACACGTTAGGGTTGAAATAAAAAAAAATACTCCCCACGTTACGTATAGGGGAGGCATCCTAATAAAAAAAAAAAACACTTTTTATTTTACCACTTTGTCGGCGTGATTGATATACATATTAGTACCAAATTTCAGCTTTCTAGTGCTAACGGTTACTGAGATTATCCGCGGACGGACGGACAGACAAAGCGAAACTATAAGGGTTCCTAGTCGACTACGGAACCCTAAAAATAATCAGGAACTTCTTTTCATCCATTCCCAATTGTAGGTTTGTAGATGGAGATTTAAGATCAAGCGGTCAAGATCGAACGGCCGTGGTCGAATGAGTCACCCATTAGACGTCACATCCCTCAGATTTACGAGGATTCTAAAAAAAGAATAAGATAGAGGAGGATAATACATAAAAAATAAAATATCCCGATGAATTTGAGAACCTCCTCGATCTTGAACTCTGTTAAAAATTGAGTGTAACAAGGTTCGATAACAATTTAATGACGGTTTTAACCATCCAGTTTTGTCCTCGATCAGTATCTTAAGATATATATTTATCCTCTAGGATAAAGTTGGACCGTTTGACAGCAATTTAAATTAGGCAGCACATTTATGTCTGCGTATTTTATCTTAACATGTAGACTCCTAAAAAATCGACATAATTGCAAAATTCGAACATGCTTTAGATCTTATCAGACGATTGTGACTGGAATAATAATTTTAAAAGACCATTAAAACATCGTACGAATGATAACTGTACTTGTCCGGTCAGGTGGGGCTGGGGCCTAACATATTTTGCGAGATAGCGGGCGTGGTCTATATGTCATATTCTTGAAATTTATTGAAACAGAGTGGGTAAATGCCGAGATAACGGTTATTTTATCTGAATTGTGGGATGGCACTTCACCGTTATCTAATAGGGACTAGTTACTCGCGCGGCTCCGCTCACGTAGGATTACAAAGAACGCAGGCATAACCGCGGGGTGATTTTTTGAAGGGTTTAGCGGGCTGCTGACGCGTACTGTTCCAATATTCTGCAGACTGACTATGTCCGCATAGTTTGTTAGTTGTCTAACTATCCACAGACAAATTTTCAGATTTTATAAAACAGTTGCGACGTAGGTGTTTTCTTAACAAGTTCGGAACCATCCCCACGCCAGTTGTCCCAAAAACTGGCTGACTGACGGCAGGCTATTGATATTCAAGCTATTAATTTATGACCTAATATTAAAATATCAGCCTTTATAAAACTGTTGCAGTTTTGGTCCCTCAGCTCTCCGTCTATTATGGGGACTTTTGCACCAGTAACGGCTACGGGCAACTAAAGTTAGAGTTATAATTTGAATGTATGTATTATTATAGTAATTTTTAAATGTATGGATTTGTTGTGTATACATAAATAAATATTTTAATTGTTAATATTAATTGTATATTTTTTTTCTTAGCCTGTTTGGGTGTCCCACTGCTGGGCAAAGGCCTCCCCCATTTTCCTCCACTAATTGTATATATCAGGTGAAATATATTTTTATTAAATTAGAATTTCCAATACATGCCCATAAAAACATTACTTCTTTGTAATATTAGAGATACCTGTTCTTTTTATAACGTAACGAAATCATATTATATTGAAATACTTGTCCCATGTGATAACCTTTGTCAAGGCCAATCACGATATCCCTAGAGTCGAGAATGTCGAAACACTCTCTTTTGATTGCGTGTGGGTTTATTGTTAGTCAATCAGTAGTATGTGTTCATGTCATAAATATTCTATCTGTAGTTTTACTGGTTCTATAAAATAAGTCATAGTACAGACCATCCATGCTGTGTAATATACATGTTGTATATTGCAAAAGATTTTCAGACGTATTTTATATCGACCATCACGAGTCGCATTAGGACAAACAGTCGTAAGTAAAACGGAGTTAATATTGCTTTCTTTTTCCTCAAGATCCTTGAAAAGTTGGGGAGCACTGGGACACCGAAAGGAATAAAATTATATTCGGTGCCGAGACCCCTACATATTTATGTTTTGTAAGTATTTCGGCCGCGTTGGCCGCTGCACCAGGATGATGGCTGGTCCCGTGGAGGTGTGAAGGAGCCAAAGTGTCTACAAAAGTAGCGTCCCACACTAGTGGCTTACCCAAACTCCACTTCAAATAATAGAAATAAGTAATCTTGTACATTATTTCCCTTTGATATCCTAGATGAACGAATCAGTTGACCGTAACAATCTTATCTTATAAGGGACGAGGTTCTTATAGTATTTAAGATAACATTTCATCGTATCTTTAAGTATATATGATACACCACTAAAAGCCAAAATACTACATTTACTGTTATAATTATAATGTTTACCTACTTAATCAAATATTGGTGTAAAAAGTAAGTGATTCAATTAAAATTATAGTATTTAGTAGGATTTAATAAAAGTGATAACATCCGTAAGTCGTTGAAAGGTCGTTGGCATGCGGGACTTACTCACGCCTCTGGCTTTTTACAAAAGGATGTGAATGCTAATGAATTCATTTAAGAAATAAAAATAAACAACATTTTGATCATTTTATTACTAAGAAGTAAGAAATATATATTTAGTCTTTTAATTACATTATTTACATATTGCTTCCTGCTAAAGCGCTTCTCGTATATGCGCTTTAAAACCTAAACACTTCAACGTCCGATGAATCGTCGCCTGGAATGTCCTCCACGTGAATGATCTTTTCCACGTTTTCGTTAAAAGTGACTACCGATTTTCTTCGATTCTTGTTTGACCTTTCACCAAATTCATCTTCGTCGGTCAAATTAGCGTCGTCTTTAAGCTTGTCTATAGATTGTATAACTATAGGCAAAGTGGTGTCGGTTGGTGCTATATTTATTATTGTGTCGAATGCATCCTCCGGGCTCACTTGAGAAGTTTGTGCTTTAGGGGCGACATCTTCTATAGGTGCGTCAAGCATTTCTTGAAGCCTTCGTTCACTTCTCTTCAGCTCATCTATATTGAGCCTTGGTTTTTTCAAACTGTCTAGTTTTGGAGGAGTGTCCAGTGTTTCATTTCGAGAAGCTATACTGTTAGCGTCGCTAAACTGTTCATAGTTGCGTGCCTTTCTCCTGTAAACAATGACATGAATACGTGATTTAATGTTAGTTATTATAATACTAGTAAAACTATGTTAGCAACGGTACTCTTACCATCTGAGGATAAACCATACAGCAATAGCCAGTATTAGTATGAAGAGCAGGACACTCAGGACTATTGTTGCTACTAATAGACCTGTATCACGTCCTGCACCACCGTTTATCTCGCGGCCTTCGAGATAATCTTCCAGCGATATTGTGCTCGTGACATCGACCCCAGCTAACACATTCTCAGTTATGTCGCTGAAATTCAAAAGGTTCTTTATTAGTAAGAATGCTAATTTAGGTGGAGTGAATCGAATTGATTATTATCTTACTTTGCAAGCTGGTTGACTGCAACTGGTTCGCGATCAATGACGCCATATACATAA